>JARQOD010000001.1:980056190-980145138 GCA_033576555.1 Oophaga sylvatica | reverse complement strand
TTCTGCTGGTGCAGTCACTGTGTACATACATTACATTACTGATCCTGAGTTACATCCTGTATTATACTCCAGAGCTGCACTCACTATTCTGCAGGTGGAGTCATTACATTACTGATTTATCACCAAATATTATTTTGATTTATGTTTCTCTTTTGTTCATTCTCTATGCATTTTGCTAACTGAAAAAATAAACTATTAACACTTCTGTTTTTGAAACCTTTCTTCCTTTACATCATTTTTTTTCACACCTGCCTAAATCTTTTACAGATTACTGGACTCCTTTGAGGTTTGGGTAATTTTTCAATTTGGTGCTTCCATTTTACATCCTCTTTTTCCAAGAACCAGAACTTTTTTATTTTTCCATTAACACAGCTTGTAACGTGTTTGTATTTTCCAGCATGAATTGTAGATTTGAATCACGTCATTCACTTTATCACAAAATGTAGTGAAAAACGGAAACGAAAAATTCTAAGTGCGGAGAAATGTGGAAAAAAACAGCAATTCTGCCAGTGTTTTTGGATTTTGTTTTTCTGGTAAAAATGATCTGATCTCATGATTCTACAGGTTAGTGTGATTAAGGAGATAGCAAATTGATAAGTTTTTTTTTTCAGTGTATGATTATCCTTATTTGACTCCATTAACTTTTATAGGACTGGTAGAAAAAAACAAATTTCATTATTCCCATATAAGTGAACAGATCTGAGATAAGGTGTTATCTGAGCATGCTCGGGTGCTAACCGAGTGTCTCCTGCGTACTCGACAAATATTGCCGAGTCCTCACAACTGCATGTCTCGCGGATGTTCGTTAGGCAATCCCTGCATGTGTCGTGGCTGTCTAACAGCTAGAGACATGGAGCCAAGGGGACTCGAACATACTATTCAAGCACATCGAAGACACTCATCACTAATTAGCACCTCTCCACCCGACTACTAAAAAAAAAAGGGGCGTAAATCAATAATTCATATATATACCCAGAATTATGCCAAAATTCAACTGGTACAAAAAACAACAAGCCCTAAAATACCAACTAAAAAGTAAAAAATAGTTAAAAAAGAAGTTATACATTTAAGATAATAGAATATAGAAGGTATATATGGAACATTAACAGATAAAATGTTCTTTTAAGGCAAAGTCACGCTTTTACATTCACAGTGAAACATAGAAATTTAAAAAGATAGAAAAATTTAATTTGAGCACATCGGTAAAAACGAGGCTCTTATACCATTTTCTGTTCATTATCATAGAAACACTGTTAGAGAATTTATTATATTGACAGTTTATTTCAGGAATTCTCAAAAAGTCATGAATTTTATCCTGAAAAAGAAAGAAAAAACAAACCTGCTTTTCTCTTTATTTATTCAGTTTAGCTAGGGTATCTGCTTAGGGGGGGTGAAAAATCTGAGTGGGCCCCTAACCAGGTAATCCTGACGACAGCGACGTGGCGCACCCTAATTGTGAGTATAGGGGAAAATCAGCAGATGACCGCGCTGTGATTGAAAATAAATCTATATATAAAAAACGAACACTGATATTACTTTATAGACACCATATAGTGGGAGACACCAGTCCTGCAGACCATATAAGAGGTCACAGCACAGTTATAGATGGTGACTTACTGCTGACGTTCTTTCTGATGGAGTCGTTCACTATTCCGTCTTTTCCATCTGTCCCAGACCGACATCACAACTTCTCCAGCCAGGACTCGTCTCCAGAGATTACAACAAAGACACAGAGGCGGACATATCATTAATGCAACCTGCAGCCGCACAGGGGCCCAAGAGGAAAGGGGGCCCATTGATACCTCCAAAGCAGGTGCAATTTTGCATTTTTAGGAGATCTTGGGCTGCAAAGGGCCCATGTATTGTTCTTGCACAGTGGCCCTTTTCTGTCTGCGTCCACCAGCGCAAAGACACATCTGACTGCTCACATTTCACCACCGTCCATATCTATGCCCAACCTGTGCAAACTACTCATTCTGCTGATACCTCAATTCTGAGCCCCTGATGCCGTATGTGTCCTACAGCACCTGCTGTATGCTACAATGACCGTGCTCCTCTTACTGCCCCACATAATATTGCAACCCCTGTGCCCCTTACATAGTAATAATGCCACATTTGTGCACTCTCAATGGTAAAACTCCCCCTAAAAATATTAATGTCCTGCGGCGCTAGTGCCCTCCATATTTTGTCCCTAAAAAGTAATAATACCCCATATGCAACTTTGATGCTCACAATACTCTGAGTGCCCCTATAACAATAATGCTTAAGTGCCCACTTAACATTTAATAATGTCCCATGAGTCGACCCGTGTACAATAACAATGGCCCCAGTTTCACAGATTCGAGGTGGTCCTGTGACGACTCTTTCGGCTTCTCTCAATTGTCTTCTATTGAGAGAAACCAAACCTTTCTCATTGACACGTGCCCATAGCAAAAATGGGGTCCATGACCGCCTGATAATGCCAGTGATATTGGGGGCTCATGTAGCAGCCGCTCCTGTCATGATTTGTCAGTCTGCAGTCACATTAAGTGACTGCAGACATTTACTCCAAGCCGTAATTAACTTTATAATAATAAATTGCTTATTATTAAAGCACCACTCCAGCAGGGTTTTTTTTTACAGCTGGAGTGGTGCTTTAAGCACAAGTCCTCTTCCACGGTCATATACTCATCCTCCGGCGTATTCACCATTTTTTGGCACCGCTACAGTCCCACAGCTCGATCTTGTGAGCGTAGCTTCTGACTGGCCAGAAGTTAGAAGCTACGTCCCAAGTGCTCAACGTAAGTCTATGAAAGACAGAAAAACGTGAGAACGAGGCCAGAACGACGCTCTCATAGACTCACATTGATTAGAGACCTTTGCGCCGCTCCATGAAACACTGGATTAGTGGACAGGTCACAAACAGCAGTAGATGGAGCGAAGCAGCCGTGAAAATAGATGAAAATGCCGGAAGGTGAGTATCAGACAGTGGGTACAGGTCTTGGATTTTAAGGCACCACTCCAGGGTGAAATAAAAAAAAATGCTGGAGTGGTCCTTTAAAGGGAATCTGTCACCTTCCGGGACGTGTATGACCTATTAATATATGACGACTCCTGATGAAGTAGCAACGAAACGTGCGTTGGGGTTCATACAGACTGACTTCACCATGCTGTAAGCATTCTATACACTTTTCCCTTCATTTTCCTACCCATGTAATATTACTTTGCTTTCTTAAAAGGGAACCTGTCACCAGTTTTGGCCGATACGAGTGATGGCCACCGCTTTTCAGGGCTTATTTACAGCATTCTATAATGCTGTATATCTGCCCCAACCCAACCTGTAAGAAGAAAAATAACATTAATTATACTGTAATGTATGTAGTACAGTTCATATAGCGTCTTGTGCTTGGGTGCGATGAAAACACAGGAGTCACAGGTTTGATATAGAAAAGTCCTGTATTACTTCATACAAGTTGGCAGAAATAGTCACACAGTTTGCAGACACAGAAACAGGAGACACAGCAGGCCAGAGTAATCCAAGCTCAGCAATCACTCTCCAATACAGATTCAGGATCTTCTTCTCTGTTACCGTAAGTCCATGCAAATGTGGGTCTTTCAAAGAGCAGGGTTCAGAGTCCACAAGTGCTTCAGAGTTCCTCAGTAGGAATAGCTGGAGTACAAGGTCCAAGGCTTACAGGAGTCAAGTCACAGGTTCACTGCAGGCTAGATTCTGAAGCACTGATTGCTCAGCTGTGGCTGCTTAAGAAGCAGAGGAGAGAATCAGGGCGGGAACATGCAAGCTGGAAACTCCATTTTGACTGAGGGCAAGATAGCTGCAGCAAGACAGAAAGTAAAATGGCTGACGAACAAACTGAGTTTCAGGAATATATACATAGAACCTTACATTACTCCCCCCTTAAGGACAACCTCCGGATGACCTCAGACCAGGCTTGTGTGGGTACCTCTGATGAAACTGACGGAGCAAGCGAGGAGCATTAACGTTATTGACCGGTTCCCATGAGTTGTCCTCCACTGGGTAGCCCTGCCATTTAATCAGATATTGTAACTGATTTCTATACAACCTGGAATCTAAAATCCTTTCCACCACAAATTCTTCCTGACCATCGACTAGCACTGGGTCAGGGCAAGGAGAGGAACGTCCAGGAAACGTATTGGGTGTCGCAGCCTTTAGTAGGGATACATGAAAGACAGGGTGGATTCTCATAGTTCTGGGCAGTTGAAGACGACAAGCAACGGCACTTATAATTTTACTGATTTTATAGGGTCCAATGTACTTATGTCCCAACTTAGACGATGGAATCCTTAACTTAAGATTTCTGGTTGACAGCCAGACCAAGTCTCCTACCTTGAAAGCTGGTGCAGGTTTACGAAATTTATCTGCTGCTTTCTTGTACCTTTCTTGAGCCGATTCCAGATTTTCCTTTAGAAGATCCATATTCTTCTGTAAAGACGTGATTCTTTCAGCCACTGCTGGTAAAGGCGTTTCTATGGGAAATCGTGGTAGAATGTTAGGATGATAACCTAGATTAGAGTAAAAAGGAGACTGTTTAGTGGAGGCACTCTGAGAGTTGTTATACGAGAACTCAGCTAATGGAAGTAGATCCACCCAATCATCCTGTAGGTGGCAGATAAAGCAGCGGAGATACTGCTCCAGGGTTTGATTGGTTCGTTCGGTCTGTCCATTAGTCTGGGGATGAAAAGCAGAAGAAAGGTTTACTTTAATGTCCAATGCTGCACAGAAATTTTGCCAAAACCTAGAAGTGAATTGCACCCCTCGATCCGAAATAACCTCATCCGGTACTCCATGTAAGCGAAACACATCTTTAATCATCAAATCTGATGTCTGTTTTGCAGTGGGTAAGCCGACACAAGGGATAAAATGAGCTGCCTTTGTTAGACGGTCAACCACCACTAGAATGGTGTTCTTCCCCTGAGAGGTTGGTAACTCCACAATGAAGTCCATAGAAATGGATCCCCACGGGCGGGACGGGGTGGGAAGAGGCTGTAACAGACCAGTTGGTGAGGAGCGAGGTGTTTTGCATCTTGCACAGACCTCACATGAAGTGACATAATTCAAAACATCCTTCCTGCAAGTGGGCCACCAAAAGAAACGAGAAAGAAATTCCTGTGTCTTTAGAATTCCTCTATGCCCAGCTATCTTGGAATCGTGAATGAGTTGCAATACTCTTAATCTGACTGTTTCAGGAATATACAGACGTTGTCCCTGAATCCACACACCATTCTTAAAGACAAGACTTACGTCCCTTGGGGGTTGTGCCAAAAAGGAATCCGCATGGTATGCTTCCTTGATGTCCTTAAGTAGGTCTTGATTATGAATTACTCCTAGGAATCTAGAGTCAGGAAGAATAGTCTTAGGAGGAGTGATTGGACGTGTCTCTGCTGAGTAAATCCTAGAGAGTGCATCAGCCTTTCCATTGCGCGATCCTGGTCTATAAGAGATGATAAAATTAAATTGGTTTAAGAAAAGATTCCAGCGAGCCTGGCGAGGAGTCAGGCACTTAGCCGACCTGATAAACTCAAGGTTACGATGGTCTGTCAGGACGACTATTTGCTGTGCAGCTCCCTGAAGAAGGTGTCTCCATTCTTTGAAGGCGGCAATAATGGCCAACAACTCTCTATTGCCCACATCGTAGTTCCTCTCAGCCGAAGACAACTGCTGGGAAAAGAAGGCACAGGGATGCAAGACATTCTTCTCACCTGTTCTCTGAGAGAGTATAGCTCCAACGGCACAGTCTGAAGCATCCACCTCTATTATGAAGGCAAGCTCGGGGTTGGGATGTACTAGGATAGGTGCAGTGGTAAATTTATCTTTTAGACGGGAAAATGCTTCCTGGGCTTGGGGAGTCCAGGAAAACCTAGACTCTTTCCGGGTAAGTTGAGTGATAGGTGACACTATCTCAGAGAAATTTCTAATGAAACGTCTATAGAAGTTGGCAAACCCGATGAAGCGCTGTACCTCCTTCACATTTCTAGGACTTGGCCAATCCTTGATGGCTTGGGTTTTGCTTCCATCCATACTAATTCCTTGTGTAGACAGTACATACCCCAGAAATTGAATTTCGGTCCTATGGAATTCACACTTTTCAAGTTTGATGCAAAGATGATTTTGTCTTAGACGTTCCAAGACCATTCTCACATGTCCATGATGTTCCTCTGTGGAGTTAGAAAAAATTAGAATATCATCCAAATAAATTACCACGAATGTATCTAGGAGATCCCTGAAGATGTCATTCACCAAGTGTTGGAAAGTGGCTGGGGCGGTACTCAGACCAAAAGGCATAACTAGATATTCAAAGTGTCCATAGCGTGACCTGAATGCAGTCTTCCATTCATCCCCAGGTCTAATACGGACTAAGTTATAGGCCCCACGAAGATCTAGTTTAGAAAAAATTTTGGCATGTCGCACTCTCTCCAATAACTCAGGGATTAAAGGCAATGGATAACGGTTTCTAATAGTAACCTTATTGAGTTCCCTATAGTCTACGCATGGTCTCAGAGATCCATCTTTCTTCTTTACAAAGAAGATGGGTGCACCTGCAGGAGATGAAGAGGGGCGTATGAAGCCCTTGGCTAGATTTTCATCTATGTAATCCTTTAAAGCCTTTAGCTCGGGCCCCGCCAGGGGTAGATCTTACCAAAAGGTATCTCTGCTCCAGGCAATAATTCAATTGGACAATCATATGGACGGTGAGGAGGAAGCTGGTCAGCGTTCTTCTTGTCACATAAATCCACATAGTCCTGGTATACAGCTGGTAGTTCAGGGACTGACATGATTCCTTTAGGAACAGAGCAAGCTGAAACTTTTGGACTCATCTGTTTCTCTGGAAAGTGTAATTCCTTGGTCTCCCAGTTAATGGTAGGATTCTGAGCCTGCAGCCATGGTAGCCCTAGAATAATGGGAAAGTGGGGAGAAGAGATAAGCATAAAGGACAGTTTCTCTTGATGATCTTTACCCATAAGAACCCTCAAAGGCTCTGTTTCCTGATCCACTGGTCCAGAGGTCAGCAGGGAGCCATCCACAGTTTCCATCTGTACTGGAGTAGCCTTCTTCACTGAACGTATTCCCTGTTTCAGAGCAAAGGAGACATCCATAAAATTTCCACTTGCCCCTGAGTCGATCATAGCAGAGCTAGACACCCAAGCTGAGTCAACCCAGAGTTTGATGGAAAGAAAGCAATGAGAATTGTTTTTCTTACAACTCAGCTGGGACACCGCTGAGGAAACTTGAAAAATGGCAGCGTTTACACAGTCAACGTCCTCAGAGGTAACGGAGTTTAAGTCCGAGAAATCAAGATCTGTTGCTGCAGATCTCTCTGGAGCCTGAGGCTCGGACCTGACAGATCCCCTCTCGCAACACTCACAATGAATGAGTGCTGCAGTAGTCTTACGAGAACGGCTGGGGCAGTTTATAATGAAGTGCCCTGACTTACCACAATAGAAACATAGATTCTCCTTAAAACGATGTTCCTTGCGTGCATCACTAACCCGTCGTTGTAAAGAGTCTACCTGCATGGGTTCAGGTTCAGGTTCCCGTGTAATCCTACTCAAAGGTTCCTTAGCTGGAGAGGAAGGTAGGAAAAGGTTAGTACGATTGCTTTCGAACCATCTCTCTTGCCTGCGTTCAGTCAGACGAGTATCAATACGGATGCAGTAGTTAATAAAGTCACCTAACGCAGTGGGAGGGTCGGCACGAGCAAGTTCATCCTTAATCAGTGGAGATAACCCCTTTCGAAAAATAGATTTTTTGGCGGAACTGTCCCAGGTGGTATCAAGGGCCCATCTCCTGAAATCCAAGGCATATTCAGCTACCGAGTGCTTACCTTGGCGCAAAGCTAACATGGCTGCTTCAGCTGTTGCACCTCGATTGGGGTCATCAAACACCTGCCCCATGGCTGAAATAAAATCATCAAGGTGATTCAAACAATCATCCTCAGTCTCAATCAGAGGGTTTGCCCACATTAAAGCCTTGTTGGTAAGCAACATAATTATAGTAAGCACCTTAGATCGTTCAGTGGGAAATTGTGAAGCATGTGCAGAAAAAAAAAGATTGCATTGATTAATAAATCCCCTGAATTTCTCACGTTCACCGCCAAAACGAAAAGGGGGCAACTTGGGAATCCCAGCACTCGGGGCTACGGCAGGAGCCTGGACTCGCCCCTCTAGAACCTCAATCCTGGCTCGCAAATCCTGGGTAGTCTGTCCAACCACTTGCAAATTGTGATTATTGAGGTCCTGTAGATTTGTAAAACGGGTCTTTATATTCTGCAAATCTGCAAGGATATTATCAGTCACTCCGCAAAGTTCCTTTATGCGGGCCTCCATTTTCCAGATCTTTTAAGACAGGATTACTGGAAGAAGAGGAGAGAAAAAAAAAACAATAGTGTTCACCTGTGGCAACACTGCAGAGAGAAAAAAAAAATTAAGGGAACTGCTCACCTGGAATGGTTGTGAGAAGTCACAACCACTATCATCACAGAAAGTTTCAACCAGACATCTGATATCCAGAGTTACAGCAGACAAAAAAGAGAAAAGAAAGGAAAAAAAAAAAACAATAGTGTTTACCTGTGGTAACACTGCAAAAAGAAAAAACTTAAGGGAATTGCTCACCTGGAATGGTTGTGAGAAGTCACAACCACTGTCATCACAGAAAGTACAACCGGACGTCTGATATCCACAGTACAGCAGACACAGCCTTCCAGACCCAGCAGACACTAACGTTTTGTCTTCAGAATCTTGTAATGTATGTAGTACAGTTCATATAGCGTCTTGTGCTTGGGTGCGATGAAAACACAGGAGTCACAGGTTTGATATAGAAAAGTCCTGTATTACTTCATACAAGTTGGCAGAAATAGTCACACAGTTTGCAGACACAGAAACAGGAGACACAGCAGGCCAGAGTAATCCAAGCTCAGCAATCACTCTTCAATACAGATTCAGGATCTTCTTCTCTGTTACCGTAAGTCCATGCAAACGTGGGTCTTTCAAAGAGCAGGGTTCAGAGTCCACAAGTGCTTCAGAGTTCCTCAGTAGGAATAGCTGGAGTACAAGGTCCAAGGCTTACAGGAGTCAAGTCACAGGTTCACTGCAGGCTAGATTCTGAAGCACTGATTGCTCAGCTGTGGCTGCTTAAGAAGCAAAGGAGAGAATCAGGGCGGGAACATGCAAGCTGGAAACTCCATTTTGACTGAGGGCTAGATAGCTGCAGCAAGACAGAAAGTAAAATGGCTGACGAACAAACTGAGTTTCAGGAATATATACATAGAACCTTACATATACTCACCTGCTTGCTTTGTGTGGAAGACGCATCCCTTCATCATCCACACAGGTTTCTTGGCACCGCGCACCTGAGCAGGCGTACTTCTTTGCCCTGTTGAGGGCAGAGCAAAGTGTGATGTTGTTACTATATCTGTGATTGGTTTGCTGTTATTCTTGTTTCAGTTTCTGCCTAGTAACAATGATGTAATGGGAGGAGGAGACTAGGCAGGAGCAGGAAGTCCTGAGTAAGGGGAGCAGGAGAGACGAACGAGAATAAAGTATGGCTGTTTAAACCTACCATCCAGCATCTCTGTGTGGCCTTCTGGAGTTCCCTTCATCTGCACAACAACACCACAACTGGCGACGAGGAAGAGTTCATCATCAGCTAAAGGTATTTCAGCTCTACAACAATGGCCTGTTTACCTGCCTTCCCTGCTTTTGATGTGCATCAGTCCCCAGCTAACCTAGCAGCATGTTGGGAGAAATGGCTGAAGCGTTTTGATATATTCCTACAAGCCATGAACATATCAGATGATACCAGGAAGAAAGCCATGCTATTACATTATGCAGGGGAACAAGTCTATGATATCTTCACTACTCTGTCTAATACAGGAGAAGATAAAGACTATGAGCTCAGTAAGGCAGCATTAAGCAAGTATTTCTCCCCACACAGAAATGCAGCATTTGAAATCTTCAAGTTTAGACAATTAAAGCAGTCAGCAACAGAAAGCATTGATGAATATCATGTCCGACTACGGCACCTTGCAGCTTACTGTGAATTTACAGATGTCGACAAAGAGATCCAAATGCAGATTTTACAAGGCTGCATCTCCTCTAAGTTACGGAGACAAGCACTCAGAGATCCCACCATGACTTTAGCAAAACTGCTTGAAACAGCACGTGTAAATGATACAGCCGAAAAACAAGCTAAACTCATAGAGAACATTGAGTGCGAGGCGGAAGCACCATCTTGTATAGCAAAGCTGACACAGAGACCGCCTGTGCCTCGTATGCAGGGGGCAACTTGCTACAACTGCGGAGGGTCGTATCCTCACCAGAATGTCTGCCCAGCAAAAGGGGGGACCTGCCATAATTGTGGAAAACAAAACCATTTTGCAAAAGTGTGTAGATCCAAACCACAATCCCCTCATTCCACAGTACAACCCAGGTCACAGAAAATCCAAACGCTGCAGCTTACTGACGAGCCTCACAGTACTTATCTATTCTCAGTGACTGCAGAGGGATCTCAAACACTGCTCGCACTTACCAGTCCAAGGCGACTTATCCTGATAAATGGTAGTCCGGTGGAAGCCCTAGTAGACACGGGGGCATCAGTAAACGTCATCAGCCGTGCAGTCTATAGCCAACTCCCGAACAGACCTGCTCTACAAAGCACTAGCCTAAAGATTTTTCCTTATGGTTCAGCATCTGCACTACCCCTGTGTGGCAAATTTCAGTCAGAACTTGCAGCTGACGGGAAGTCCATCATCGACACTGTATATGTAGTAGAGTGCTCCGCAGACACGCTTCTCAGCTGCAGGAGTGCTATATCTCTGGGTCTGGTCAACCTGGTCAATAGCGTCACAGGTCCTTCGGCCCAACACATCATGCAGAGATACCCCAATCTCTTTAAAGGTCTCGGTAAGCTAAAAGACGTTCAGATAAAATTGCATATTGACCAGTCAATACAGCCGTCTGTTCAACCTCACAGGCGCATCCCATTTCATGTCCGCAAACTTGTGGAGCAAGAACTGCAGGATCTGGAAGCGTCTGATGTTGTTGAACGAGTTGAAGGCCCGACTCCCTGGGTATCGCCCATTGTTGTTGCACCAAAACCAAAGCAGCCTGGTAAAATCCGGCTATGTGTTGATATGCGGCATGCCAATTTGGCTATTCAAAGAGAAAGGCACATCACGCCCACTATTGATGACATTATCACAGACCTGAATGGTGCAAAAGTATTTTCTAAAATTGATTTAAAATCAGGTTATCATCAACTTGAGTTGCATCCAGATTCCAGGTACATTACAACTTTTAGTACCCACATGGGCTTACGACGATTCAAGAGGTTGAACTTTGGTATCTCATCTGCGGCAGAAATATTTCAGAACGTTATCAGTCAGGTTCTATCTGGAATAGCAGGAGTTCTAAATGTCAGTGATGACATTCTTATATATGGTACAACCAAGAGGAGCATGACAGTCACTTAGAGCAAGTGTTTCAGAGACTGCAAGCCTGCAATCTAACTGTCAATCCGTCAAAATGTGAGTTTAACCAAAAGTCATTAAGCTTCTTTGGATATATCTTTTCGGAGCAAGGAGTTTCAGCAGATCCTCAGAAAGTTGCTGCCATAAAGTCAGCTAGCCAACCTCAAAATGTGTCAGAGGTTCGCAGTTTTCTAGGACTAGTCACGTACTGTGGGCGATTTATGCCTGATCTGGCCACGATCTCCGAACCCCTGCGACTACTCACGAAAAAGACACTCCTTGGACATGGACTACTGAACACCAAGCAGCATTCGATTCCATGAAGTCCGGTCTGACTGGCGACACCGTCATGGCCTATTTTGACCCTCTAAAGTCCACAGAGCTGATCGTGGACGCTAGTCCGGTGGGCCTGGGTGCAATTCTCACACAAGTGTCCAAAGAAGGCAACGTTTCTACCATTTCCTATGCAAGCAAAGCCTTAACAGAGACAGAACAACGCTATTCACAAACTGAAAGGGAAGCTCTTGCGGTTGTGTGGGGATGCCTTCATTTTCATCTGTACCTTATGGGACATAAATTCACAGTGATAAGCGACCACAAATCGCTCATTCCGCTTTTCAACAAACATTCTTCAAAGCCTCCCCCACGACTTGAACGCTGGTTGCTCCGCCTACAGAACTACCAGTTTCGGTTGAGATACGAGGCAGGAGCTGGTAATCCGGCTGACTACTTTTCGAGACACCCAACACCACAAACTACCAAGGACGACATCCCAGCAACTATCCTTGCAGAGGAACATATCAATTTTATTGTTGCACATTCTGTGCCAAAAGCTATGACTATGGAGGAAATACAACAAATGGTGGATTCCGATCACCAACTTCAGTTAGTTATAGAGACTGTTCGATCTAAAAATTGGAGCAATTTTCTTGCTGAAGCCCGCCTCCAAACACCGGATCAAACAACCTACTTGACAGCCTTCTTTAATGCACGACATGATCTCTCCGTGTCTAATTCAAATCTACTGTTGCGTAACAATCGGTTGGTGATACCCCAGAAACTTCAAAGCAGAGTACTGGATCTGGCCCACGAGGCTCATCAAGGGGTGGTGAAAACAAAGCAATTACTGAGAGAGAAAGTCTGGTTTCCAGGACTAGACAAAAAAGTAGAGGCACTCATTGAAAATTGCATACCTTGCCAAGCAACTACAATTGACCATAGACGCGCACCCTTACAAATGACACCCCTGCCAGAGGGCCCGTGGTCTGCTGTTAGTGTTGATTTCTGTGTTTTACCGGACCACTCCTATCTGCTGGTTGTCATGGATGACTATTCGAGGTTCCCAGTCATTGAACATGTTTCAACAACCTCTGCCAGGGCTGTTATACCAAAATTAGACAAGATCTTCTCGACATATGGCATACCGGAAACAGTGAAGTCCGACAATGGACCACCTTTTAATAGCACAGACTTTCGATCATTCGCAACCTATCTTGGTTTCACTCACAGGAAAATAACTCCTTACTGGCCTCAGGCCAATGGTGAAGTGGAACGGTTCATGCAATCAATCAACAAAACTTTGAGGATCGCTACCATGGAGCACAAGGACTTACAGCAAGAGTTACACAGATTTCTTAGACAGTACAGAGCTACACCCCATTCTACTACTGGGATACCACCTGCCACTGCGCTGTTCAACAGGCCTATGCGTGTCAAACTCCCGAGCGTTCCGCTGAGCCCTGTTCAAACCCCAATTGCTACTAAGGATGCCATATCCAAACAGAAGATGAAGAGGTATGCAGATAAGAGCAGTCATCGTTGCAAGCCACCGGAAGTATTGGTGGGAGATTGGGTCCTGGTAAAAAGGCTAAGACCTAGAGACAAGTTTGCATCACAATACTATCCTGAACCCTTTCAGGTCACACAAGTCAAAGGCACCATGGTTACTGCTCAAGATCACGGTCACAAGGAACGTGTCTCATTTTAAAAAACTTTGAGACTATGTCCCAGAAACAGACGAGGCAGATAGCGATGACGTCCTGCCAGATCCCCAGAGCTCAGCAGTTCCAAGGGAGGATACCTCAGGGGACTCAGAAAGTTCATCTGGGACTGAGATGTCTCACCGCTATCCAGCGAGGGCAAATCGTAGACCGCCAGCCCACCTCTTGGACTATGTTCTGCAGTAAAAAGAAAAAAAAAAATCCTTCATACTAATGTGAACTTTTGGACCGTTATCCAGTTATAATGTTGTTTTGTTTGGTGAGAAGAGGAGAGATGTGATGTTGTTACTATATCTGTGATTGGTTTGCTGTTATTCTTGTTTCAGTTTCTGCCTAGTAACAATGATGTAATGGGGAGGAGGAGACAAGGCAGGAGCAGGAAGTCCTGGGTAAGGAGAGCGAGAGAGAGGAACAGAAAATAAAGTATGGCTGTTTAAACCTACCATCCAGCATCTCTGTGTGGCCTTCTGGAGTTCCCTTCATCTGCACAACAACACCACACAAAGTACTGCAGTGCACATGCACCGGGGCTCTCTGACCTCTCTCAGCGTCTGTGCACTGCAGTACTTTGCTCTGCCCCCAACAGGACAAAGAAGTACGCCTGTGCAGAAGCGTGGTGCCGAGGAGATGCGTCATCCACACGAAGCAAGCAGGAGGGCGGCATCGCAAGAAGAAGTGAGGCGCCGGATCAAGAAGAGTGACACCCCTCGGACTGGACAGCCTCGCAGGCGAGTATAATAGAAGTTATTTTTCTTCTCTTGCAGGTCGGGTTGGGGCAGATATACACACGTGATCAAAATTGTTGGTACCCCTCGTTTAATGACAGAAAAACCCACAATGGTGTCAGAAATAACTCTAATCTAACAAAAGTAATAGTAAATCAAAAATCTATGAAAATGAACAAATGAAAGTCTAAGGGCTCATACTCACTTGCTGGAAAAAAATCGGTCAGTTTTCAGGATGGTCCGATTATGTGCAATTGTCATGCGATTTGCATGCGATTTTTTATAGCACCATCTATTGCATTAGTGATTATCATGCCATAATCGCATCAAGTCGCAGCATGCTGTCATTTTTTTCTCACACCGATTTCGGCTGAGAAAAAAATTGCAAATGAGATGTCACCTATTGAATAACATTGGTCCGATTTGAATCCGATTTTTTATCGGCTGAAAAGCATCCGTTTTCGGCTCAAGTGAGTATGAGCCCTAACATTGCTTTTCAACCATGCTTCCACAGAATTAAAAAAAAATAAAACTCATGAAATAGGCCTGTACAGAAATTATGGTACCCTTAACTTAATATTTTGTTGCACAATCTTTTGAGGCAATCACTGCAATCAAACGATTCCTGTAACTGTCAATGAGACTTCTGCTCCTCTCGACAGGTATTTTGGCCACTCCTCAAGAGCAAACTGCTCCAGTTATCTTGTGTTTGAAGATTGCCTTTTCCAGACGGCATGTTTCAGCTCTTTCCAAAGATGCTCAATAGGATTTAGGTCAGGGCTCATAGAAGGTCACTTCAGAATAGTCCAATGTTTTCCTCTTAGCCATTCTTGGATGTTTTTAGCTGTGTGTTTTTGGTCATTATCCTGTTGCTAGATCCATGACCTGTGACTGAGACCAAGCTTTCTGACACTGGGCAGCACATTTCTTTCTAGAATCCCTTGATAGTCTTGATATTTCATTGTACCCTGCACAGATTCTAGACACCCTGTGCCAGATGCAGCAAAGCAGCCCCAGAACATAACAGAGCCTCCTCCATGTTTCACAATAGGGACAGTGTTCTTTTCTTGATATGGTTCATTTTTCCATCTGTGAACATAGAGCTGATGTGCCTTGCCAAAAAGTTCCATTTTTGTCTCATTTGTCCATAAGACATTCTCCCAGAAGCTTTGTGGCTTGTCAACATGTAGTTTGGCAAGTTCCAGTATGTTTTTTTTATGACTTTTTTTTCCAACAATGGTGTCCTCCTTGGTCGTCTCCCATGAAGTCCACGACGGATTGTGCGATCTGACACTGATGTTCCTTGAGCTTGAAGTTCACCTTTAATCTGTTTAGAAGTTTTTCTGGGCTCTTTTGTTACCATTCGTATTATCCGTCTAATTAATTTGTCATCAATTTTCCTCCTGCGGCCACATCGAGGGAGATTGGCTATAGTCCCATGGAGCTTAAATTTCTGAATAATATGTGCAACTGTAGTCACAGGAACATCAAGCTGCTTGGAGATGGTCTTATAACTTTTACCTTTAACATGTTTATCTATAATTTTCTTTCTCATCTCCTGAGACAACTCTTTCCTTCACTTCCTCTGGTCCATGTTGAGTGTGATACACAGAATGTCACCAAACAGCACAGTATCTGTAGCCCTCTATACAGGCCACTCACTGATTCCAAGATTGTAGACACCTGTGATGCTAATTAGTGGACACACCTTGATTTAACATGTCCCTTTTATCACATTATTTTCAGGGGTACCATCAAATTAAATATGTATTAGGGACATTTTTGTATATTGAACCCCTTAACCCACAAGGATGGTTTCTACGTTAATGACCGGGCCAATTTTCACAATTCTGACCACTGTCTCTTTATGAGGTTATAACTCTGGAACGCTTCAACGAATCTTAGCGATTCTGAGACTGTTTTCCCCTGACATATTGTACTTCATGATAGTGGTAAAATTTTTTCAATATAACTTGAGGTTATTTATGAAAAAAAATGGAAATATGGCGAAAATTTGGAAAATTTTGCAATTTTCAAATTTTGAATTTTTATTCCCTTAAAACAGAGAAATATGTCACACAAATTAGTTACTAAATAACATTTACCACATGTGTACTTTACATCAGCACAATTTTGGAACCAAAATTTTTTTTTTTACAAACTTATAAGGGTTAAAAGTTGACCAGCGATTTCTCATTTTTACAACAAATTGTACAAAACCATTTTTTTAGGGACCACCTCACATTTGAAGTCACTTTGAGGGGTCTATATGGCAGAAAATACCCAAAAGTAACACAATTCTAAAAACTGCACCCCTCAAGGTACTCAAAACCCCATTCAAGAAGTTTATTAACTCTTCAGGTGCTTCACAGGAGCTGAAGCAACGTGGAAGGAAAAAATGAACATTTAACTTTTTAGTCACAAGAATGATCTTTTACAAACAATTATTTTATTATAACAAGAGTAAAAGGAGAAAATGGACAGAAAAAGTTGTTGTGCAATTTCTCTTGAGTACGCCGATACCCCATATGTGGGGGAAAACCATTGTCTGGGAGCACGGCAGGGCTCGGAAGGGAAGGAGCGCCGTTTGACTTTTTTCAAACCAAAATTGGCTGTAATTGAGATTGGATGCCATGTCGCTAGTGTTGAGCGATATTGCTCGATATCTAAAAATATCGTATCGAAATTGTATCGCCGATAGCACTAAATATCGTCGATATCCGATTTCGATACCGGAAGTCCCATGTAAGTCTATGGGAACAAAATATCGAAATTAAAAAAAACCTTGCCTTGTTGGTTAATTGTACATGAAGGAAAACAACAAAGACTAATGTAGAATGTATTGGGGGAGGTTGAGGAGACAATAAAGGCATACATGTTTAACCCAATGCATTGGAATAGCATTAATATATATTTTTTTGGAAATACGTTTGGATTGACTAACAAATTGACAATGTTGTTAACCTTTTTTCTATTTTGGCAAATATGTATGTTTCACAACTTCCATGCTCTTCACCTTTTTAACTTTTGCCAGTGCCACACTTTCTCCTTCATAATCTTCAGCAGCAGCATCATCTTTCTCATCAAATTATTCTTCATCTTCACCTTCTTAATCTTCTTCTTAAACTTCTTGCTATTCATGTTTTTGTTTACATTACTCATATTGTTATTATTAAACTAATTAATCTTCATATTCAAGTTCTTCATCTTCTTCCTCTTCATCTTCTTCATCATATTCTTATTTGTGACAGAGATTCCTGTACTTGTAATCTGTAAAAGTATGAATTGTTCATCCTTCCGTTCTTGCTGTCACAAAAGATTTAAATTACAACAGTATTTGTCCGTGTTCAGTTTAGCCTGCAGCAGCAGGCATTTTCCAGGGGCACCACGAGGAGGAACGGACTCACCCCCATACACTGCTTAGTCTTCTTCTGCTTAGAATTTAGAGCATATATTTTGCTCTTCATTTTGGTCTTATACTTCATGTTCTTCTGCTTTTTGATCTTTTGCTTATTGTTCTTCTGTCTCTTGTTCTGTATCTTGTAGTTTGTCTTAACCTTCTTTGTCCTGTTGGTGATCTTCTTCTGGGTAATCTTTTATTTTTCTTTGTGATGGTGTTCAGGCTGGTTGGCTTCATGCTCGTCGTCCTTGTTGTCGTCATCTTCTTCTGGGTGGTCTTTAATGTCGTCTAATTTCCGAGAAACAACTGACGTTACTGGAACCCTGACGGGTATCAGATGGAGCAAGAGACAATGGAAGTAACGAGGACCAGCTGACTGTGCTGGACCCCGGACGGGTAGCAGAAGGAAAAGAGGCAATGTCACAACCGAGTACCAGCTGACGTTACTGTGACACGGTTACTAAGCAGGAGGTACCTGTGCTCCAAAGCACTACCAAGGACCAGCAGACGTTGCTGGAACTCGGATACGGAGATGGAGGCACCTAGGCCAAAGGCACTGGGGAGAACCACTTGACGGTACTGGACCCCGGACGGGTAGCAGAAGGAAAAGAGGCAATGTCACAACCGAGTACCAGCTGACGTTACTGTGACACGGTTACTAAGCAGGAGGTACCTGTGCTCCAAAGCACTACCAAGGACCAGCAGACATTGCTGGAACTCGGATACGGAGATGGAGGCACCTAGGCCAAAGGCACTGGGGAGAACCACTTGACGGTACTGGACCCCGGACGGGTAGAAGAACGCACCCATGAAAATGTAAGTTGACAGGACGCAAGCCGTCCGCAGTTACCGAATCACACAGTCCTACAGTGGGTGCTTATCCTATTGTCACAATGGAAACCGCCTTTATTTACATATCCCACAGCACACATAGGAATCACCTAAACTGCAGGCACCATAGAGTCGGCTAACCCGAATGCAACACGACAGCACAACTTATTGGAGGATAATTGACGTTCACACTGCCAGGAAACAGCTGTCGTGCTGTAACCAGGCTGGCCAGGAGTCAGTACCCCTGCCAATTACTTACGAGCAACAAATGGCGGTGTTGTAGCCCAGGGAGTAGAGTTCAGGTGGTAGAAAGATGAACATAACAGGAGACATGGAAAACGTTGCCAAACAGTTATTTAATCTGAAAACGGACAGGCAAATTCAGGTGAGATCCATGCCTTGTTCATTTTCAGAAAAGTAAGCCGGTCTACATTCTCTGAGGATAGTCGCATGCGACGGTCTGTTACTACACCACCTGCAGCACTAAAGACACGCTCAGATAATACACTGGCAGCAGGGCAAGCCAGCACCTCCAATGCATACTGGCTAAGCTCTGGCCATGTATCCAACTTAGAGACCCAAAATTTGAAAGGGGAAGAGGCATCTGGGAGTACACTTAGAGGGAAAGCCAAGTAGTCTGTCACCATCTTACGGAAACGTTTCTTCCTGGTGACTGGAGCCGTCTCGGATGGTGTAGACCTTGCTGGCGCTGTCACAAAACTTTGCCACATTTGTAACATACAGTTCTTGCCCTGTGCAGAGGCGCTGCTTCTGATCCCTCTTGTTGTAGAGGTGTCTACACTGCCTCGACGCACAGAGCTGCTTTGTAAAGCAGTAGCAGCAGCAGCAGCACCTCTCTCGGCTGGAATGTACAACAGTATGGATTGCACCAGTGTGTCTTGGTACTCCTGCATTTTACGGTCCCGGTTCACCGGTGTGATGAGGGTTTGTAAATTGTCCCGGTAGCGAGGGTCTAGGAGGGTGTACACCCAATAATCTGACGTGGTGAGAATGTGGGCGATGTGGCGGTCGTTTCTCAGGCACTGAAGCATGAAATCAACCATGTGCTGCAGACTCCCAACTGGCCAACAAAGGCTGTCCTCTGGAAGAGGCGTCATCTCTGTCTCCTCTGCATCACCCTACCCTCGCTCTACATACTGACTAGAGCGTTGTGTACCTCCCTCTGTAGGGATTTCTTCCTCCTCCATTGACTCCTCCTCCTCCTCATCCTCCTCACAAAGTGAGCCCTGCCCAGCCCTTTGTGAGGAACCACGTTGCGCTGACTGTCCTGAAGGTAATTGAATTTGTGACTCCTCATCCTCCACCTCTTCCAAAACCTCTTCCTTTAGTGCTTTCAGTGATTTCTGAAGCAGGCAGATAAGGGGGACAGTCATGCTGACTAGTGCATCATCTGCACTCGCCATCCGCGTTGAGACATCAAACGCCCGCAAAACGTCGCAGATGTCCTTCATAGAGGCCCACTCAGTAGTGGTGAAGTGTGAACGGCGCAAATTGCGAGTTGATTGCGCCTGTTGCAGCTGATACTCCATTACTGCTGGCTGCTGCTCACACAACCGCTCCAACATATGTAACGTGGAATTCCACCTGGTGGGTATGTCACATATGATGCGATGTTCAGGAAGGCGAAATCTGACTTGCAGAGCTGCAATGCGCGATCTGGCCATGCTGGAACGTCGCAAGTGAGCGCACTCTAGGCGGACCTTGTGCAGCAGTGCATCAAGATCCGGATAGTCCCTCAAAAAACTCTGCACGACCAAGTTCAGCACATGTGCCAGACATGGTATGTGAGTGAGGTTGCCAAGGCCCAGAGCTGCCACCAGATTTCGGCCATTGTCACACACTACCAAGCCTGGCTGGAGATTAGCTGACAAAAACCACACATCGCTCTCCTGCTTGATGGCATCCCAGAGCTCCTGCGCTGTGTGGCTTCGATTCCCCATGGGAATTAATTTCAGTATGGCCTGTTGACGTTTGGCCACGGCTGTGCTCATATCGGTCGCAACAGGTAAGCGTTCACGGGTCCATGTGGAGGTATACCGTGACGGCTCGTGCAGCGATGATTCTGAGGAACTGGAGTAGGAGGAGGAATCAATGTGCACAGACTGGATTCCTGCAATCCTTGGAGTTGGCAGAACACGTACAGCGCCACTGGCAAGATCTGTACCCAGCTCCACAACATTGACCCAATGGGCAGTGAGGGAAAGGTATCGTCCCTGGCCATGGGTACTGGTCCACGCATCGGTGGTCAGGTGGACCCTGCTACTGACGGCGTTTAGTAGCGCATGTTTAATGTTTCCCTCGACATGTTTTTCCAGAGCAGGGACAGCTTGCCTGCTGAAATAAAATCGGCTTGGCACATTATATTGTGGGACTGCCAATGCCATAAAGTTCCTGAAACTGTCAGTCTCCACCAGCCTGAATGACAGCATTTCAAGGGACAGGAGTTTTGCAAGGCCAGCATTCAGAGCCTGTGCTCGTGGATGGTTTGCCGAGTATGGCCGTCTTTTATCCCATGCCTGTGTTACCGATGGCTGTTTTTTGTTCTGGGAGTGTGACGATGACTGTGAACTTGCTGCAGTGGGTGGAATAACAGTTTCTCTATGGACAACAGTGACCGAGGTTCTTCCATGGAGATCCTGTGAGGAAGCCGAAACAGGTGTGTGTGAGCTGGAGGTAGAGGCTCGAACATGACCTAAAGATGTAGGTGCTGCTGTAGGTTGGCCTACATCTCCAGTGTGTCTTTGGAACTCAGCTACGTGCTTTGTCCGTACATGTGTCCACATATTTGTGGTATTCAGGTTCCTGCTATTTTTACCTCTTTTAACTTTTTGCTTACACAGCTTGCATTGAACATAGCAAATATCATGTACAAGTCTGTCAAAAAAGGACCACGCAGTGCAAGTCATGAGAGCGCCAATTTTGACAGTCCTAAGAGAACTGCTCCCAACAGGTGCCAAACTGGAGGCTACAGGCAAGCGAGTCTGCAGCCTACCTCTCCCTCCTCTTTGTACCGTTGGGACAATCTCTTCCTCAGAGCTGCTCCCACCACCTTCCTGTTGCTCACGCCATGTTGGGTCTCGGACTTCATCATCTCCACTACCCTCTTCCAACACCTGCTGCTGTTGGATGGTCTGGGCAGCACCATGCTCCACAAAACCTGGCACCTGAGTCTCATCATCATCATAAGATGCGTTCTGCGGTGTGCTGTCCATCGGCACTGGCTCACCCGCCTCTTCAGATTGAGAGAGACACAGCTGTTGCGCATCACTGCATACTCCCTCTTCTTCAAATTGCAGAATGCTGCTTGCCTGTGCCCGTGTTTGCGAGCCAACAGATTCTGAGAACAGAAGCAGAGACTCAGCTGGCTCCTGTACAGAACTCTCTGACTGCCTTGGCAATTTGACAGGCGGTGAACAGACAGATGGTTGCTCAACAGTGTTGTGTTCCTGAGAGGAGGTGGAAGGAATTGAAGTCGATGCATTGGCTGCCATCCAACCAACAACGGCTTCAATTTGTTCTTCCCGCAGCAGGGGGGCACGCCGAGCTCCTACCAAAGTGCGCATAAAGGAACGCTCACGGGGATAAATGGTGGATGCTGTGTCACTGAGGGCGGCAGCAGACACAGAATCCCCACGTCCTCTCCCTGCTGAAACTCCACGGCCACGACCACGTGCCTTACTCACTGACTTCTTCATCTTGGTAGATTGATAAAGAAAGTCAGAAAAGTTATAAGGCCTAAGTGTGGTTATTACGCAGAGACTGAAGTGAACACTGAAACACAACTGTTCACAATCTGTGAAAGGCTATTCCTTTGTCTACTTCTATAGTGTTTGCAACCAATGTATTGGATACGGATGGAAGCGCGTCACACTAATAGATTATATTTATTTTAAATGGAATGGAGCAGAACCAATTGGAGAGAAATGAAAAGGATGAGGCACTGAGACACGCTCAGCAGAGTACAAGCAGCAGTGCTTGAACAAGTAACTGGAGCGTGATGTGCACTCAAAAAATAAAAAACACAGACTGAAGTGAACACTGAAACACAACTGTCCACAATCTGTGAAAGGCTACTCCTTTGTCTACTTCTATAGTGTTTGCAACCAATGTATTGGATACGGATGGAAGCGCGTCACACTAATAGTTAAATTGCATGGAGCTGCAAGAATTACACTGAAGGAAAAAAAAAATAGTCTGTGAGTGACATGTGCAGATGCCTACAGACAGCGTTGCATGCAGAGCAAACTGCAGCGTCACCTGCACTGACACACACCTTGCAGAGCTGTTAAAACAACACTGCAGGCAAAAGGAAGCTTTACACAGCGGTTGGTGCTAGCCTGCCTACAGCACAGTACACTAAATCGCAATCTCTAACTGTCCCTCAGAGTCAGCACAGCAGCGTTCTGTCCCTTACTGAGTTCACAGCACAGTGACGCTAAAATGGCGGCGGCGCCTTTTATAGTGCATTCTGACATCATTTCAGCATCCAATCACAGCCATGCCATTAGTTAACATGACCGCAGCAGTACAGGATGTGCCCACATTTCTTAGGATTCCTCATTGGCTGACTAAAATCACATTGCCTCGCAAAGAATTATGGGAACTTCCGATTCCGGTATTCGATAAGACGAAAGTATCGAAACGAATTATCGAAAGGCCGATAGAGCTAATATCGGCCGATAGCCGATATTTGCATTATCGTATCGCTCAACACTACATGTCGCGTTTGGAGAGCCCCTGATGTGCCTAAACAGTGGAAACCCCCCCACAAGTGACATTTTTGAAACTAGACCCCCTAAGGAAGTTATCTAGCTCTCTTGTGAGCACTTTGAACCCCCAAGTGTTTCACTAAAGTTTATAATGCCTGGGTGTGAAAAATAAAAACTTTTCCACAAAAATGATTTTTTAGTCCCCAATTTTTGATTTTTCCCAAGGAAACTGGACCCCCAAAAGTTGTTGTCCAATTTGTCCTGAGTACGCTGATACCCCATATGTGGGGGAAATACTGTTTGGGCACACGGCAGGGCTCGGAAAGGAAGTAATAACATTTTGGAATGCAGACTTTGATGGGTGTCATGTTCAGTTTCCAGAGTCCCTGATGTGCCTAAACAGTGGAAACCCCCCACAAGTGACCCCATTTTGGAAACTAGACCCCCTAAGGAACTTATCTAGATCTGTGGTGAGCACTTTGAACAGCCAAGTGCTTCACAAAAGTTTATAATGCGGGGGCATGAAAATAAAAAATCCTATTGTTTACACACAAAAATGATATTTAAGTCACCAAATTTTTATTTTCCCAAGGGTATCAGGAGAAATTGGACCATAAAAGCTGTTGTCCAATTTGTCCTGAGTACGCTGATACCCCATATGTGGGGGGAACCACTGTTTTGGCGCACGGCAGAGCTCGGAAGGGAAGGAGCAGCATTTGACTTTTTCAAACCAAAATTGGCTGGAATCGAGATTGGATGTCACGTTGCATTTGGATAGCCCCTGATGTGCCTAAACAGTGGAAACCCCCACAAGTGACCCCATTTTAGAAATTAGACACCCTAAGGAACTTATCTAGATGTGCCTGGGTGTGAAAAAAAAAAATCCACAAAAATGATTTTTTTAGTCCCCAATTTTTGATTTTTCCCAAGGAAATTGGACCCCAAAAGCTGTTGTCCAAATTTGTCCTGAGTGCGCTGATACCCCTGGTGAGCACTTTGAACCCCCAAGTGCTTCACACAGGTTTATAACGTAGAGCCGTAAAATTAAAAAATCATATTTTTTCCACAAAAATGATCTTTTCACCCCAATTTTTATTTTCCCAAGGGTAACAAAAACTCAAATGTTATTGTTCAATTTGTCCTGAGTACGCTGATACCCAATATGTGGGGTTAAACCACTGTTTGGGTGCATGGCAGAGCTCGGAAGGGAAGGAGCGCAGTTTGACTTTTTTAACGCAGAATTGGCTGGACGCCTTGGCATATTTGGAGAGCACCTGATGTGCCTAAACAGTGGAAACCCCCCACAAGTGACACCATTTTGTAAACTAGAGCACCTAAGGAACTTATCTAGATCTGTTGTGAGCATGTTCAACCCCCAAGTGTTTCACTAAAGTTTATAATGCCCGGGTGTGAAAAAAAAAAAAATTCCACAAAAATGATTTTTTAGTCCCCAATTTTTGATTTTTCCCAAGGAAATTGAACCCCAAAAGTTGTTGTCCAATTAGTCCTGAGTACGCTGATACCCCATATGTGGGGGGAAATACTGTTTGGGAGCACGGCAGGGCTCGGAAAGGAAGTAATAACATTTTGAAATGCAGCCTTAGATGGGTGTCATGTTCAGTTTGCAGAGCCCCTGGTGTGCCTAAGCAGTGGAAACCCCCCACAAGTGACCCCATTTTGGAAACTAGACACCTTAAGGAACTTATCTAGATCTGTGGTGAGCACTTTGTACCCCCAAGTGCTTCACACAAGCTTATAATGCACGGGCATGAATATAAAAAATCCTATTTTTTTCCCACAAAAATGACCTTTTAGTCACCAATTTTTTATTTTCCCAAGGGTAATGGGAGAAATTGGACCCCAAAAGTTGTTGTCAATTTGTCCTGAGTACGCTGATACCCCATATGTGAGAGAAAACTACTGTGTGGGCACATGTCGGGGCTCGGAATAGTAGTAGTGACGTTTTAGTAATGCAGACTTTGATGGAATGGTCTGCGGGTGTCATGTCGCGTTTGGCGAGCCCCTGATGTGCCTAAACAGTGGAAACCCCCCCACAAGTGACCACATTTTGGAAACTAAACCCACAAAAGACCTTATCTAGATGTGTGGTGAGCACTTTGAACTCCCAAGTGCTTCACAGAAGTTTATAACGCCTGGGCATGAAAATAAAAAAAATCATATTTTTTCCACAAACATGATGTTTTAGTCCGCAGTTTTTAATTTTCCCAAGGGTAACAGGAGAAATTGGACCCCAAAAGTTGTTGTTCAATTTGTCCTGAGTGCGCTGATACCCCATATGTGGGAGAAAACTACTGTATGGGCACACGTCGGGGCTCGGAAGGGAAGTAGTGACGTTTTGCATTGCAGACTTGATGGAATAGTCTGCGGGCGTCATGTCACGTTTGGAGAGCCCCTGATGTGCCTAAACAGTGTAAACCCCCCACAAGTGACCCCATTTTGGAAACTAGACCCCAAAGGAACTAATCTAGATGTGTGGTGAGAACTTTGAACCCCCAAGTGCTTCACAGAAGTTTATAACGTAGAGCAATAAAAATAAAAAATCTTATTTTTTTCCACAAAAATGATATTTTCGCCCTCAATTAATTATTTTCCCAAGGGTAACAGAAGAAATTGGATCCCAAGAGTTATTGAGCAATTTGTCCTGAGTACGCTGATACCCCATAAGTAGGGGTAAACTACTGTTTGGGTGCATGGCAGAGCTCAGAAGGGAAGGAGCACCGTTTGACTTTTTCAACGCATAATTGACTGGAATTGAGATCAGACACCATGTCACATTTGGAGAGCCCCTGATGTGCCTAAACAGTGGAAACCCCCCAATTCTAACTCCAACCCTAACCTGAACACACCCCTAATCCCAACTATAATCATAACCCTAACCACAAACCTAACCCTAACACACCCCTAACCCTAATCCCAACCCTAACCCTAACTTTAGCCCCAACCCTAACCCTAATGGGAAAATGGAAATAAATACATTTTTTTAATTTTATTATTTTTCCCTAACTAAAGAGGTGGTAAAGGGGGGTTTGATTTACTATTCATAGCGGGTTTTTATGTTTGGCAGCTGTCACATGCTAAAAGATGCTTTTTATTGCAAAAAATAGTTTTTGCATTATCACATTTTGAGAGCTATAATTTTTTCTTATTTTGGCCCACAGAGTCATTTGAGGTCTTATTTTTTGCGGGAAGAGGGGACGTTTTTATTGGTACCATTTATGACCACGTGACATTTTTTGCTCGCTTTATATTACAATTTTTGTGAGGCAGAATGAACAAAAACCAGCAATTCATGAATTTCTTTTGGGGGAGGCGCTTATACCGTTCAGCGTGTGGTAAAATTGATAAAGCAGCTTTATCCTTCGGGTCAGTACGATTACAGCGATACCTCATTTATATCTTTTTTATGTTTTGGCACTTTTATACAATAAAAACGATTATATATAAAAAATAATTATTTTTGCATCGATTTATTTTGCGAGCTATAACTTTTTTATTTTTTCGCTGATGATGCTCTATCATGGCTCGTTTTTTGCGGGACAAGATGATGTTTTCAGTGGTACCATGTTTATTTATATCTGTCCTTTTGATCGTGTGTTATTCCACTTTTTGTTCGGCGGTATGATGATAAATCATTGTTTTTTTGCCTTTTTTTTGTTTTAAGGGGTTTACTATAGGGGTTAACTAGTGGGAAAGTTATAGGGGGGGTCGTTACGGACGCGTCGATACTAAATATGTGTACTTTTATTGTTTGTTTTTTATTTACATGAAGAAATAAATTTATCGGGAAATATTTCTTTTTTTCTTTATTTAGTAATTGTTTTTTACACGTTATTTTACTTTTTTTTACTTTTTTACTTTGTCCCCGGGTGGGACATCACTATGTAGTGTCAGATAACATCTTTTGATTGCCAGTTATTGCTGTCTGCTTTTCCTTAACTAGTTATTAAAAATAAGGGAGATACCACACCATTTTTTATTTATTTATTGATTTATTAGCAAAATAAAAGTACAGAAAACTACACACACAAAGCAGTGTGTCACGAGTGACCTCGGACCAGGGGCTCCTTTCCTGGCCCTAACACCAGGGGGCACCCTAGCTTGCCCTGTTCCCCGGGATTCTTCAGATGGCGAAAACGCCGAGGCCTCCACCCTTGCCTTATCTCCTAAGTTAGCCCTTCATCTGTCCCCTTCCCCCACCCAGGGAGTAGGAGCAACCAGACGCTGAGGTCTTCTGGCTCTGCTCCTCACGGTAACCCTGTGACACACTGATTATATATCTCACTGACATCTATCTATCTCTCTATCTATCTATCATCTATCTATCTATCTATCTATCTATCTATCTATCTATCTTTCTATCTATGTATCTATCTATCTATCTATCTATCTATCTATATCTGTATATAATATTGTGAACAGCACCAAGGTTTTCAGGAAAGTCACCCAAATAGGAATGTAAAAAATGTAACTTCAAATTCATCAGACAACTCAAGGCTTTGAAACGTTTCAGCATATTCTCCATAATGGTCGTGAATTTTGGTTCTTTGTTGCTACCTAGAAATGTCTTCATGACTTCTTTAACCCCTTAATGACCGCCGATACGCCTTTTAACGGCGGTCATTAAGGGTACTTAAACCACAGCGGCGCTGTGGAAAAAGTGAATAGCGCCCCCCAGAGGCGCATTTTCTCCGGGGTCTCGGCTACCGGGGGTAGCCGAGACCCCAGAGAACATGAATCGGGTCGGTTTTTACCGACACCGATGTTGCGATCGCTGTTATTAACCCTATAACGGCGACCGCAACAAAGAAAAAAAAAAAAGTTGTGTCATTTAATTTCTTTGTCCCCTGATGTCATCGGACATCAGAGGACAGAGAAAAAGGGTCCCCGGGACCCCCATGTGGCCCCCGATGTCCTGTATGTGGCCCCAGGGCCCTCCGGTGTCCCCCGGGGCCGGCGCGATGAAGAACATGGCGGGCGCATGCTCAGTGCGCCCGCCGCTATGTGCCGCTGTGTCCTGGGGGGGATGGGCAAATATTCTCTGGGGTCTCGGCTACCGGGGGTAGCCGAGACCCCAGAGAACATGATCCGGGTCGGTATTCACCGATCCCGGTGTTGCGATCGCGTCTATGCAAGCATAGATGCGATCGCAAAAAAAAAAAAAAAAAAATGATTTCTCTCCCCTCTGATGTGATCGCACATCAGAGGGGAGAAAATGAGGGTCCCCCGGTCCCCCGATCGCCCCCCCGTATACTTACCGGTGTCCTCCGTCCTCCCGCAGGCCCCAGGAACCCGGCGTCTTCTTCCTGCAAAAAAAAAATGGCGGGCGCATGCGCAGTGCGCCCGCCGATCTGCTTGGCGGCAGATTCAAAAATTTTTTCATTCATTCTCATAAAAGTGCATTTTGATCACTGTGGTAAACTATCACAGTGATCAAAATAAAAAAAACAGTACATAACCCCCCCATTTATCACCCCCTTAGTTAGGGACATATAATAAAAAATAGAAATTATATTTATTTTCATTTTTCTGTTAGGGTTAGGGTTATAATTAGGGTTAGGGTTAGCATTAGGGTTAGGGTTAGCATTAGGGTTAGGGTTATAATTAGCGTTAGGGTTAAGCTGTGTTCATACTGCGTTATGGCAGTCCGTTAGACGGACTGCGCTACACCGCGGTATAACGCGGTGTAACGCAGTCCGTTAACGCTGCCATTCACCCCCATTTGAGGGCGCATCGCGAACCATGCCGTAAAGCGGCATGCGTTTGCGACGTGCCATCATTCAGTGACGGAGCCTCGGACGCGGGCTGCAGCGTCTGGGCTCTGTCACCGCTAGCGCAGATGAGTCATCTGCTGATTCCTCTGCGCTAGCGGGTATAGCATAACGCGATCACGTTATGCTATACCGTTACCAGCCCGTCAACGCTATGTGTTGAACGGGCTGGTAAAACGCAAAATGAACCTAGCCTTAGGGTTAGGGTTATAGTTAGGGTTAGGATTACAATTAGGGTTAGGGTTAAAATTAGGGTTAGGGTTACAATTAGAGTTAGGGTTACAATTAAGGTTAGGGTTACAATTAGGGTTGGAATTAGGGTTGGGATTTAGGTTAGGATTAGGGTTGGGATTAGGGTTAGGGGTGTGTTGGGGTTAGGGTTGGAGCTAGTGAGTCGCCCTTAGTACCAGGGCAATGGGGTACTCAGAGCCGAGCCCATGGAAATCTATGGGAGTTGTCACTGGTAGCGGTGGCTCGGTCCGTGGCCCTGGGCGCTCATCCAATGGGGAATATTTACAGGGGATATTTAGGATAGGTAGTTCGTGACGCCACCTGTGGTATCTGGTTAATTGAACCAGCGCTGCTATAAGGATCTTCACAGGGGATGTTATGGGGGCAGCTGGGTGGTAGTCTCCCACAGGTGAGACGGGTCCCTGGAAGTCTATGGTGATGATGATGCAGGGTATAGATAATAATTCAGTCACACACGAAATAGCTTCTTTTCATACCTTTTACTGGTAGATGGTTCACGTAGATCCCGGGGAGCTGGTCGGGGTGGAGAATGCACATTCGGGTTACCGCTGAGCAGGTTAGAGGTCTCCTTTACTCCAAATGTAGGTGAGTCCAACTTGCCTGAAGCGAAGTTAACTCTGAATCTCCAGCTTTCTCAATAGCTATACTGCCCGGCCAACGTTGTGGTGGAAACTTCTAAGTGGTGAAAACTAAGTCTATATTTGCTGATCAGCCTAGACTCCTGTTTTCCCTGTCTCCGGTTACGTATTGACACTTAGGGCTGCTCTCTGCGACCTGTAGTCCAGATGCCTCCAGTGTTCTTGTTACTAAGCTTGAAACTGTAGCAACGCTTCGGACCCCGGTGTCCGGCAATTTAGTGCAGGTAATCCAATACCTAAAGCACTTCTCTAACTTCTCCACTGCGCCCTTCGCCCTGCTTCTGCTCTTTGCATAAGCACTTGCAGCTTTCGATGGAAATAGTCAGCTTTCTTCCAAGCTCGCTGAGAAGCTCTCAGTTTCCTCCTTGTTTCAGCTTCTACTGAGGTACTGATTAAGGGTAGCTCTGACTAGGCTAGGATGATGCACTTCACCCGTACTAGCCTCCACTTCTCTGTCAGGTGAGCTACGCTAGCTCTGCGAGGATTCAGTCCTCTCTCCTCTCCAAGTCCAGACTGAACTGGCACTGAACTGCACTGTCTGAAGACAGGAAACTAACTATCTGATCTGAGCTCTTCTCAGACAGGAAACAGACTGACTCTGCTACGTGTCACCACCTCCTATACCCCTAGTGGGTGTGTCTGAAATTGTAAGTGAAGTGCATGAATAGCTAGCTTTTGTGGTTACCTTCCTGTGCATTCTCCTGGATTTTATGTGTGTGCCTGCGTACCTGGGCTACACATCCCCCCTTGGTAAAACACAGCACTCCCGGGCTGTAAAAGACAAAAAGAACATTTTGTTTTGCATTAACATCAACATTATAACTCATCCCATCCGGGAGGTACGACTTCTTTAACGTTACAATTTGTACAATAGGAAAAATACAAAAGTATCAAAAGTATCAAAATATCAAACGTGTTCATATATACAAGATACTTGAGGAGGACCCGCACCAAAAACCTCCCACGTGGGTCCTGGGTGGGCTGCAGGACTTCTGACTGCAGACCTCACTCTAGGCCACACCATACGGGTTTTTCTTCAGAGGTTGATAGTAATGGTTTCATGTCAAACCAAGATAATGCACCGAAGCGCAACTATTTACAAGACAAGTTCTTGGGCTGGCACAGTCCACAGCCACGCAGTCCATTGGCATGGTTAAAACACATTTCAAATAATTACATTAATACTTTTTCAAACTTTATACAATTTTTCAGAAGTTCAGTATTCACATTATAATTCTAACGGTATTTACCCAACCAGGGTATACTATGCAAACTTATGCAATTATCACATTATTTAACTTTTTAAATTCTTTAACTCTCTTTACCCAGCCGGGTATTCTATTCCAAATATGTAAAACATCAGTATACAATACTTAAAGTGCAAAAATGCAATTTTTCTTTCAAAACTTTCTACAGTTACTAGAATGCGGTAAACCCCTGTCTGGGTCCTACCGGTCTTCACTTTTCTTGCTTTCAATTACATCTTCCACTCCTGGGGCTGGAACGACGCGATGCTCTTTAGAGCGCATTACAAACAGGTTGTGACCTGCTATCAATGTCTGGGTCGCTACAGTCCTTGTGCGAACCGCTAGGGGCACGCCGGGTGCTTCCTCCTTGTGAGACGCCGATTGCGTCGCTTCAGGTGCCACAACATTTTGCGATACTAATTTGGTCACAGTTTGCGGTTTAGGCGGCAGCGCTGGCTGAGACCTGGGCTGCTGTACAGATTGCAACTTGGTTTGCGTTGAGTAAGCAGGAGGCGATGCCGATTGCGACATAGATTGTGATGGGCCTTCAGGGGGCGATGCTGGAGTACGGCCTGGTGCCGTGGGCGCTCGAGACGGGGACGCTTCGGTAGTGTTGACGTTACCGGCGTCGGGGACGGGGTCACTGACGATGGACACATTGAGGGCATACCAGTCCTTTAAACCCCAGTGCCGTGTATAGCTCACTATGTCCCCGTTTACTAGGTCCCTTCCCGGATGACCGATGGGCAGGTGGGACTCTACGTCCCGGCGGCTCACAAATACCCCCGGATAGAGTCCCGGTTCCCAGATGAAACCCCAGCCCTTGCGGAGCTGGAATTCTACCACGCACCCCTGCCGCCGCGGTTCCCTTCGGGTACCTTTGTCGTTGCGGACCATCTCCTTGTCAGCGACCAACTGCTCATACTGCCGTTGTCGGTTCCGCTGCACCTCCCGCTCTTCCTCCTGCCGGCGTCGCTGCTCCTCTTCACGACACTGCATCTCTCTTTCCCACTGGACGGCATAGGTGACGTCATCAATACGCTCCATCTCGTCCCAGTCGACTTCCGGCAACGATGGACAGGAACCCTCCGGTGTCCCCGCCGGGGAACGGTAATCCGCTGCGGCCTCCTGGCCGGGCTGGCACTCCGGAACGGGCAGGACCTCCTCAGCCTCCTTCACCTCCACCGCTCCATCGGTGGGATCAGGTACAGCACTTTCGGTGGTCGCCTCCGGTCGTCCCTCAGCCTTCTCCAGCAGCGATTTCAGGAATTCAGGAGACGGCCCTTGGCTTGTAGGAGAGAACATTGCGTCCCACAGCAGCCGCTGTGTTTGGGTACGCCAGCGTCTCTCCGTCTCCTTTTGTTCAGCACGACTCTGGAGCTTCCTTTTTAGCTCCTCATTCTCCCTCCGCAGCTCCATCATGGCGGGGTCGGTGTCCCTATCTGGGGACAGCTCCGGCACAGGTAGGAAATCATCCGGTCCTCGGCTCAGATCCTCCTGTCCTTCCGCCATCTCGTCCCAGGCCAGACTGTGGTATCCAACAGGAACATTCTGGTCCTTTCCGTGGAGGCGGGATTTGCGTCTCCTCCTCTTCGCATAGAGGATGAAGAGGAGGCGTATTTCTTTAGCAGTGGGGCTGGATCGCACATTGTAGTAGGCCTTGGAGAGGGCGGCCATAACTTTAGCGCCACAGGGGGGGTACACGCCCACGAATGCACGCCCACCTTCTTCACCAGCGCCTCAGGGCGCGAACATGGCGGCAAAAATGCCGGAATATGGCGCCAAAAATAGCAGACAGTCTTTTTCTCAAAAACAGTTCAGTAGGCACACAGGACTCGCAATTGCAAGCTTCGGATCCTGTTCGTGACGCCAAAGATTGAGTCGCCCTTAGTACCAGGGCAATGGGGTACTCGGAGCCGAGCCCATGGAAATCTATGGGAGTTGTCACTGGTAGCGGTGGCTCGGTCCGTGGCCCTGGGCGCTCATCCAATGGGGAATATTTACAGGGGATATTTAGGATAGGTAGTTCGTGACGCCACCTGTGGTATCTGGTTAATTGAACCAGCGCTGCTATAAGGATCTTCACAGGGGATGTTATGGGGGCAGCTGGGTGGTAGTCTCCCACAGGTGAGACGGGTCCCTGGAAGTCTATGGTGATGATGATGCAGGGTATAGATAATAATTCAGTCACACACGAAATAGCTTCTTTTCATACCTTTTATTGGTAGATGGTTCACGTAGATCCCGGGGAGCTGGTCGGGGTGGAGAATGCACATTCGGGTAACCGCTGAGCAGGTTAGAGGCCTCCTTTACTCCAAATGTAGGTGAGTCCAACTTGCCTGAAGCGAAGTTAACTCTGAATCTCCAGCTTTCTCAATAGCTATACTGCCCGGCCAACGTTGTGGTGGAAACTTCTAAGTGGTGAAAACTAAGTCTATATTTGCTGATCAGGCTAGACTCCTGTTTTCCCTGTCTCCGGTTACGTATTGACACTTAGGGCTGCTCTCTGCGACCTGTAGTCCAGATGCCTCCAGTGTTCTTCTTACTAAGCTTGAAACTGTAGCAACGCTTCGGACCCCGGTGTCCGGCAATTTAGTGCAGGTAATCCAATACCTAAAGCACTTCTCTAACTTCTCCACTGCGCCCTTCGCCCTGCTTCTGCTCTTTGCATAAGCACTTGCAGCTTTCGATGGAAATAGTCAGCTTTCTTCCAAGCTCGCTGAGAAGCTCTCAGTTTCCTCCTTGTTTCAGCTTCTACTGAGGTACTGATTAAGGGTAGCTCTGACTAGGCTAGGATGATGCACTTCACCCGTACTAGCCTCCACTTCTCTGTCAGGTGAGCTACGCTAGCTCTGCGAGGATTCAGTCCTCTCTCCTCTCCAAGTCCAGACTGAACTGGCACTGAACTGCACTGTCTGAAGACAGGAAACTATCTGATCTGAGCTCTTCTCAGACAGGAAACAGACTGACTCTGCTACGTGTCACCACCTCCTATACCCCTAGTGGGTGTGTCTGAAATTGTAAGTGAAGTGCATGAATAGCAAGCTTTTGTGGTTACCTTCCTGTGCATTCTCCTGGATTTTATGTGTGTGCCTGCGTAGCTGGGCTACACACTAGAATTGAGGGATTTCCACTATTTAGGCACATCAGGGGGTCTCCAAACACGACGTGGCGTTCAAAAAGTCAAATGGCGCTCCCTCCCTTCCGAGCCCTGCCGTGCGCCCAAACAGTGGTTTACCCCAACATATGTGGTATCAGCGTACTCAGGACAAATTGCACACCAATTTTGGGGTTCTAATTTCTCCTGTTACCCTTGGGAAAATAAAAAATAGCTGGCTAAAACAATCATTTTTGAGAAAAAAAATGATTTTTTATTTTCACAGCTCTGCGTTTATAAATTTCTGTGAAACACTTGGGGTTCAAAGTGCTCACCACACATCTAGATAAGTTCCTTAAGGGGTCTAGTTTCCAAAATGGGGTCACTTGTGGGGGGTTTCCACTGTTTAGACACATCAGGGGGTCTCCAAACACGACGTGGCTTTCAAAAAGTCAAATGTCGCTCCCTCCCTTCCGAGCCCTGCCGTGCGCCCAAACAGTGGTTTACCCCAACATATGGGGTATCAGTGTACTCAGGACAAATTGCACACCAATTTTGGGGTTCTAATTTCTCCTGTTACCCTTGGGAAAATAAAAAATAGCTGGCTAAAAAAAACATTTTTGAGAAAAAAAATGATTTTTCATTTTCACGGCTCTGCGTTTATAAATTTCTGTGAAGCACTTGGGGTTCAAAGTGCTCACCAGTCACCACACATCTAGATAAGCTCCTTGGGGGGTCTAGTTTCCAAAATGGTGTCACTTGCAGGGGGTTTCTACTGTTTAGGTACATAAAGGGCTCTGCAAACACAACATGACGCCCGCAGAACATTCCATCAAAGTCTGCATTACAAAATGGCGCTCCTTCCTTCCAAGCACTCCCATGCGCCCAAACAGTGGTTTCACCCCACATATGGGGTATCAGCGTACTCAGGAAAAATTGCACAACAACTTTTTGGGTCCAATTTCTCCTGTTACCCTTGGGAAAATAAAAAAAATAGCGGGCTAAAGAATCATTTTTGAGGAAAAAAATGATTTTTTATTTTCACGGCTCTACGTTTATTAATTTCTGTGAAGCACTTGGGGGTTCAAAGTGCTCACCACATATCTAGATAAGTTCCTTAAGGGGTCTAGTTTCCAAAATGGTATGATTTGTGGGGGGTTTCGACTGTTTAGGCGTATCAGGGGTTCTCCAAACGCGACATGGCGTCCAATTTCAATTCCAGCCAATTTTGGTTTGAAACAGTCAAACGGCGCTCCTTCACTTCCAAGCCCTGCCGTGCGCCCAAACAGTGGTTTACCCCCACATATGGGGTATCGGCATGCTCAGGACAAATTGCACAAAAACTTTTGGGGTCTTGTTACCCTTGGGAAAATAAAAATTGGGGTGAACAGATCGTTTTTGTGGAAAAAATATGATTTTTTATTTTCACGGTTCTATGTTATAAACTTCTGTGAAGCACTTGGAGGTTCAAAGTGCTCACCACACATCTAGATAAGTTCCTTAGGGGGTCTAATTTCCAAAATGGGGTCACTTGTGGGGGGTTTCCACTGTTTAGACACATCAGGACCTCTACAAACACGACATGACGTCCAGCCAATTCTGCGCTGAAAAAGTCAAACGGCGCTCCTTCCCTTCCAAGCTCTGCCTTGCACCCAAACAGTGGTTTACCCCCACATATGGGGTATCGGCATGCTCAGAACAAATTGCACAAAAACTTTTGGGGTCTTGTTACCCTTGGGAAAATAAAAATTGGGGTAAACAGATCGTTTTTGTGGAAAAAATATGATTTTTTATTTTCACGGTTCTATGTTATAAACTTCTGTGAAGCACTTGGAGGTTCAAAGTGCTCACCACACATCTAGATAAGTTCCTTAGGGGGTCTAATTTCCAAAATGGGGTCACTTGTGATGGGTTTCCACTGTTTAGACACATCAGGGCCTCTACAAACGCGACATGGCGTCCAGCCAATTCTGCGTTGAAAAAGTCAAATGTCGCTCCTTCCCTTGCAACCTCTGCCGTGCGCCAAAAAAGTGGTTTACCCCCACAATATGGGGTATCGGCTTAATCAGGAGAAATTGCACAACAAATTTTGTGGTTCATTTTTTCTTTTAACAGTTGTGAAAATAAAAAAAATAGGTTCCGAAGTAAAGTTTTTGCAAAAAAAGTTAAATGTTAATTTTTTCCTTCCACATTGCTTCAGTTCCTGTGAAGCACGTAAAGGGTTAATAAACTTCTTGAATGTGGTTTTGAGCACCTTGAGGGGTGCAGTTTTTAGAATGGTGTCACTTTTGGCTATTTTCTATCATATAGACCCCTCAAAGTGACTTCAAATGTGAGGTGGTCCCTAAAATAAAAATGGTGTTGTAAAAATGAGAAATCGCTGGTCAACTTTTAACCCTTATAACTTCGTAACAAAAAAAATTTTGGTCCCAAAATTGTGCTGATGTAAAGTAGACATGTGGGAAATGTTATTTATTAAGAAATTTGTGTGATATATCTCTCTGATTTAAGGGCATAAAAATTTAAAGTTTGAAAATTGTTAAATTTTCAAAATTTTCGCCATATTTCCGTTTTTTTCATAAATAAACACAAGTCATATCACAGAAATTTTACCACTAACGTGAAGTACAATATGTCACGAAAAAACAATCTCAGAATCAGCGGGATTCGTTAAAGCGCTCCAGAGTTATAACCTCATAAAGTGACAGTGGTCAGAATTGTAAAAATTGGCCCTGTCATTAAGCTGCAAAATGGCTCTGTCACTAAGGGGTTAAAAGAACCCTAAGCCTTTTTCTCAACAACTTTTTGTTTCAAACAACGCCTTGACGAGTTTCTTAACCTGTTAACCCCTGAGGGTTGTTTGCACGTTAAAATTTCTTCGATATAACTTGCAGTTATTTATGAAAAAAAATGGAAATATGGCGAAAATTTGGAAAATTTTGAAATTTTCAAATTTTGAATTTTTATTCCCTTAAAACAGAGAAATATGTCACACAAAATAGTTACTAAATAACATTTCCCACATGTCTACTTTACATCAGCACAATTTTGGAAACAAAGGTTTTTTTGTTAGGAAGTTATAAGGGTTAAAGTTAGACAAGCGATTTCTCATTTTTACAACAAAATTTACAAAGCCATTTTTTTTAGGGACCACATCACATTTGAAGTCACTTTGAGGGGTCTATATGCCAGAAAATACCCAAAAGTGACACCATTCTAAAAACTGCACCCCTCAAGGTACTCAAAACCACATTCAAGAAGTTTATTAACCCTTCTGGTGCTTCACAGGAATTTATGGAATGTGGAAGGAAAAAAATGAACATTTAACTTATTAGTCACAAAAATGATCTTTTACAAACAATTTTTTTATTTTCACAAGGGTAAAAGTAGAAAATTGACAGATAAAGTTGTTGTGCAATTTCTCCTGAGTATGCCGATACCCCATATGTGGGGGAGGGACCACTGTTTGTGCGCACGGCAGAGCTTGTAAGGGAAGGAGCGCCGTTTGACTTTTTCAAACCAAAATAAGCTGGAATTGAGATCAGACACCATGTCGCGTTTGGAGAGCCCCTGATGTGCCTAAACAGTGGAAACACCCCTATTCTAACTCAAACCCTAACCCCAACACACCCCTAACCTTAATCCCAACCCTAACCATAACCCTAACCACAAACCTAACCCTTACACACCCCTAACCGTAATCCCAACCCTAACCATAACCCTAACCACAAACCTAACCCTAACACACCACTAACCGTAATCCCAACCCTAATCCCAACCCTTACAGTAATCCTAACCCCAACCCTAGCCCCAACCTTAACACTAACCCTAACTTTAGCCCAACCCTAACCCTAACTTAAGCCCCAACCCTATCTTTAGCCCCAACCCTAACCCTATCTTTAGCCCCAACCTTAACCCTAACTTTAGCCCCAACCCTAACCCTAATAGGAAAATGTAAATAAATACAATTTTTATTTTATTATTTTTCCCTAACTAAGGGTGTGATAAAGGGGGGTTTGATTTACTACTTATAGCGGTTTTTATAGCAGGTTTTTATAGCGGGTTTTTATGTTTGGCAGCTGTCTGACACTAAAAAACACTTTTTTATTGCAAAAAATAGTTTTTGCATCACCATATTTTGAAAGCTATAATTTTTCCATATTTTGGCCCACAGAGTCATGTGAGGTCTTGTGTTTTGTGGGACGAGTTGACGTTTTTTATTGGTACCATTTTCGGGCACATGACATTTTTTGATCACTTTTTATTATGATTTTGGGAGGCAGAATGAATAAAAACCAGCAATTCATGAATTTCTTATGGGGGGTATTTACACCGTTACCCATGTGGTAAAATTGATAAGGCAGTTTTATTCTTCGGGTCAGTACGATTACAGCGATATCTCATTTATATAATTTTTAATGTTTTGGCACTTTTATACAATAAAAACTATTTTATAGAAAAAATAATTATTTTTATATTACTTTATTCTGAGAGCTATAACATTTTTATTTTTCCAGTGAATGAGTTGTACGGCAGCTCATTTTTTGCGGGACAAGATGATGTTTTCAGCGGTACCATGTTTATTTATATCTGTCTTTTTGATCGCGTGTTATTCCACTTTTTGTTCGAAGGTATGATGATAAAGCATTGTTTTTTGCCTTTTTTTTATGGTGTTCACTAAAGGGGTTAACTAGTGGGACAGTTTTATAGGTCGGGCCGTTATGGACGCGGCGACACTAAATATGTGTATTTTTATTGTTTAGATAATTTTTTTAATTCAAACATTTATTTATTGATAGAATAAATATTGATTTTTTTTATTTTTTATTATTTTTTAAAATATTTTTACAATTATTTTAATTTTTTTTTTATTTCATTCTATATTTTACACTTTATCTCACTATGGGACACTCATTTTGTGCAGGCTGATCGCTTATAGCATGCTGATCTGCATGCCATATAAGCTGTCAGCACTGCATGTAATTTCTTACTAACCTCAGAGACTTCCTGAAATGCACTGGGCATGACAGGAAGTCTCTGAGGTCTGGTAACCCGGATGTCATCATGACGACATTGAGTTACCATGGGAGCAATCAGGACCCCGTGTCATGCCGTGGGGTCTCCGATCCAGCTGACAGCCCCTCTGCCTGCTCCGGGAACGCTGCGATCATGTTTGATCGCAGTGTGCCGGGGGTTAAAGTGCTGGGAGCGGTCCGTGACATTTAGTGCCGGGTGTCAGCTGTGAGGCCCCGATCAGCCTTGCTCCCCCCGTGAGCCCAGCTGATCGGTGATGACGTACTATCCCGTCCATGGTCATACGGGCACAGGGCACATGGACGGGATAGTACGTCCAATGACAGAAAGAGGTTAATATCTTGACCGACAAAAAATCTTCCGTCAGTTTTGATTCGAACAGTGCCTGAATTTTGGAACCCATACTAAAAAACCTATCCTTCTTTTTGGTAAAGCTTTCACAAACTGCTTAATCAGTCCAAGCTTAATGCGGAGTGGTGGGGCTCAACTAGACTTTCCGCAACTTGAGTCCAGGTTGCAAAAATGTTCTCATTGGCCAACTTTTTTGGTTTCAGTGATAAGTCTTATCTTATCCTGACAATCTCTTTAAACCAAAAAAGCATAGGTAGTACAGTCATGGCCAAAAGTTTTGAGAATGACACAAATATTATATTTTCACATGATCTGCTGCCCTCTGGTTTTTGTGTGTGTGTTTGACAGATGTTTTTATCACAGACAGAAATATAATTGCAAACATATGAGTAACAAAAGCTTATATTGACAGTTAGAATGAGTTAATGCAGCAAGTCAATATTTGCAGTGTTGACCCTTCTTCTTCAGGACCTCTGCAATTCTCCCTGGCATGCTCTCAATCAACTTCTGGACCAAATCCTGACTGATAGCAGTCCATTCTTGCACAATCAATGCTTTCATTTTGTCAGAATTTTTAGGTTTTTGTTTGTCCACCCGTCTCTTGATGATTGACCACAAGTTCTCAATGGGATTAAGATCTGGGGAGTTTCCAGGCCATGGACCCAAAATCTCTTTGTTTTGTTCCCTGAGCCATTTAGTTATCACCTTTGCTTTATGGCAAGGTGCTCCATCATGCTGGAAAAGGCATTGTTGATCGCCAAACTGCTCTTGGAGGTTTGGGAGAAGTTGCTCTTGGAGGACATTCTGGTACCATTCTTTATTCATGGCTATGTTTTTAGGCAAGACTGTGAGAGAGCCGATTCCCTTGGCTGAGAAGCAACCCCTCACATGAATGGTTTCAGGATGCTTGAGGCTAAGTGCACACGATCAGGAATAATTGCGTTTTTTTCGCGGTTTTTCCGCTATTTTCCGCGGTTAAACCGCGAACAAAACGCAAGCATTAAGCATTCTATACGTTTTAATTGATTCCGCATGTTTTGTACACATGTTGCGTTTTTTTCCGCGAAAAAAACGCTTAGCGGAAAAAAAGCAACATGTTCATTAATTTAGCGTAACCGTGGTGATTCCGCCGCCATAGGAATGCATTGAACCGCTTACTTTCCGCATGTGGCTATGCCCACTATGCGCAATGTAAGCGGTTCATGTGCGGATGGTACCCAGGGTCTGGAGCAGAGGAGACTCTCCTCCAGGCCCTGGGTACCATATCCCTGGTAAAACAATAATTAAAATAAAAAATAATGATATTCTCACCTTCCGGCAGCCCCCGCAGCCTTCCCGCGGCCCCCGCAGCCTTCCCGCCTTCAGCGACGCTCCCGGCAACTTCCGGTCCCAAGAGTCCTTTGCGAGAATCACCCAGATGGCATAGCGGTCTCGCGAGATGCACGTCATCGGTGTGATTTGTCGCAATGCATCCTTGGGACCGCGAGTTGCCGGGAGCATCGCTGAGAGGCGGGAAGGCTGCGGGGGCCGCCGGAAGGTGAGAATATCATTATTTATTATTTTTTTTATTATTTTTACATTAGATCTTTTTACTATTGATGCGGCATAGGCGGCATCAATAGTAAAAAGTTGGTCACACGAGTCAAACACTATGTTTGACTCGTGTGACCAACCTGTCAATCAGTTTTCCAAGCGATGCTACAGATCGCTAGGAAAACGCTAGCATTCTGCAAGCTAATTACGCTTGCAAAACGCTATTATTCTGGCGGGAATCAGCATAAAAAAAACGTGCGTATTTCCTGCGGGAGAAGTGCGGGATTGCCGCGGAAATTTCCGCGGCAATTCCGCAACATGTGAACTTAGCCTAACAGTTGGCATGAGACAAGACTGGTGGTAGCGCTCACCTTGTCTTCTCCGAATGAGGCATTTTCCTGATGTCCCAAACAATCGAAAAGGGGATTCATCAGAGAAAATAACTTTACCCCAGTCCTCAGCAGTCCACTGCCTGTACCTTTTGCAGAATATCAGTCTGTCCATGATGTTTTTTCTGGAGAGAAGTGGCTTCTTTGCTGCCCTCCTTGAGACCAGGCCTTACTCCAAGAGTCTCCGCCTCACAGTGCGTGCAGATGCACTCACACCTGCCTGCTGCCATTCCTGAGCAAGCTCTGCACTGCTGGTAGCCCGATCCCGCAGCTGAAACACTTTTAAGAGATGGTCCTGGCGCTTGCTGGTCTTTCTTGGGCGCCCTGGAGCCTTTTTGGCAACAATGGAACCTCTCTCCTTGAAGTTCTTGATGATGTGATAGATTGTTGACTGAGGTGCAATCTTTCTAGCTGCGATACTCTTCCCTGTTAGGCCATTTTTGTGCATTGCAATGATGACTGCACGTGTTTCTTTAGAGATAACCATGGTTAACAGAAGAGAAACAATGATGCCAAGCACCAGCCTCCTTTTAAAGTGTCCAGTGGTGTCATTCTTACTTAATCATGACAGATTGATCTCCAGCCATGTCCTCATCAACACCCACAGCTGTGTTAATGGAGCAATCACTGAAAAGAGGTTAGCTGGTCCTTTTAAGGCAGGGCTGCAATGATGTTGAAATGTGTTTTGGGGGATAAAGTTCATTTTCTAGCCAAATATTGACTTTGCAAGTAATTGCTGTTAAGCTGATCACTCTTTATAACATTCTGGAGTATATGCAAATTGCCATTAGAAAAAGTGAAGCAGTAGACTTTGTAAAAATTAATATTTGTGTCATTCTCAAAACTTTTGGCCATGACTGTACTATGTGAAGCCTCCTTGCTGCCCATTTTAGCAAAGAGAAAACCTTCAGATCACCACATATTGATCATCCTTGATCCTCGTAGTTAAGTTTCCTGAGAAGAAAGTCTAAATTGTCATAGCTTTCCTTCCAGTGCACAAAATGTCCTACAGTCACTGAAGCATGCTTGCTGCCATTGTGCAGTAGCACAGCTCCCAGACTTTTATTAGATGAATCAATAAAGAGTTTCCTCTCGGTTACATTGTACTCAAGGCTAAATGTTTCCATCAGCCCGGAAACATCACCTCAATACTCTAGAACGCCATCTTGAAAAAAAGTCTGGAAGGAATTCTCTGCTTCTGTACCATGAAAAAACATTTCTAACCAATGTAGTGATACCAAAATTATCCACTTAAGGTCAAGGTGTGGTGCAAGTAAAAGCCTATGGAGTCAGTGTCAAAAAACTGTACGTGATGGAATATTTTGATATCTATATATATATAAAATTGAATGTGTGTGTGTATCACCAACCAATCACGAAGCATCTTTCATTTCTCCAGAGCTGTTTAAAAGAAGCTGAGCTGTGATTGGTTGCTATGAGCAAAAGTTTTCCTTGCAACCAATCACTAAGCATCTTTCATTTCACCAGAGCTGTTTAAAAGAAGCTGAGCTGTGATTGGTTACTATGAGCAACAATTTTCTCACTCCACGACAACACCTCAGCAAACAGTGACTGGGTGGGAGAAATCTCGCATCCCTGGGAACATAAACTCCCAGCCATTGTCTGCCCCCAGAAAGGAGCAGAGAGCACATGACAGAAATGAATCACCCCTCCCGTTCCCATATATCCATCACACATCCTCCATCCCATAGGCACATCTTCCCTCTTAAAGGCATCCCCTGTATGGAAGTTAGGACCGTTCCACTCAACGCTGTGGTTCTGACCCCAGGGTCTCTTAAAGTAATCATTAATATGGAAGTTAGGGCAATTCCACTAAGCACTCTGGTTCTGACCCCAGGCCCCTCTTAAAGGGATCCCAGGTACAGAAGTGAGGGAAATCCACTCTGTGCTTTAGTACTGACCCCAGGCCTCTCTTAAAGGGATCTCCGGTATGGAAGTGAGGGAAATCCACTCAGCGCTCTGGTACTGACCCCAGGCCTCTCTTAAAGGGATCATTGGTATGGAAGTCAAGGCAAATCCATCCAGCGCTTTGGTACTGACCCCAGGCCTCTCTTAAAGGGATCACCGGTATGGAAGTTAGGGTAAATCCCTCAGCGCTCTGATTCTCACCCTAGGCTTCTATTAAAGGGATCATTGGTATGGAAGTCAGGGCAAATCCACTCAGCGCTCTGGTTCTGATGCCAGGCCACTCTTAAAGGGATCCCTGGTATGGAAATTAGGGCCATTCCACTCAGCGCTCTGGTTCTGACCCCAGGCTGACGGGATAATGTGGGATATTAGTGGTAGTTGTCCGGTGGCTATGGCTGACGGGATGATGTGGGATATTAGTAGTCTGGTGGCTCTGGCTGACGGGACGATGTGGGATATTAGGGGTAGTAGTCCGGTAGCTCTGACTGATGGGATTGTGTGGGATATTATAGTGAATATGGCTATGCTGAGTGGGCGGGACTATACACTCAGATTTATATATCTACTATTTAATTGTCTAACTTATAACTTCCGTCTGTAACGGAAATCCTGCGTAGCTGATTGGTCGCGCCTGACCGGACGCGACCAATCAGCGACAGGCACAGTCCGGCCACGAATTGGCGCAGGATTTCAACCAGGCACGCCACCGCTATCGTCGGGAGATTAGCGGCGCTAGCCGCTTATCTCCCGACGGTAGCCGCGGGTCATCTCTAAGTACATACTCACCTTCCGTCCCTGCATCCCTGTCCCAGCGCATCTGCTTCTATCCTGTGCAGTGCGGTCACGTAGTATCGCTCATTAAGGTCATGAATATGGACGCGACTCCACTCCCATAGGCGTGGCGTCCATATTCATGACCTTAATGAGCGGTACCACCTGACCGCACCACACTGGAAGAAGCTGACGTGCCGGGATTGAGATGCAGGGACGTGCAGCGACGGTGTGAGGGTGAGTATGATGGGGAGCCCAGCGGAGCCATGTATACAGGATGGGAGGGTGGGAGCCATGTATACAAGGATGGGAGGGTGGGAGTGGAGCCATGTATACAGGATGGGAGGGTGGGAGCGGAGCCAGGAATACAGAATGGGAGGGTGGAGCGAAGCCATGTATACAAGGTTGGGAGGATGGAGCAGAGCCATGTATACAGGATGGGAGGGTGGAGCAGAGCCATGTATACAGGATGGGAGGGTGGAGCGGAGCCATGTATACAAGGATGGGAGTGTGGAGCGGAGCCATGTACACAGGATGGGAGGGTGGGAGCGGAGCCATGTATACAAGGATGGGAAGGGTGGAGCGGAGCCATGTATACATGGATGGGAGGGTGGAGCGGAGCCATGTATACAAGGTTGGGAGGATGGTGCAGAGCCATGTATACAGGATGGGAGGGTGGAGCGGAGCCATGTATACAAGGTTGGGAGGATGGAGCGGAGCCATATAAACAGGATGGGAGGGTGGAGCGGAGCCATGTATACAGGATGGGAGGGTGGAGTGGAGCCATGTATACAAGGATGGGAGGGTGGAGCGGAGCCATGTATACAGGATGGGAGGGTGGAGCGGAGCCATGTATACAGGATGGAGGGTGGGAGCGGAGCCATGTATACAAGGATGGGAGGGTGGAGCGGAGCCATGTATACATGGATGGGAGGGTGGAGCGGAGCCATGTATACAAGGTTGGGAGGATGGTGCAGAGCCATGTATACAGGATGGGAGAGTGGAGCGGAGCCATGTATACAAGGTTGGGAGGATGGAGCGGAGCAATATAAACAGGATGGGAGGGTGGAGCGGAGCCATGTATACAGGATGGGAGGGTGGAGCGGAGCCATGTATACAAGGATGGGAGGGTGGAGCGGAGCCATGTATACAGGATGGGAGGGTGGAGCGGAGCCATGTATTCAAGATGGGAGGGTGGGAGCGGAGCCATGTATACAAGGATGGGAGGGTGGAGCGGAGCCATGTATACAGGATGGGAGGGTGGAGCGGAGCCATGTATACAGGATGGGAGGGTGGGAGCGGAGCCATGTATACAAGGATGGGAGGGTGGAGCGGAGCCATATATACAGGATGGGAGGGTGGAGCGGAGCCATGTATACAAGATGGGAGGGTGGAGCGGAGCCATGTATACAAGGTTGGGAGGATGGAGCGGAGCCATGTATACAGGATGGGAGGATGGAGCGGAGCCATGTATACAGGATGGGAGGGTGGAGCGGAGCCATATATACAGGATGGGAGGGTGGGAGCAGAGCCATGTATATAGGATGGGAGGGTGGGAGTGGAGCCATGTATACAGGATGGGAGGGTGGAGCGGAGCCATGTATACAGGATGGGAGGGTGGAGCGAAGCCATGTATACAAGGATGGGAGGGTGGAGCTGAGCCATGTATACAGGATGGGAGGGTGGGAGTGGAGCCATGTATACAGGATGGGAGGGTGGGAGCGGAGCCATGTATATAGGATGGGAGGGTGGGAGTGGAGCCATGTATACAGGATGGGAGGGTGGAGCGGAGCCATGTATACAGGATGGGAGGGTGGAGCGAAGCCATGTATACAAGGATGGGAGGGTGGAGCTGAGCCATGTATACAGGATGGGAGGGTGGGAGCAGAGCCATGTATATAGGATGGGAGGGTGGGAGTGGAGCCATGTATACAGGATGGGAGGGTGGAGCGGAGCCATGTATACAGGATGGGAGGGTGGAGCGAAGCCATGTATACAAGGATGGGAGGGTGGGAGCGGAGCCATGTATATAGGATGGGAGGGTGGGAGTGGAGCCATGTATACAGGATGGGAGGGTGGGAGCGGAGCCATGTATATAGGATGGGAGGGTGGGAGTGGAGCCATGTATACAGGATGGGAGGGTGGAGCGGAGCCATGTATACAGGATGGGAGGGTGGAGCGAAGCCATGTATACAAGGATGGGAGGGTGGAGCTGAGCCATGTATACAGGATGGGAGGGTGGGAGCGGAGCCATGTATACAAGGATGGGAGGGTGGAGAGGAGCCATGCATACATGGATGGGAGGGTGGAGCGGAGCCATGTATACAAGGATGGGAGGGTGGAGCGGAGCCATGCATACATGGATGGGAGGGTGGAGCGGAGCCATGTATACAAGGATGGGAGGGTGGAGCGGAGCCATGCATACAAGGAGGGGAGGGGGAGTGGAGCCATGTATACAAGATGGGACAGGGGAGCCATGCATACAAGGATGGGAGGGTGGAGCGGAGCCATGCATACAAGAAGGGGAGGGGGGAGTGGAGCCATGTATACAGGATGGGACAGGGGAGCCATGCATACAAGGATGGGAGGGTGGGAGCTGAGCCATGCATACAAGGATGGGAGGGTGGGAGCGGAGCCATGCATAAATAAACTACATACATATTCTAGAATACCCGATGGGTTAGAATCGGGCCACCATCTAGTTCTTACTAAGTTCGAAATTATATGAAAATCACCTCAAACTTTTCAAACAGTTTTGCCCTTGCAGACCTGTGTTATCAGATGCACGCGATTATTTTATTCGGCGTGAGAAAATAATTGGAGATCTGCACTTCCCCAAAGTATGATATTGGGCTGAGTCTAACCGATAAAACTTCACATATTACTTGGAAGTGTTATATGGCAAGTAAGAGCAAGCCTTATTGACCAGAAATGGTGTTATTCCTCATGTACAACTTATTCCGAAAAGTTACCTGAAATGACAGATGTTTTAAATAACAGAAAACAATATATTCCTTTAACCTTTTTCTCTAGACATTCTAATGGAATCATCCTTTATTACATCAGTTACTGTAAGAAAAAATGAAAGAGTTTGCAGCGAGGACCTAATAAAACAGTAATCCCCTCTTTGCGGCCGGCTCCTCTGTGCAGCGGAGCGCGCGTTCGTACCGCTCTTTATTCATTCCGTACAGAAGTCGGAACTCTAAGTACTTGAGAGCATTTTGATTTTGTCACTTCTTTGTTTTCAATTAGAATCTTTTTTGCATGTGCGGCACCCTGGGACACAGAACACTTCTATTTCCAACGAAGGTACTTCCAGTGACAAATATGATTAATGGGATAATCTTGTAGATTACAATAGTTAGAGGCAGTTCCTGCCATTTCGTAATCTCCAAGGACTGACACTACTCACAAGCATTGCAAACAGCTGCAGATTTCTAAATAGTATTATCATACATGGGAGGTGGCGGAGACATTCTCACTAAATACATTTCAATGGATATATTTCATGCACTACTGTCTCCTTAAAGGAAAACTTCCAGACGGCGTATAAGGAAGCCCTTCTTAAACTGGTCATTCTAGAACTCCATCGTCCAGTGCCGAGAATGATCTGTAGGTAAACTTACCAATTATTGGTGGGATGAGCTTGTGGGAATTAATGATGAGCGAACGTGACGGGATAAGATGTTATCTGAGCATGCTCGTGCGCTAACGGGGTGTCTTCGACATGCTCAAAAAATATGTTAAAGTCCCCGCTGCTGCATGTCTCGCGGATGTTCAACAGCCACAACACATGCAGGAATTGCATTAAACTGTGCCATATGTGTATAATAGCGCCATACTGTGTCCCTTGAAAGATAAGTGCCCTACACAGAGCTTCTGAAATATAAGTACCCCACATATTGCCCGGTAAAAATTGAGTGCCCAATATAGTACCCATCAAAAAAATAAATGCACCACATAATGCTTCCTGTAGTATAAGTGTAAGGGAGGGATCGGACTTTAGTCGTAACATCTGTGTTCAGTCCTTCCCCTACAGAAAACTGTATTCTTCTCTTTAGCGTACCTGCATCTCCAAGTTCAGCTTCCCCCCGGAAACTTCCCAGGCGATGACAGTCCCTCTTTCAGGCAACCCCCAGTAATGGAGACACAGTCCAGGACAACTTGAACATTCTCTTTACTTAACACTTCACACGTTAGGCCGGCGTCACACTGGTGAGTTTGATGTGAGTAAGTCGCACGACTTTCTCGCATCAACACCCGGCACGGCCGCCCTTTCTCGGACCCGAGTGTGCGGCTGCATAGAAATACATGTTTGATCGCAGTGTGCCCTCTCACATGTGAAGCGCCATGGAATAAATGGCGCTATAAAAATGAATAATAATAATAAAAAAGAACATCTCTCTAATCATTAAGCATGGGGTGGGTCAATCATGCTTTGGGCTTCTGTTGCAGACAATGACACGGGGAACATTTCTCGGGCAGAGGGAAGAATGGATTCAATGAAATTTCAATAAATTGTTGATGCAAACATAACACCATCTGTAAAAAAGCTGAAGGTGAAAAGAGGATGGCTTCTACAAATGGATAATGATCTTAAATGCATGTCAAAAATCAAACTAGACTACCTCAAAAGCTGCAAGCTGAAGGTTTTACCATGGCCCTCACAGTCCCCTGAGCTGAACATCATTGAAAATCTGTGGCTAGACTTCAAAATAGCAGAGGATGCAAGACGACCCAGGATGCTCACAGAACGGGAGGAATTCTCCAAGGAAGAATAGATGAAAATCCCTCAAACAAGAATTGAAAGACTCTTGTCTGGCTTCAAAAAGCTGTGATACTTGCAGAAGGGGGTGCTACTAAGTGCTAATTATGTAGGGTGCCCAAACTTTTGCATCGGCTCATTTTTCCTTTTTGTAATTTTTACAATTTAAAAGATGATAAAAAAATTTTTGCCTGCGATACAAAGGAAATGTGTCATCTGTAACTGTAGGCCTTTTAGAGATCATTTAATCTTCAACTTGCTTAACGCCTTAATGACCAGAAGTATTTTTATTTTTTCATTTTTGTTTTTTCCTCCCCTTCTTCCCAGAGCCATAACTTTTTTATTTTGTTGCACTTTTGAATGCCACCATTGGTTTTAATATATCGTGTACTGGAAAACGAGAAAAAAATTCCAAGTGTGGTGATGTGGCAAACAAAATGCAATCCCACAGTTGTTTCAATTTTTTTTTTTACAGTGTTCACTAAATACTAAAACTGACCTACCATTGTGATTCCCCAGGTCAGTACAAGTTCATAGACACCAAACATGTCTAGGTTCTTTTTTATTTAAGCGGTAAAAAAAAATCGAAAGTTTGTTAAAAAAAAAAAAAATTGCTCTATATGCACGTATAGCATTTCCATTTTTCGTGATCTGGGGTTGGGTGAGGGCTTACTTTTTGCACGCCAAGCTGACGTTTTTATTGACACCGTTTTGGTGTAGATATCTCGGCACTCTATGGTGTAGATACTATCTTTTGATCACCCGTTATTGCATTTTAATGCAATGTTGCGGTGACCAAAAAAAAGGAATTCTGGCATTTTTACTATTTTTCTTGCTACACCATATAGCGATCGGGTTAATCCTTGTCTTATATTGACAGATCGGGCAATTATGAACGCATCGATACCAAATATGTGAATATTTGATTTTTTTTATTGTTGTATTTTGAATAGGGCGAAAGGGGGTGATTTGAACTTTTATATTTTTTTTAATATTTTTAAAAACATTTTTTACTTTCGGCATGCTTCAATATACTCCATGGGAGACTAGAAGCTGCAGTTGCCTGATTGGCCCTGCTACACACAGGCGATAATCAGATCGCCTGTATGTTGCAGAAATGCAAACTCACTGTAAGCGCCGACCACCAGGAGGTGCTCATAGCAATATGGCTATGACAACCACAGAGGTCTGCTGGAGACCACTGGTTGTCATGCCAACCCATCGATGACTCACGATCACGTGACGGGGTCACCGATGGAAAGGATTTCCAGCGCACTTCCGGAAGAGCAAGTTAAAGAGATTGACAGCGGCATTTAACTAGTTATTAGCTGCGGGTGGATCGCGATTCCACCCGCGGCTGTTGCAGGCACATGTCAGCTGTATATATCAGCTGACATGTGCCTGAAAAGGTGCCCCACATAGTTTTCCCCTTAAATATAAGTGACCCACATAGTTCTTCTCTTAAATATTAGTGTCCCACATAGTTTTTCCCTTAAATATATGTGCCCCACATAGTTTTTCCCTTAAATATATGTGGCCAACATAGTGCCCTGGGATAATTAAGTGCCTTATATAGTAGTGCTTAAGATAAGAATCCCAAATAGTATCTCATGAAAAAAAGTGCCCCACATAGTGTCCCTGGATATTACCCCACAAAGTGCCCATTTTACCCGCTAAAACATACGTACCCCAAATAATACCCCCTGAACGATGAGACCCACGAAAGCTAACAGTGCCTCTGTATCACCACCCGCAAAAAGGAAGGAATAGTCACCTGCCCTTGTTCACCCACCTACATTCAGCAATGCTAGTCATATGTGGCCTTTTCTGGCCCAGACGGCACAGAAATGTTGTCAGTTCCTGTCCTGTCACTTTACATGGTAAACGAGCGTAGTGATTACAGTCCCTCAGTCTCTACAGTTTGTCCGTTCTCCATGAGAACCACAATAACGTGTATGGACTGCTCACAGTGACCCCTGACAGTGACCCCTGTCAGTGACCCCTGTCAGTGACTGGAAATGAGTCATGACCCATCTTCTCCAGTGCCGCTTTCTCCGTTCCTTACCTGCAGGAGGAGGGTGCCAGGTGCTGATCCTGCACCATTATCTCTCCAGTGCGGTCACATGCAGACTCGACCACTTTTTTCTGCAATGACAGCACAAGCTCCTTCACAGTCTGAGTCAATAATGGCCGTTAACCAGGAACCTAAACTTCCAGTATGAAGATATTGAGAAACTTGTTGGGACTCGTGTCAACAGAAAATATTAAATATCACATTTTCAGGTGTAATGTATGTTTAACAATTTTTTGATGTTGCTTTACTTTTTTTTGTTTTTATTATCAGAAATCTTGCAATTTTCACATTGGCTACTAAACCTAATACTGGACTTCATATTCTATACATTTGGCATTTTAGTAGTCTCATTATCATCACAGACTGGAAAATAATGAAGATAACACATCCATATGAGATAAATTACACAGGATCCACCATTCACAATAGGTGATATCACAGCTCAACTCCTCCTCCTCCTGTACAATGATTGATAAAACATCTATGTATAGTAGATAACACGGGATCCACCATTCACAATAGGTGATATCACAGCTCACCTCCTCCTCCTGTACAATGATTGATAAAACATCTATATATAGTAGATAACACGGGATCCACCATTCACAATAGGTGATATTGAGCCGCACGTACCAGGGCTTTGGGGTACTCGGCACCGAGCCCGTTGATGTCTATGGGGGATGTCACGGGTAGCACAGCTCGGTCCGTTGCCCTGGGCGCTCACTGAAAATGGGGGATATATTTACAGGGGATTAATGTTCGTGTAGTTTGTCGTGACGCCACCTGTAGTATCTGGTCAGGGTGACCAGCGCTGCTGTGCAGGTCCTCTGGGAGGGATGGTGTTGTGCAGCTTGGTGTAAAGTCTCCTACAGGTGAGACTGTGTCCCCCAGGGCAGGTAGATGGAAGATAAAGCAATGGTGCAGGAGTGATGTAGCAGAGTGGAGTGTGCGACGCTGAAATAATGCAGGAAACAGTTCTTGTGCAGTTTCAAGGTTTACTCACAGTCTGTTGTACACCAGATTCCAGCCGGGCACTGTGTCCTTCCAGTGAGTAGTCCAGTAACCCTCAGGTAAATTGGTCACACTTCCAAAGACTCCCTTTATGTTCCTTTCCGGCTTCTTGTGCTACACTCCTTACTCCTCTCTGCACCTCCCTACCACAGAGCCCTCGGACGAGGTAGTATTGGATCCTTTCAGTTTACAGGTACGACCCGATGTCCCGGGTGATCACCTCCTCTTCACGGAGACCGAGACACCGTCGGATGCCTGGACGTACTTGATCCCTAGCTTCCTCCCGGTGAGATTATGGCAGCTAGTGGCTCTTGAAGAGTCCCACTAGACGCGGTGTTACTAGTGGCGATGAACTGACCCACTAGTCTAGGAACCGTTTCCCGATGTTTGCCTGGTCCTTCCTTCTTCAGGATGGGGGCACACAGCTTCAATTGCTGTCTCTGCCCTGGACCCTTCCGCTCTCTTCAGCAAGGCTCTCTGAGGTAAACCCAGAAGAGCTGCAGGCCAGGCCAGTACCCACTTCACTGCCTGCCTGTCTCCAACTGAAACTCTAAACTAACACGCTGCTGCCTCATGCTGCAGCTAGCTCCACCCACCCACTTCTACACCCTTTACTAACCAGCCTGAAGCTCAGCACTGGCATGATGTGTGTGGATGCGGTGATGGAGTCAATGGGGTGCTTCCTCCTTACCTGAGAGTCAGGTTTCACACCGCTGGGTGCGATGCAACATCTCTGTGGCGACTGGACCCTCAGGGCGCCACAATATCACAGCTCACCTCCTCCTCCTGTACAATGATTGATAAAAATCTATATATAGTAGATAACACGGGATCCACCATTCACAATAGGTGATGTCACAGCTCACCTCCTCCTCCTGTACAATGATTGATAAAACATCTATATATAGTAGATAACACGGGATCCACCATTCACAATAGGTGATATTGAGCCGCACGTACCAGGGCTTTGGGGTACTCGGCACCGAGCCCGTTGATGTCTATGGGGGATGTCACGGGTAGCACAGCTCGGTCCGTTGCCCTGGGCGCTCACTGAAAATGGGGGATATATTTACAGGGGATTAATGTTCGTGTAGTTTGTCGTGACGCCACCTGTAGTATCTGGTCAGGGTGACCAGCGCTGCTGTGCAGGTCCTCTGGGAGGGATGGTGTTGTGCAGCTTGGTGTAAAGTCTCCTACAGGTGAGACTGTGTCCTCCCAGGGCAGGTAGATGGAAGATAAAGCAATGGTGCAGGAGTGATGTAGCAGAGTGGAGTGTGCGACGCTGAAATAATGCAGGAAACAGTTCTTGTGCAGTTTCAAGGTTTACTCACAGTCTGTTGTACACCAGATTCCAGCCGGGCACTGTGTCCTTCCAGTGAGTAGTCCAGTAACCCTCAGGTAAATTGGTCACACTTCCAAAGACTCCCTTTATGTTCCTTTCCGGCTTCTTGTGCTACACTCCTTACTCCTCTCTGCACCTCCCTACCACAGAGCCCTCGGACGAGGTAGTATTGGATCCTTTCAGTTTACAGGTACGACCCGATGTCCCGGGTGATCACCTCCTCTTCACGGAGACCGAGACACCGTCGGATGCCTGGACGTACTTGATCCCTAGCTTCCTCCCGGTGAGATTATGGCAGCTAGTGGCTCTTGAAGAGTCCCACTAGACGCGGTGTTACTAGTGGCGATGAACTGACCCACTAGTCTAGGAACCGTTTCCCGATGTTTGCCTGGTCCTTCCTTCCTTCAGGATGGGGGCACACAGCTTCAATTGCTGTCTCTGCCCTGGACCCTTCCGCTCTCTTCAGCAAGGCTCTCTGAGGTAAACCCAGAAGAGCTGCAGGCCAGGCCAGTACCCACTTCACTGCCTGCCTGTCTCCAACTGAAACTCTAAACTAACACGCTGCTGCCTCATGCTGCAGATAGCTCCACCCACTTCTACACCCTTTACTAACCAGCCTGAAGCTCAGCACTGGCATGATGTGTGTGGATGCGGTGATGGAGTCAATGGGGTGCTTCCTCCTTACCTGAGAGTCAGGTGTCACACCACTGGGTGCGATGGAACATCTCTGTGGCGACTGGACCCTCAGGGCGCCACATTCCCCCCTGGTTAAACACAGCACTCCTGGGCTGTAATAGAGTAAAGATGTTACATAAGAAACATACAAAATTTTTATAAATGCTAGCAAAACAGTAAAAAAAAAATTTTCAAACGCATCATCCCTTTATGGGAGGCACTTCAGGTTAAACATTGCAAGAAAACACTTTTAATATTTACTTCAAAGTTCAAGTAAACATATACTTGTGGAGGACCCGCTCCAAACCTCCAACGGTGGTCCTGGATGGGCTGCAAGACCTTTCTGGATCTCTGTAGCAGACCTCACTTTCGGCCACACCAAACGGGTTTTAAACTTCTGAGGTAATCAAGTGAAACCAAGATGAGGCACCGAAGTGCTAACTATATACAAGGACAGTTTTTGGGCTAGCAGTGTTCATAGCCACCAGTTCAGAAAAGCAATATGAAAGGCAATCACCCTTCCAGATTATGTCAACATTTGCATACTATATACATTATTACACTATATACATTGGTGGAACCTGTCCTGTTTTCTCATTTACTTAGCAGTAGTGACACCTGATGGCTGTGCAAGCACAGGACCATTCCTATTCACGGGCCCAGTGCCTAACACCAGGATCATCGACTCCACCATCGGGGTCTGTGTGGCTGGTGTGCACTGGGCTAGTGGGGGTGTCAGGGGTTCCAGCAGGGTGTCATCATCTGCAGCAGGGATATCATCGCTGGTTACCTGCAGAGCCGGTTCACTCCGGTCCTCTAGGCCGCAGGGCCTGTCTTCCTCCTTCATCCCTGCTGGGGGACAGCTTTCCTCTGCTACAGGTACGGTGTCTGGTTCCGGGGTGGACTGGCGTTCTGGTCCGGGTGAGGTCTCTGCAGCCTCCTCTCCTGTCACCGCATCCTCGGCGGGGTCAGGTATGGCTCCCTCCGGATCAGCCTCCGGCCAGATCTCAGGCTCTGCTTCAGGTGGCGCCGGTGGCAGACGCGCGGGCGGTGTAGAGAGCGGTCGGCTCTGCTGCAGCCGCAGCTTCAGAGCCCTCCAGCTTCGCTCCATTTCCTCCACTTCAGCGTGGTGCCGGGCCAGATACAGCAAGGCAGCATCCACTTCTTCTTCAATGGAGAGGATCAGCTTCTCCAGGTCACAACAGATCTCTTTATCAGGAGGGGCCCCCTCTTTTGTAGGAAGGCGGGACCTTCGCGTTCTTTTCCGCCCACTGAGGAGGATGAGGAGGCGGAACTCCAGTGCTGTGGGGCATGATCTTAGATTGCAGTAGCATTTAGGGTAGGCGGACATTTCTTTCGCGCCACTGAGTGAGCGCACGCCCACGAAAGCACGCCCTCCTTCTTCACCAGCGCCTCGTGGCGCAAATATGGCGGCAAAATGGCGGTTGTTGTTTTACAAAATGGCAATTACAGTCTCTGATGATTTTGGCAGTGCTCAAGCACAAAAACAGTTCAGATTAGGCACACAGGACTCGCGTTTCACGAGCTTCAGAATCCTGTTCGTGACGCCAGAGATGAGCCGCATGTACCAGGGCTTTGGGGTACTCGGCACCGAGCCGTTGATGTCTATGGGGGATGTCACGGGTAGCACAGCTCGGTCCGTTGCCCTGGGCGCTCACTGAAAATGGGGGATATTTACAGGGGATTAATGTTCGTGTAGTTTGTCGTGACGCCACCTGTAGTATCTGGTCAGGATGACCAGCGCTGCTGTGCAGGTCCTCTGGGAGGGATGGTGTTGTGCAGCTTGGTGTAAAGTCTCCTACAGGTGAGACTGTGTCCTCCCAGGGCAGGTAGATGGAAGATAAAGCAATGGTGCAGGAATGATGTAGCAGAGTGGAGTGTGCGACGCTGGAATAATGCAGGAAACCGTTCTTGTGCAGTTTCAAGGTTTACTCACAGTCTGTTGTACACCAGATTCCAGTCGGGCACTGTGTCCTTCCAGTGAGTAGTCCAGTAACCCTCAGGTAAATTGGTCACACTTCCAAAGACTCCCTTTATGTTCCTTTCCGGCTTCTTGTGCTACACTCCTTACTCCTCTCTGCACCTCCCTACCACAGAGCCCTCGGACGAGGTAGTATTGGATCCTTTCAGTTTACAGGTACGACCCGATGTCCCGGGTGATCACCTCCTCTTCATGGAGACCGAGACACCGTCGGATGCCTGGACGTACTTGATCCCTAGCTTCCTCCCGGTGAGATTATGGCAGCTAGTGGCTCTTGAAGAGTCCCACTAGATGCAGTGTTACTAGTGGCGATGAACTGACCCACTAGTCTAGGAACCGTTTCCCGATGTTTGCCTGGTCCTTCCTTCTTCAGGATGGGGGCACACAGCTTCAATTGCTGTCTCTGCCCTGGACCCTTCCGCTCTCTTCAGCAAGGCTCTCTGAGGTAAACCCAGAAGAGCTGCAGGCCAGGCCAGTACCCACTTCACTGCCTGCCTGTCTCCAACTGAAACTCTAAACTAACACGCTGCTGCCTCATGCTGCAGCTAGCTCCACCCACCCACTTCTACACCCTTTACTAACCAGCCTGAAGCTCAGCACTGGCATGATGTGTGTGGATGCGGTGATGGAGTCAATGGGGTGCTTCCTCCTTACCTGAGAGTCAGGTTTCACACCGCTGGGTGCGATGCAACATCTCTGTGGCGACTGGACCCTCAGGGCGCCACAATATCACAGCTCACCTCCTCCTCCTGTACAATGATTGATAAAAATCTATATATAGTAGATAACACGGGATCCACCATTCACAATAGGTGATGTCACAGCTCACCTCCTCCTTCTGTACAATGACTGATAACACCTCTATATACAGTAGATAACACAGGTTCCACCATTCACAATAGGTGATGTCACAGCTCACCTCCTCCTCCTGTACAATGACTGATAACCCCTCTATATATGTATAGTAGATAACACGGGATCCACCATTCACAATAGGTGATATCACAGCTCACCTCCTCTACCTTTACAATGATTGATAAAACGTCTATATATAGTAGATAACACAGGATCCATCATTCGCAATAGGTACTATCTCAGCTCACCTCCTCCTCCCCCTGTATAATGACTGATACCGTCACAAAGAGGGGCCATAAGATCGTGATGTCTGATTCCACACAATCCTCAATGGATTAGAAGCACTTTACCATTATATTAAATGGTACAGGTTTCTGTCAGCAGTGCACGGGATAATCTGTTTAGCTTGAGGGCTGCTGGAGCCTTCTAGCTTTGATGATCTCAGCTGTTCAGTGTTGGCCACTCCCCTCTCCTGTATACACTCACCTCTGGCAATTAGGATTGCCAGTGTTAGGTTAATTCTGCCCTGGTTCAGGAGCTTGGACAAGCTTGTTGTTTAAGGAGGTGTTTGGAGTGTTGTTCTAAAGACAGTTAGTTGGAGTTTTGTCTGTAGGCTTACTCTCATCCTCTCCCATGTGTTTTCTTTCCTTTCCTTAACTCCCTGGTGTTCTGCTCTGTTGTTTGTAAGTGCATATTTGTGTGATTGATGTTTTCCTTTATCTCTGTATGTATTCCCTTGTAAGTCTAGGTTGTGTATTCTTATACGCTACTACTCTCCATTTGCTTGGGTGAGGGAAGGGAAAGTTTAAGGCTGATCCAGGAGCTCAGCAAGGTATGTGGCCCCAGCATCTTCACCATTAGAAGTAAACTGAGGAGTAGGGATAACTAGGGCGCCCCTATTAAAGATAGGGAAGAAGCCCTTAGCGACAGGATATCTGAGCTGTGACATCCCCTATATAAAGTAGGTAACACAGGATCCAATATTCACAATAGGTGATGTCACAGCTCACCTCCTCCTCATTTCATGTTGAGCTGACCAGAAATTTCCAATTTATACTGTTAAAATTCTAAGAATAGTTACTTTTTTTATATAGAAAACATTTATACACGCTACGCTACGCTACTGTAACTGCATGGGCGTGCACAGCGCGCCGACACAGTTACATTCTGCGGCAGAGCAGGGAGAATCGCTCTCCCTGCTCTGCCGCTATGGGGCCTGAGCAGGCGGTGGGGGGCCCGGTGCCAGCAGTGGGCCCCTCGCCTGTCATCGGAGGGTCAGCTGTATCGGCATCTAGCCAATACAGCTGACCGCATTGTGAGAAAAGGAGCGAGCGCTCCTCTCCCATAATCCCCCTCTCAGCGTCTGACAGTGGGCGCGATGACATCACTGCCAAGCACCCGCTTGTCTGATGAGCGGGAGAGCAGTGAGCAGCGCAGGAGCCGGGAGGAAGAGAGGTGAGTACTGGATTTATTATTTTTGTAATGGGGGTGCATTATACTACAGAGGCTCCATATGGGGGTGCATTATAATACAAAGGCTGCCTATGGGAAGTGCATTATAATAGAGAGGCTGTCTATGGGGGTGCATTATATTAAAGAAGCTGCCATTGGGGGTGCATTATAAGTAAGACTGCCTATGGGGTGCATTATACTACAGAGGCTCCATATGGGGTGCATTATATTACAGAGGCTCCATATGGGGGTGAATTATACTACAGAGGCTGCCTATGGGGGTGCATTACAATATAGAGGCTGCCTATAGGGGGCTGCATTATAATACAGAGTCTGTCTATGGGGGGCTGCATTATAACACAGAGGCTGTCTATGGGGGTACATTATAAATAAGGCTGCCTATGGGGTGCATTATAAATAAGGCTGCCTATGGGGGTGCATTATAAATAAGGCTGCCTATGGGGGTGCATTATAAATAAGGCTGCCTATGGGGGTGCATTATAAATAAGGCTGCCTATGGGGGTGCATTATAAATAATACTGCCTATGGGGTGCATTATAAATATGGCTGCCTATGGGGGTGCATTATAAATAAGGCTGCCTATGGGGGTGCATTATAAATAAGGCTGACTATGGGGGTGCATTATAAATAAGGCTCCCTATGGGGGGTGCATTATAAATAAGGCTGCTCATGGGGGTGCATTATAAATAAGACTGCCTATGGGGGAGTGCATTATAATATAGAGGCTGCTTATGGGGGGCTGCATTATAATATAGAGGCTGTCTATGGAGGTGCATTACAATACAGAGGCTGTCTATGGAGGTGCATTATAATACAAAGGCTGTCTATGGGGGTGCATTATAATATAGAGGCTGTCTATGGGGGTGCATTACAATACAAAGGCTGTCTATGGGAGTGCATTATAATACAGAGGCTGTCTATGGGGGTGCATTACAATACAGAGACTGTCTATGGAGGTGCATTATAATACAGAGGCTGTCTATGGTGAGTGCATTATACTACAGAGGCTGTCTATGGGGGTGCATTACAATACAGAGGCTGTCTATGGGGGTGCATTTATAATACAGAGGCTGCTTATGGGGGAGTGCATTATACTACAATGGCTGCCTATGGGGGTGCATTATAATATAGAGGCTGCTTATGGAGAGTGCATTATAATACAAAGGCTGCCTATGGGGGTGCATTATACTACAGAGGCTGTCTATATGGGTGCATTATACTACAGACGCTGTCTATGGGGTGCATTATAAATAAGGCTCCCTATGGGGGGTGCATTATAAATAAGGCTGCTTATGGGGGGTGCATTATAATATAGAGGCTGCCTATGGAGAGTGCATTATACTATATTGAGGACTATCTGGTGTATTATGCTATATGGATGCTATTTAGGGGGCCATCATACAGGTGCAGTAATAGGGACACATACGGCAGCAGCGGCTCAGTATTGAGGTATGAGGTGCAGTAATAGGGACACATACGGCAGCAGCGGCTCAGTATTGGGGTATCAGGTGCAGTAATAGGGACACATACGGCAGCAGCGGCTCAGTATTGGGGTATCAGGTGCAGTAATAGGGGCACATACGGCAGCAGCGGCTCAGTATTGGGGTATCAGGAGCAGTAATAGGGACACATACGGCAGCAGTGGCTCAGCATTGGGGTATCAGGTGCAGTAATAGGGACACATACGGCAGCAGCGGCTCAGTATTGGGGTATCAGCAGGATGAGGAGTTTGTGTGTCGACCCGCCACCACAATTGTGGGTTACCAGGACAATGGGGTACTCAGAGCCGAGCCCATGGAAGTCTATGGGATTGTCACAGGTAGCGGTGGCTCGGTCTGTGGCCCTGGCGGTCTGGCGTATGTTGGGGGAATATTTACAGGGGATAGATATATTTACAGTTCGTGACGCCACCTGTAGTCTCTGGTAATTTGTACCAGCGCTGCTGTAGATCTCTGAGGGGATGGTGAGGCAGCTAGATGTCGGGTCCCCTACAGGTGGGACTCTTCCCTCAGGTCGATGGTTATGGTGGGGTTGTGCAGGCATGCAATTAAATAACTCAGTCTCACACCGTCAGCGTCTTTCCATACCTTTTACTTGTAAGATGGTAAGGCAGGTCCCAGGGAGGCTGATGGGGTTGATGGAGGATGAGTTTTGAGGCAACGGCTGAGCAAGGCAGGGGCCTCCTTTACTTTCCAATGATGATGAGTCCAACCAGCATGAAGCGTAGTTCACTCCTGAAACTTCAGCTATTTCAAAGCTGTACTGCCCGGTCAGTTTTGTGGTGGAGCCTTCCAGTGATGAAACTAGGTTCTTCTATGCTTGGCCTAGCTCAAAGTTCCTATTCCACCTGACCCCTGTTACGTACTGACACTTCAAGGGCTGCTTTCTGTTACCTAAGGTCCAGTAAGCCTCTGGTTTTTCTACCACTATGCGTGAAGCTATAGTGATGCTTCGGTCTCCAGTGACCGGTGACAATGTGCAGGATACTTCAATCCTAAAGCACTTCTGATTTCCTTCCACTGTGCCTTTCGACTTGCTCAAACTCTCAATCTCAGCACTGACTAGGCTAAGGTGAACTGGCTCACCTGTACTAGCCTCCACTACTGTACTGTCTCTCTGAATCGACAGGAATCTTAGTGCTCCAGACAGGCACTCCTTCTCTCTCCCTCCACCTCAGGAGACACTACAAGACTCTCTTGTGCTAAAAACCACACCCCTCTACACCCCTGCTGGGTGTGTCCGAAGTATATGTGATGTCATGTAGAGCCCTTAACCGTTACCTCTCCACTCATCCTCCTGGTATTGTGTACCTTAAATACCAGGGCTACACATTCCCCCATGGTAAACGACAGCACTCCCGGGCTGTGAAATACAAAGAGACAATTTTGTTTATGCATTAAACATTAACATTAACTCATCCCATCCGGGAGGTAAGGATTTCTTGAACGTTGCAAACAAAACATTAAATATAGAAAAATACAAAATATTAAATAGACATGTTCATATAATAAACGGCAAGATTCTTGTGAAGGACCCGCACCAAACCTTCCACGTGGGTCCTGGGTGGGCTGCAGGACATATGAATGCAGACCTCACTCAGTGCCACACCACATGGGTTTTATTATTCAGAGGTAGTTGTGGTGGTTTTATGTAAAACCAATATTGTGCACCGAAGCGCAACTATTTACAGGATAAGTTCTGGGCTGGCACAGTCCTCAGCCTCGCAGTCCATTATAAGACACACATATATATATACTTTTTACAATATTCACATTAATTTGTTATAATTACTGCTGGTATCGAATGGGTATCTTCCCTTTTGTGATTCGCTCTGATCTACGTGGAGTAGCTTCAGGTTATATTAAGTTGTGATCTGTCTGCACTGCGTAACGGCAAACTATAGAACTGCCTCAATCTTTCTATGGATCTGGCAAGCGTACTGATGGCTGGGCGATGTGAGTCAGCTTCACCAGGGGATCCCATAGTATGGGGCGCTGCTTCTGATGATCCTTCTTGAGATTCCGTAGGTTGAGGTGTTGCTGGAATGGGTAACTCCTGAACGGACTCAACTGGCACCACGGACACAACTGGAGGTAGAACTTCCTCTTGTGGCTGATAAAACTGCAACACCGGAACTATTACAGCATCTCCCAGTCGGGGCCAATCCGCAGGAAAATCTCCCAGATCCGTGTGTATGACCTCTTCCTTTCCTTCCTCTTGATTGATGACAGGGTTCTTTTCACAAAGCTTTAAGGGTTCTGGACACAATTTCAAATGGTCTCTGGACACAGTGGTTATTGTTCTTCCTCCGTCCTTACTGATGATACAAACTTTTCTGTTGTCATATTTAGAATCTTGTACAACGTAGGGTTCTTGTTCCCACTGGTTATCCAATTTGTGCATTTTCCTTTTCCTTTTTAATACCACTTCTCCAGGCATCAAAGGCTTGGCAGGAGCATTTCTGTTGTAAATATCTTCCTGTTTCTCCCGTGCCTTGTTGAGACTTTCTTCTACACAGGTTTGCACTCGTCTGTACTGCTCTTGCCGATTGATGTCCCAGTTTTCAATGGTGTCGTCTGCCTCCGGTTCTACCACTCCAAGTTCTAAATCCATTGGTAGTCTTCCGGGCCTTGCCCTCATAAGGTAGGCTGGAGTGCAGTTAGTAGAACTTACAGGTATATGGTTATACAAGTCAACCAAATCAGGTAGTAAGTCCGGCCATCGATTTCTGTCTTCCAACGGTATGGATCTCAACAAGTCAAGGACAATATGGTTCATTTTTTCGCAAAGACCGTTGGTTTGAGGGTGGTATGGCGTTGTTCTAATTTTCTTGCACCCGTACATGTGACAGAATTCCTTGAATAAATCAGCTTCGAAAGCAGGTCCTTGATCGGTTAATACTTGCTCCGGATACCCATGCAGTCTGCAGAAGCTTGCTTGAAAGGTTTTCGCGGCCGTCACTGCGGTCTGATCCTTAACTGGAACAACCACCAGAAATCTGGAGTAATGGTCCACCATGGTCAGGGCGTATGAGTATCCAGATCTACTTGGCGACAGTTTGACGTGGTCCAGGGCCACAATCTCCAGGGGGCGAGTCGTCCGGATAGGTTGCAGGGGTGCCTTCTGACTACCGTAGTCCTTCCTTCTGAGACCACAGGGTCCACAGTTCCGACACCACCTCTCAATGGAGCTGCGCATCCCTACCCAGTAGAACCGGCATCTCAACAGGGTCTCCAGCTTTCTCCAGCCAAAGTGTCCTGCTTGATCGTGGTATGCTTCCAACACCATTGGGACGTCTGCCTTGGGGACCACGATTTGCCAGACCATCTCATGGGTTCTGGGGTTGACGTATCTCCTGCACAACTTCTCACGGTATAGGAACAACCTGCTTTTCTCGTTCCACAGGAGCTTGGCTGACATAGGTGCATCCTTTTCCAAAGAGGAGCCTTCCTGTCTTAACAACTCCTTGATGCAGCTGACCACTGGATCACTGTCCTGAGTCTCTTTCCAGCTGTGATGGGGTAAAGGATTTAATGTTGCACCATACTGCTTTCTGTTGACTCGATGCTCGTGGACTACCCCATTTCGATGGAACGCAGGTAGCTCAATTTCTTCCAGGTCGTCCGATTCTTCTTCCGTATCAGAGTCATGCGGCATTCGGGACAATGCGTCAGCATTAGCATTCTTTCGACCTGCCCGGTACTTGATAGTAAACTGGTAATTGGACAACCGAGCCATCCATCGCTGCTCCATGGCACCCAGCTTGGCGGTTTCCAGGTGCGTTAAGGGGTTGTTATCTGTAAACGCAGTGAACCGATTGGAGGCCAGATAATGCTTAAATCTTTCAGTAATGGCCCAGACCAGCGCCAGAAACTCCAGCTTGAAGCTGCTATAATTTTCCGGATTCCTTTCAGTTGGCCTGAGTTTTCTGCTGGCATATGCGATGACTTTTTCTTGGCCATTCTGCTTCTGACTGAGAACTGCTCCCAACCCTTCATTACTGGCGTCGGTGTACAACAGGAACGGTTGGCTGTAATCAGGATAGGTTAAGATCTCATCACCTGTAAGGATCTCTTTCATCTCTTGGAATGCTTCAGCCTGTTCCTTACCCCAATTAAAGGGAGGGTTTCTGCTCTTTAGGGATTGTCCTACTAGGAGGTCCTGTAAAGGAGCTGCCTTCTTCGTGTAATCTTTCATGAATCTCCTGTAGTAACCCGTTAGTCCCAGGAACTGTCGCACTTCCTTAAGGTTCTTCGGCTCCGGCCACTTCTGGATGGCAGTGACTTTCTCTGGGTCCGGCGCTACTCCTTCCGAACTGACGATGTGCCCCAAGTATTGTACCTTCTGTTTGAGTAGATGGCATTTTGAGGGTTTCAATTTCATCCCGTACCTGGACAGGGACTCAAATACTTCTGCCAGGTGCTTCAGATGGTCCTCATAAGTCTTGGAATACACGATAACTTCGTCTAGGTATAGCAGCACGGTTTCAAAATTGAGATGTCCCAGGCAATTCTCCATCACTCTCTGAAATGTTCCTGGGGCACTGCTGAGCCCAAACGGCATTCTGTCGAACTCACAGAGCCCCATTGGGGTGGTGAAAGCCGTTTTCTCACGATCCTCCTCAGCCACAGCCACTTGCCAGTAACCACTAGTCAGATCAAGGGTAGAAAAGTAGTTAGCCGTTTTCAGAGCAGCTAATGATTCCTCTATGCGTGGTAACGGGTATGCATCCTTGTGTGTTATGCGGTTCACCTGCCTGTAATCCACACACATTCTCATACTACCATCTTTCTTTTTAACCAGAACTAGAGGGGCTGCCAGGGGCTACAACTATCCCTTATCACCCCGGCCTTCTTCATATCATGCAACATTTCTTTAGCCTTCTGATAATGGGCTGGAGGTATGGGCCTATACCTTTCTTTGATGGGAGGATGACTGCCTGTAGGGATATGATGTTGTACTCCCTTAATTATCCCAAAATCAAGTGGATTCTTGCTAAACACTTGGGCGTACTCTTGCACCACCCGTAATACCCCTTGCTTCTGGTGAGCGGGAGTGGTGTCCGTCCCAACATGGAGTTGCTGACACCATTCCGCCACCTGAGTTGCTGGGTCATTGTCCTCCGCTATTTGACAGGAGTCTAAGGACTCAGCCGGAAGAATAGAATTATTGTCGACAGCATGTAGTTTAGCAATGGTTGCATAACGGGGTAAGTTTACCTCATCATCTCCCCAATTGAGAAGCCGTACCGGTACTCTTCCATTCACCACTTCTACTACTCCCCTAGCAGTCATAAGTGTAGGTCTATGTTCTGAATGGTGGGGTTCTACTACAGCTTGGTAATTCTGTCCTCTCAGACCTATGGCTGCCCTGCACCAGATAATCATTTCACTCATTGGGGGTATCACAATAGGATCCGAGTCAGTGACCCATACATTACCAATTTCGCCGTCTGTAAGCTTCGCTTGCTGCTGACACACCAGGGCCCGGATCTCTCTTTGGATTACTCCTTTCTGCCTTGGTCGGGCAATCTCAGCAAGCTGTTGGAGCAAGAACACAACTTCTCCCAAACAATTACTGATAATGTTAGTACCCAAAATTATATTTAACCCGTTCTCCTCATTTGCAGTCTTTACTACCAGAAGCCCCTGGTCTTTCAACTCCTCTCTGCCCACCTTTACATCTACACATTTTGTCCCGAGTACTTCTACAGGAAGACCATTAGAAGCATATACGGTAAAGTCAGGGCTCGGGGGTTTAAGACTGTCCATTGACCAGTACTTAGTATATAGGGCATCAGGTATTAGGGTCACTTGGGACCCAGTGTCTAACAATGCCGGAACTGCAATACCATCTAAGATGATGGACAGGTAGGGTCGCCCACCCACATACCTGCGGTTCCAGTCTAAGGGGCCTGACGGGTATTCTCCTGGGTGTTGGCCCTTGGACCCAGGTTCTGCCCGTTTAAAGGACACTGTGGAGACATATGACCTTTCCGGTTGCATCGATAACAGATGATCTCTCGACGAGGAGGGTGTTGATCAGAGGTCGCTCCTGGGGGTGGCGTTGTCCTCCTCCGGGGGGGCGACGTCTTCTTTCTTCTCCGGTGCATCCACGGGACGTCTTCTGGGCAGTCAGCTAACAAGATCTTTCCTTCCTCCTCTTTCCGCAGCTGCAGGGCACTCATTACAGCAGCCAGATTTTTAGTCAGCTGGCGCACCTCTGAGCGCAGACAATCCAATTCACTAGGAGGTGTCACCTGCGCTTTGGCTTCAGCCACTAGCGGGGAACAGGGGGTTACTGCCGGTTCCAGAGTGACTTCAGCCTGATGATGTTGGGTTGCCACCTCAGGTTTGCCCAGGGGCCGCAGCCCTTTTATTGCCATGTCCTTTAGGGCATCAAAGGTAGCATCCGGATGGTCTAAGGACCACCAGTTTACAGTTCTGCGTTCCTCTTGGGATCTCAATCCCTGTATAAATTGCTCTTTCAGCATCTTATTCTCGTCGATAGCATTTAAATTGTTAATCTGCTTAAGGGCTCTCAGGGCTCCTTGTAGTCGGCAAGCGTAGTCCCGGATGCTGTCACCTGGCTGTTGTGAACAGTGATAGAAGGCCATCCGGAGATCCGTTTCTGTGCGGTCTTCAAATATGGCATGCAGCTTAAGGAAGATCGCAGGTACCGACTCCTGATCAACGGTATCCCAAGTCTCCACTTCCCTCTCAGCAGCGCCAGTTAGCTGCCCTATTAGCACAGCAGCTTTTTGTCTCTCAGGCATGGAGTACATTTCTAGGATGCTGCATAACTTCCGCTTGAAGCCTGCTAATGTGCCTGGCTCACCGCTGTACTGAGGAAGCCATTTCGCCCCAGGCATATATGGGAGCGTTAGTGGCATGATCGGGACTACCGGACTGGGTGCTGGACCTGCACCCCCATCTGGCGCTACGATACCAGGCGGTGCGGGATTGGGGCCTCCGGCCGGGGCCGCACTGTCAGCCGGTTGTTGTGACATCTTAGCGCCCCCTTGGTTAAACGGAGCCTACCGGTTTCAGATGCTGCTACTTCACAGGCACAGCAGTGGGAACAGGACCTTCGTCGCAGGCGCTCTGATGTCAGAGCGTTCACTTCCTGTTGCAGGACCTGCCGCTGAGTCAGAGCCGGGGGCGTGTCCAAGACTTTGCGCGCTCTTTCAGGTACGCCCACCTTCTTCTCCAGCGCCTGAGGGCGCGAATATGGCGGCAAATGGCGGATTTTAGCGCCAAAAATAGCAAACAGTCCTTTTTCACAAAAACACTCCACAGGCACACAGGGCTCGCAATGCTGCAAGTTTCGTATCCTGTTCGTGACGCCAAAGTTTTTGTGTCGACCCGCCACCACAATTGTGGGTTACCAGGACAATGGGGTACTCAGAGCCGAGCCCATGGAAGTCTATGGGGATGTCACAGGTAGCGGTGGCTCGGTCTGTGGCCCTGGCGGTCTGGCGTATGTTGGGGGGTATATTTACAGGGGATAGATTTATATACAGTTCGTGACGCCACCTGTAGTCTCTGGTAATTTGTACCAGCGCTGCTGTAGATCTCTGAGGGGATGGTGAGGCAGCTAGATGTCAGGTCCCCTACAGGTGGGACTCTTCCCTCAGGTCGATGGTTATGGTGGGGTTGTGCAGGCATGCAATTAAATAACTCAGTCTCACACCGTCAGCGTCTTTCCATACCTTTTACTTGTAAGATGGTAAGGCAGGTCCCAGGGAGGCTGATGGGGTTGATGGAGGATGAGTTTTGTGGCAACGGCTGAGCAAGGCAGGGGCCTCCTTTACTTTCCAATGATGATGAGTCCAACCAGCATGAAGCGTAGTTCACTCCTGAAACTTCAGCTATTTCAAAGCTGTACTGCCCGGTCAGTTTTGTGGTGGAGCCTTCCAGTGATGAAACTAGGTTCTTCTATGCTTGGCCTAGCTCAAAGTTCCTATTCCACCTGACCCCTGTTACGTACTGACACTTCAAGGGCTGCTTTCTGTTACCTAAGGTCCAGTAAGCCTCTGGTTTTTCTACCACTATGCGTGAAGCTATAGTGATGCTTCGGTCTCCAGTGACCGGTGACAATGTGCAGGATACTTCAATCCTAAAGCACTTCTGATTTCCTTCCACTGTGCCTTTCGACTTGCTCAAACTCTCAATCTCAGCACTGACTAGGCTAAGGTGAACTGGCTCACCTGTACTAGCCTCCACTACTGTACTGTCTCTCTGAATCGACAGGAATCTTAGTGCTCCAGACAGGCACTCCTTCTCTCTCCCTCCACCTCAGGAGACACTACAAGACTCTCTTGTGCTAAAAATTACACCCCTCTACACCCCTGCTGGGTGTGTCCGAAGTATATGTGATGTCATGTAGAGCCCTTAACCGTTACCTCTCCACTCATCCTCCTGGTATTGTGTACCTTAATACCAGGGCTACACATTTGTACAGGTTGAGAATAGTCCAATTGATGCCCGTGACAGTGCTGAAAATATGAGAAGTGAAACGTGTCTTTGTTGTATTCTCTGCAGATGAGTCCTGGCTGGAGGAGTCGTCATGTCGGTGTGGGCCAGATGGAAAAGACATGAAAAGTGAACGATTCCATCAGAAAGAACGTCAGCGGTAAGTCATTATCTGTACCTGTGCTGTAATCTATGATATGTTCTGTAGGACTGGTATTATTTACCACTGACCATATGGCGGTGATATCAATATTGGTTTTTTTATATATACATTATTTTTGGCAACAGTGCGGTCATTTGCTGAGGTTCTCTGGTTAGGGGCCCACTCAGAAGTTTCGCCCCCCCTAAACCGAAACCCTAGCTACGCCTCTGCACAGGGTCATATATTTTACAGCCCACTGCTCTCATGTCTGCTGTTCAATTGCACCATGTTCTCGTCTGGCACACCTCGAAGCAGCAGAACTGAGGTAAATTACAGTCATGGCCAAAAGTTTTGAGAATGACACAAATATTATATTTTCACATGATCTGCTGCCCTCTGGTTTTTATGTGTGTGTTTGACAGATGTTTTTATCACAGACAGAAAAATAATTGCAAACATATGAGTAACAAAAGCTTATATTGACAGTTAGAATGAGTTAATGCAGCAAGTCAATATTTGCAGTGTTGACCCTTCTTCTTCAGGACCTCTGCAATTCTCCCTGGCATGCTCTCAATCAACTTCTGGACCAAATCCTGACTGATAGCAGTCCATTCTTGCACAATCAATGCTTTCATTTTGTCAGAATTTTTAGGTTTTTGTTTGTCCACCCGTCTCTTGATGATTGACCACAAGTTCTCAATGGGATTAAGATCTGGGGAGTTTCCAGGCCATGGACCCAAAATCTCTATGTTTTGTTCCCTGAGCCATTTAGTTATCACCTTTGCTTTATGGCAAGGTGCTCCATCATGCTGGAAAAGGCATTGTTGATCGCCAAACTGCTCTTGGAGGGTTGGGAGAAGTTGCTCTTGGAGGACATTCTGGTACCATTCTTTATTCATGGCTGTGTTTTTAGGCAAGACTGTGAGAGAGCCGATTCCCTTGGCTGAGAAGCAACCCCACACATGAATGGTTTCAGGATGCTTAACAGTTGGCATGAGACAAGACTGGTGGTAGCGCTCACCTTGTCTTCTCCGAATGAGGCGTTTTCCTGATGTCCCAAATAATCGAAAAGGGGATTCATCAGAGAAAATAACTTTACCCCTGTCCTCAGCAGTCCACTGCCAGTACCTTTTGCAGAATATCAGTCTGTCCATGATGTTTTTTCTGGAGAGAAGTGGCTTCTTTGCTGCCCTCCTTGAGACCAGGCCTTGCTCCAAGAGTCTCCGCCTCACAGTGCGTGCAGATGCACTCACACCTGCCTGCTGCCATTCCTGAGCAAGCTCTGCACTGCTGGTAGCCCGATCCCGCAGCTGAAACACTTTTAAGAGACGGTCCTGGCGCTTGCTGGTCTTTCTTGGGCGCCCTTGAGCCTTTTTGGCAACAATGGAACCTCTCTCCTTGAAGTTCTTGATGATGTGATAGATTGTTGACTGAGGTGCAATCTTTCTAGCTGCGATACTCTTCCCTGTTAGGCCATTTTTGTGCATTGCAATGATGACTGCACGTGTTTCTTTAGAGATAACCATGGTTAACAGAAGAGAAACAATGATGCCAAGCACCAGCCTCCTTTTAAAGTGTCCAGTGGTGTCATTCTTACTTAATCATGACAGATTGATCTCCAGCCATGTCCTCATCAACACCCACACCTGTGTTAATGGAGCAATCCCTGAAAAGAGGTTAGCTGGTCCTTTTAAGGCAGGGCTGCAATGATGTTGAAATGTGTTTTGGGGGATAAAGTTCATTTTCTAGCCAAATATTGACTTTGCAAGTAATTGCTGTTAAGCTGATCACTCTTTATAACATTCTGGAGTATATGCAAATTGCCATTAGAAAAAGTGAAGCAGTAGACTTTGTAAAAATTAATATTTGTGTCATTCTCAAAACTTTTGGCCATGACTGTACATCTTCCTGTAGCTGCACAGATGCTTTCTCGAGGCGTCTTCTTTATCTTGCTCTTTCTTTGGGAACTTTTCCATGCTTTCAGCCTACTTATCATTTCTCCTCCACACAGGGGACTTCTTCTTCGCATGTGGTTTCAGCCACAGATTCACTTACTTCCTGCCTATTGTCCCTATTTATAGTTTATGGTAGCAGTCAGACACCTTGGGACAATAATTAATACTGCAGGCCTACATACAGTACTTTAGTTTATTTCCAAAGGTAATCATTGAAGTACACAGTTACATAGACATATATACAAATGTGTCGAGTTAATAGGCACAACACACAAGGGGAAACATTTGAAGATTTCACCCTTTAGACTCATAAAAATACTAAGCTATCCTATTCCAGGGGGATGGGTGTGAATGGAAGATAGAAATAATATGATCTATTTGCACCAGATACAAAAACGGGAACAATTTTGAAATTTGTTTGTTTCCCAACAATGATACTAAAATATAGGTATATGTGCTCCGAAGTGGTTGTAAAAAAATCCCCCTCCCTAAAAAAGCAAGACCCCATACACTGTTGTATGGTAATCTAAAAATAAAAAGTTGCCACCCATTGTTTAGAACTGTGTAATGCCTTAGTCCACCCGTAGTGGTGCTGTAGGGAAATTGGACACTAGTTGCTGGGCTCACCTGTACATCAAATGATTGCCTAATATTGAGACAGCTTTCTACAAACTCTGTATGGTTTTATTATTTATACACTGTAGGGTGTTATTATTTGGGCACTGTAAAACTTTTATTTTCACGGCATTGTATACTTTATTATTTAAGTACTGTATGAGTTTATTCTTTGGGCACTGCATGACTATTATTTAGGCACTGTATGACTGTTATTTGGGCATCGTATGACTATTATTTATACACTGTATAGCTTTATTATTTAGGCACTGTATGTTTTTATTATTTAGGCACTATGGCTTTATTATCTGGACACTATATGGCTTTATTATTTAGGCACTTTATGGCTTTATTATTTGGGCACTGTATGGCTTTATTATTTGGGCACTGTATGGCTTTATTATTTAGGCACTGTATAGCTTTATTATTTGGGCACTGTATGGCTTTATTATTTAGGCACTGTATGGCTTTATTATCTGGACACTATATGGCTTTATTATTTAGGCACTTTATGGCTTTATTATTTGGGCACTGTATGGCTTTATTATTTGGGCACTGTATGGCTTTATTATTTAGGCACTGTATGGCTTTATTATTTAGGCACTGTATGGCTTTATTATCTGGACACTATATGGCTTTATTATTTAGGCACTTTATGGCTTTATTATTTGGGCACTGTATGGCTTTATTATTTAGGCACTGTATGGCTTTATTATCTGGACACTATATGGCTTTATTATTTGGGCACTGTATGGCTTTATTATCTGGACACTATATGGCTTTATTATTTGGGCACTGTATGGCTTTATTATCTGGACACTATATGGCTTTATTATTTGGGCACTGTATGGCTTTATTATCTGGACACTATATGGCTTTATTATTTGGGCACTGTATGGCTTTATTATCTGGACACTATATGGCTTTATTATTTGGGCACTGTATGTCTATTATTTGGGCACTGTATGACTATTATTTGGGCACTGTATGACTATTATTTGGGCACTGTATGACTATAATTTGGGCACTGTATGGCTTTATTGTTTAGGCACTGTATGGCTTTATCATCTGGACACTACATTGCTTTATTATTTAGGCACTGTATGGCTTTATTATCTGGACACTATATGGCTTTATTATTTAGGCACTGTATGGCTTTATTATTTGGGCACTATATAACTTTATTAAATATTTAGATGCTGAATAGCTTTATTATCTGGACACTGTATAACTTTATTATTTGCTCACTATATGGCTTTATTATTTAGGCTTTGTAAGACTTTATTATCTTAGCACTGTATAGCTTTTATTTTTTGGGCATTGTATGTCTTTGTGGTACACCACAGGAGTGGACCGCCAATAGAAGATATGCACATGTTACCACCCAACCAAAGGCTAATCCTTAGTAAAATTGGCCATATTGGATGTTGCAAAGATTTACCTTTTACATAATTATTCAACTTTCTCAGTTTACCTCCAATTAATGCTATGATGTTCCCAATTATAAAGTCAAGAGTTGAGTGACTCTAGCAAGAATCAATTCCCCCGATTAGCTCGAAGTCAGCCGGGAACTTTTATTTGCAGTGTTTGTTAGAAAAAGATTCCAGAACATAATAAACGGAGGGGCTAAAAGCTAAGACATAAGACATTATACTTCCCTCGCCCCATACCTGTCCTGGTGCTGCAGGTCCCACCCCGTTCCTCCACAAGCTCGCTTCCTCTATCCAGCTCCCGTCTTTTCTTCCATCCTCCCTTTTCAGTGCCTTCAGCCCAGACTGGGAGCTCACGCGGCACCATGTTGTGGATTATCCCACAATGTCATTTGATGCCTAGTCGGTGCCATAGGTGGTAAGGAGTAAAGATGGAACAGAAGACCGTAACTGGAGGGAGGAAGCAAGTCAGCAAATAACCGGGGTGAGCTGAGTATAATGTTTTTTTAATTTTTTTAGCCCCTTCGCAGCCCTGAAAATTGAGTGAATCAAATCACAAAAAGATGGTTTCTGGCAAATCCAAATTTCGAGGTGAAATTTGAAGTCCATTTAGTTCACCTCAAATCCTTTTGCTCTTGTGTAATAACGTCCTAAGAAATGGCTGAAAATAATGAGTCACATGGTGCCAATTTCCATTTTGCTAAATTATTCACCAGACTCAGTTTAGCTCCATATTAGGCTAAGATGTTCCCTTTTCAAACATGTGTCTCCCCGTAACTAGGAGAGAACAATAAGCTGTCCGTAATTAAAGGTAAAGTCATTGACAGTCTATAAAGGGAGTGAATAGGGGGGTAGATGTGTAGTGTTGTCGTAGACATCTTCCCACTCATAATTAATACAAAAGTGAGAAAACAGATGGCGCGGTATGAATATTTATGTGAGTGTGTGAAAAAGTCTAAATAAAGGCCATAACCAATGCTTCCTAAATGATGTTCTTCAATAATGCACCTTAGCATCGTCGTGACTGTGCCGGCAGGTCCCCGGTGTCTCCACCAGGAAGGAATTAGGGCACCAGGTGCTTTACAGATAACACTACATGGATCCCAGCTATGGCGTCTGCATTTGTATCCCTTGTAATAACATTGTGTTTCCTTTGAAGACCGTGTACAATGTGAATACTCTGTAGTATCCATTATTACAGGCGACGCGTTACACCGCCGAGCAAGAAATCGCTGCACAATCCTGAGAAAGGAAGATAAAAACCGGCAGGAAATATGCAAACGTATTACTAAGGGGTGATCACAGATAGATAATAGATAGATAGATAAATAGATAATAGACATATAGATTAATATATAGATATATAATAGATAATAGATAGATAGATAACAGACATATAGATTAATAGATAGATAGATAGATAGATAGATAGATAGATAGATAGATAGATAGATAGATAGATAGATAATAGATAGATAGATAGATAGATAATAGATAGAAAGCTAGATAAATAATAGATGATAGATAGATAGATAAAAAGATAATAGATATATAGATAGATAATAGATAGATGATAGATAATAGACATATAGATTAATAGATAGATATATAATAGATAATAGATAGATAGATAGATAGATAGATAGATAACAGACATATAGCTTAATAGATAGATAGATAGATAGATAGATAGATAGATAGATAGATAGATAGATAGATAGATAGATAGATAGATAGATAAAAGATATATAGATAGACAAAAAACTATACAAAAAAAACCTGACCAGCACCTCCTAAGTGTGAATAGGTGCAAGCTGCAGTGACTGCAAAACATGTATAAAAAGGCACAGCAGCACCCTGTGAATGCCAAGACATATAATGTCAATGGAAATAACAACCTCCAAATGCTTTGTCCCTCAGCAAGATGTACTGTACTTACAAGAGGAGCGAAGGTTCTTAGCGCATAAATTGGCCAATTCATGTGTGCCCATCAACCACGGCAAGGTGACACTTCTCTGACGGGTCCTGTCTTAACCCTTCCATAGCCTACTGTACATGCAACTTTCGGGCTAAAAAGCCAACAATAATGGACAAACATGACTCTCCTGGGCTGCAAGCCTACAATTTGAATGGGCAAGTAGAATTGGTTGAGAACACCTGCAGATTAATGGGAGGAGTGCAAGTGTCAGAGCAGAGGGATAGATAGATAGATAGATAGATAGATAGATAGATAGATAGATAGATAGATAGATAGATAGATAGATAGATAGATAGATAGCTACATAGATAATCAATAGATATTAGATAGATAGATAATAGATAATATATAAATAATAGATAGATAGATAGTAGATAGACAGACATATCGATGGATGGATAGATGTATAGAGGAAGAAAACACATGCTGCTGGGGGAAGTGTGTGCGTGGGGGAGAGTGCAGCGCAGTATATGAGCTTGGGAAATAGAGGAGTGCAGTATGTGAGTGCGGGGACAGAGCAGCGCAGTATGTGAATGTGGGGGAGAGAGCAGCGCAGTATGTGAGTGCGGGATAAAGAGCAGCGCAGTATGTGAATGTGGGGGAGAGAGCAGTGTGGTATGTTAGTGTGGGGGAGAGAGCAGTGCAGTATGTGAGTGCGGGTGAGAGAGCAGCGCAGTATGTGAGTGCGGGAGAAAGAGCAGCGCAGTATGTGAGTGCGGGGGAGAGAGCAGCGTAGTATGTTAGTGTGGGGGAGAGAGCAGTGCAGTATGTGAGTGCGGGCGAGAGAGCAGCGCGGTATGTGAGTGCAGAGAATAGAGCAGCACAGTATGTGAGTGTGGGGAAGAGAGCAGTGCAGTATGTGAGTGCGGGCGAGAGAGCAGTGCAGTATGTGAGTGCGGGCAAGAGAGCAGTGCAGTATGTGAGTGCGGGTGAGAGAGCAGCACAGTATGTGAGTGCGGGAGAAAGAGCAGCGCAGTATGTGAGTGCGGGGGAGAGAGCAGCGTAGTATGTGAGTGTGGGGGAGAGAGCAGTGCAGTATGTGAGTGCGGGCGAGAGAGCAGTGCAGTATGTGAGTGCGGAGGAGAGAGCAGCGCAGTATGTGAGTGGGGGAGAGAGCAGTGCAGTATGTGAGTGGGGGAGAGAGCAGTGCAGTATGTGAGCACGGGGGAGAGAGCAGTGCTGTATGTGAGTGTGGGGGAGAGAGCAGCGCAGTATGTGAGCATGGGGGAGAGAGCAGCACAGTATGTCAGCGTGGGGGAGAGAGCAGCACAGTATGTGAGCGTGGGGGAGAGAGCAGCACAGTATGTGAATGCAGGGGAGAGAGCAGTGCAGTATGTAAGTGCAGGGGAGAGAGCAGTGCACTATGAGCACAGGGGAGAGAGCTATGCAGTATGTGAGTGCGGGAGAAAGAGCAGCGCAGTATGTGAGTGTGGGGGAGAGAGCAGTGCAGTATGTGAGAGTGGAAGAAAGAGCAGCGCAGTATGTGAATGTAGGGAAGAGCAGCACAGTATGTGAGTGCAGGTGAGAGCAGTGCAGTATGTGAGTGCAGGGGAGAGAGCAGCCCAGTATGTGAGTGTGGGGGAGAGCAGTGCAGTATTTGAGCGCAGGGAGAGAGCAGTGTAGTATGTAAGTGCTTGGAGAGAGCAGCGCAGTATGTGAGCAAAGGGGAGAGAGCAGCACAGTATGTGAGCGGGGAGAGAGAGCAGCACAGTATATGAGCTCGGGGGAGAGAGCAGTGCAGTATGTGAGTGCGGCGAAGAAAGCAGGCGCAGTGTGTGAGCACGGGGGAGAGCAGCGCAGTATGTGAGTGCGGGGAAGTGAGAAGTGCAGTATGTAAGTGCGGGGAGTGAGCAGTGCAGTATGTAAGTGTGGGGAGAGAGCATCGAAGTATGTAAGTGCGGGGGAGAAAGTAGCGCAGTATGTGAGCATGGGGAGAAAGCAACATAGTATGTAAGTGTAAGGGGCTACAGAGACTGGTACCTGCCCTTATTCCCTAAGCCCGTCCCGGTTAAAAGCAGGTATTAAATGTTTAATGTCTTGCTGTGTATGTCCCGCCTCCGTCCGGGATGCTGGAGCTGATGGCGGTGAGTGGATCATGTCCCCTGAGCCCGGAAGGCTGGACTCTACCTCGGCCCCAAACCCGGAGCGCAGGCCCACGTGCAGTGGAACCTCGTACCTCGGTCTGTCCCATTTTGACCAGGAGAAAGAGGGCCCCTTCCCATCCCCCGGGCAGGCCACCTGGATTGAGGAGGTAATTCAGTGCAAAAGCAGCGAGAGGAGGTATGGGGAGAGCTGCGCCAACCCGGAGGAGGCGCTATGGCCAGACGTCGCACTAGCAGGCAGATGGTTTATACGGACGCAGACCATGGATATAGCTTCATCCGTGAGGTAGGCACCAACGCTAAGGTCTATGTGAATGCTGCCTCAGTTAAGTATGGAAGGCCCCTGAGGGAAGGAGACTGGGTCAACTTCTTCAAAGAGCATGGCCCTCGGGGCTATTTTGCCGTGGCCGTGAGTTTGCGCCAGGAGGATGATGTGGACCTGTATATGGGCCCGAAACAGTTCAGTCGGCCCCCTGTTCCCTGGTCACTGAATGACCAAGGCCAAATCCTCCTGTCATTGCGGCAGGAGGACATGACACCTGCGGCTCCAGGGTTGTCTACTGGAGCACGGGCAAAGTGGCATGGGACGCGTGTTGCTGACATGGTGCTTGAACTTTAAAGGAGAAGTTGTGCTTGTTGCACCTGCTGATGAGTAAGGAAATGGGACTGTTCTGTGTCCCTGTGGGCAAAGGAACCCTGGAGCACCAACGTTGGGTGCAGTGAGGCCGGTATGGGCAGCAGTCATACGTTTTCTTTGACCCCCATCCCAGTTTCTTTTTTGCTCCTGTTGCGCTCCCCTGCCGGATGGCAGGACTTTAACCCTATTGGGTTACGGGCCCAATTACTGAACATTCGATGAATAGGTAATACCCGTATGCTTAAGGGGCCGTACTCCATACAAAGGAGGGGGAAGCCCTCAAGGACTAAGGACCTGACGGACAGGTCAAGTTGATTTGGCATGGACTGTATATATACCCGGGTCCTGTAGGCGGACGGGACCGGGACTCAATGGACTCAAGGTGCTACCTGAAGGACTTTCGCTAAGCACCTGTTTTTTAAAAAACAGACTTTGTTGTGGAACATAGACTTTCCTTGACTACAAATAGTTTTTTCTCAACGTGTTTGTTTTATCAACAGACTGTTTACTGTTTACCTCCCAGCGTGGAGTACTGTGCTGTACATAGTAAAGTTTTAAGTACTTTATGGTCGGGGATGACCATTCTTAAAGGAGGGGGGAGTGTAAGGGGCTTCAGATACTGGTACCTGCCCTTACTCCCTAAGCACGTCCAGATTAAAAGCTGGTATGAAATGTTAAATGTCTTGCTGTGTATTGTTGTGTTTCGGTAGCTGAGGAGGACAGGAACAACAGCAGGGCAGCCGAACACCTGAGATGTTGGTAACTGATGGGTTGCAGATTCCTAAACTAACGACACAACTAGAGGTAGCAGTGGAGCGCTCCCACATTGATCCCAGATTCCTCGTCACAGCCTGAGAGACAACCACACCCAAAGGCAGAAAGATGAAAGCTATCTGCCCGGAGCAGATCCCAAAGAAAACAGGAAGCCCCCAAACATATAATGGCGGTTAGACAAGATGAAAATACAAACATAGGCAGAAAATAGACTGAGCAAACGCTGGGGCCACAAGCTGACTAAATAAGATAGGACAGGAGAGATTACTTTCTGCAACCCAGAAAACCCTACAAAAATCCAACAATTCTGATTACAAAAATACTGAGATCACATGATCTCGCCACCCACTAAATCAGATCTCAGTGTGAACAAAAACCAAGCCGCAGCCGTTGAAAAAACAGGAAAAAGCAAATGAGCAAATAACAGTGGCTGCAGATAAACTGTGAGGAGCTCAGGCCCCAGGAGGGGACCTGGCTGACCTCCACAAAAGTGCAGAATACAATGCAAAAAGCAAGCACAAAAAGAAAAGCAAAAAATATCTTATCTGAAAGCAGGAGATGCAGGCAAGGCTCCAGCAAACTTCCAAATGAACCAGGAACCACAATTGAGACAAGAACAATTGATCACCGGCAACCATCATGGGAGGGAACCTCCCTTATATCAGACCAATCCGTGATCCCAGATTGCCACTCCTCCCCGAAAGGTTCAGTACTGTCTGTAACCACCAGAGGGAGCCTCTGCTCAGAAACCATCTTTAGCACATTCATAACAGTGTATGTCCAATATGTATATATTGTTATGTCCTGTAATGCTGTCATGTTATATACCGAATGTACATATGTTGACATGTAGGGAAAGTGTAATGATAGATTTAGCCCACTAGAGGGGGGCACAATAGTGTAAGTATAGGAATTATTTAATTTAGGAGGCGCCAACTGTGGGTAAGCCAGGAAGATTTCCTGATTTTAGTTAGTAGGGTCTGAGAGCCCGGACAGAGCAGTTGGCTACGCAACATTCAAGCCAGTAGCCCAGTCATCCAGGGCCCATGGGCTGAAGGTCACAGCAGTGAAATAATTAATGTCTTAATTTACAATTGTCTCTGAGCTGGTGGGTGGACAGTAGCTATTATGAAGTCTCCCATACACAGCACACACAGATATGAGGGATTCTTGCTCTTTATTCTATAGGTATCAGACAGAGAAAAGCAGAAGCAGAATGAGGGAAATTATACAGCAGCACTGAGCAGTGTAGCTGTGAATCCAGCTCAGAGGTAGGGTAAAAGCTCAGCACATTCTTTCAGTGTCTCTCTCTGCTTATTTTCTCATTCTGCTCCTCACCCATACCCTCTTCGTAGGGTATAATAGGTGTAACCTGACACCTCGCAGAGCTGAAGGTCTGTCTTGTCTTGATAAAGACAAAGATGAGCTGTTTTTACAGACAGTTTAGAGAGTTCAGGAGGCAGGGACAGAGGAAGAAGTGTCTCTTAAAAGCAGAATTCTGTAATAAGATATATTACAAAGTGTCTTATATTCGCTTCCACCACTGATATCTTCAAAGCTTGTTGGGTATCATTCCCTCTGAATTCCTGACTCCTGTACACATAAAACAGGATAATAATATAATGATGATAGTAGTAATAATATTGGTGACCATAATAGTAGTGGTATAATAATAATAATAGTATTAATGATAATGATGATGATAGTAGCAGTAGTATAATAATATAGTGATGATAGTAGTATAATAATATAAAGATGGAGAAAGAGAAACCAATCACAAACTAAAATAGTTCTATACGAATGCACAAATCATGGGCAACAAACAAGGAGAATTGGAACTACTAACGCAGGAAAATAAATATGATGTCATTGGAATCACTGAGACTTGGTGGGACGATACACATGATTGGAATACAAGGCTAGAAGGATACAACTTATTTACAAGAAACAGACTTGATAAACGAGGAGGAGGTGTCGCATTGTATGTTAGAAAAGCGTATATCTGCACAGAGATTGACGCTTCAGAGACTGGGAGTTCTGTGGAAACTGTGTGGGTAAGAATACAAGGAGCGAACAATGGAAAGGACACCATTGTAGGCATTTACTACAGGCCGCCTGTGAAAGCTGAAGATTTGGATGAACTCTTTATGCATCAAATGGCCAAGTTCTCCAAAAAATATGACATAGTGGTCATGGGAGATTTCAACTATCCAGACATTTGTTGGGAATCTCTCTCAGGCAAAACTAACAGGTCCAGGAAATTCTTATCCTCTCTTGCTGACAACTTTATCTTTCAAAAGGTAATGGAGAAAACAAGGGGATCTGCTACCTTGGATCTAATCCTCATAAACAGGGAGGAAATGGTGGAGGAGGTAAGAGTGGCTGGGACTCTAGGAGGTAGTGACCATGCTATTTTAGAATTTTGGATAACTAGAGGAGGAAGACCTGTGAAGACTCAGACTTCAAGGTTAGATTTCAGAAAGGCAGATTTTAAGGGACTCAGAAAGAGAATTGGAGGGATCCAATGGCTGTATATCCTTAAGGACAGAAATGTCAAGGAAGGATGGGAAATCTTGAAAAATGAGATTCTCAAAGCACAATCGTTAACAATTCCGAAAAGAGGGAAGAATAGGAAGCATTTACGGAAACCAGGATGGATGAACACAGAACTTAAACACATGCTAAAAAGGAAGAAAGAAATGTTTATCAAATGGAAAGAGGGAGGCATATCTAAAGAAGAATATCATGCTGTCTGCAGAACCTGCAGGGCACAAATCAGATTATCTAAAGATGACAATGAATTAAGGCTTCCAAGAGACGTCAAAAGCAATAAAAAATGATTTTGGGGATATGTCAAAAGTAAAATAAAAGTCAAGGATGCTATAGGATTTTTATAGAATGAAAATGATGAAATGGTAAGACAGGATGTTGAGAAGGCCAAACTTTTAAATTCCTATTTTGCATCTGTTTTCTCTCAGAAAGGAAATGTAACATCAACTGATCTTTACTGTCCTATTAAGGGAATAGAAGAATTCAGGATATCTATAAACAGAAAAATAGTGAGGAAACACTTAGCTAACATAAATGAATTCAAATCTCCAGGTCCAGATGAATTACACCCCAGAGTACTGAAGGAGATAGCAGAAGAAATTTTTGAACCACTGTCCATAATCATTGAAAATTCTTGGAGAACAGGAGAAGTCCCAGAAAACTGGAGAAGAGCAAATGTTGTCCCTATTTTCAAAAAGGGGAAGAAGGTGGACACAGGGAACTATAAGCGGTGATTCTGACTTCTATACCAGGAAAGATCTTTGAACAAATTATTAAACAAGAATAATAAGGAGAACAAAAAAAGTCAAAAAAAGTATCTAAAAAAACTATCATATTTATTAGTATACAAAAAATGCAAATATATATAAAATTACAGCATTGTGCATATGTATTCAATAATTGTACATATAACTCTGGATGAGATGATCCACCAAAATATATGGAACTTGTGGGTACCTGCTATAATGCAATGTCATAGGTACAAAGCGCTATATATTATCATCATAGAGTCATTGTTAGGTCCGCAAAGGGCTTCCATAGCTCAATGAGCTGACTATATTGAATTACCCAAAGCGCTATTGTGCCTATAGACTAACAAATATGCATAAACGTATATAAATAATGGTAAAATTACCCATTTCAGTTGCAGGTTTGTGATAACCACGAGGTGTTAGTCTATAGGCACAATAGCGCTTTGGGTAATTCAATATAGTCAGCTCATTGAGCTATGGAAGCCCTTTGCGGACCTAACAATGACTCTATGATGATAATATATAGCGCTTTGTCCCTATGACATTGCATTATAGCAGGTACCCACAGGTTCCATATATTTTGGTGGATCATCTCATCCAGAGTTATATGTACAATTATTGAATACATATGCACAATGCTGTAATATTATATATATTTGTATTTTTTGTATACTAATAAATATGATAGTTTTTTGAGATACTTTTTTTGACTTTTTTTGTTCTCCTTATTATTCTTAGTTATTTCTAAGTCAGTATCCTATGGTTTTGCTATTTTGTTTTTTTTCTATAACCAAAAATTATTAAACAACATGTATGTAAGTACCTGGATAAGAATGAAGTGATGAAACAGAGTCAGCATGGGTTTGGAACTAATAAGTCATGTCAGACTAACTTAATTTTCTTCTATGACAGAATCACTGACTGGATGGATCAGGGAAATGCTGTAGATATAGTATATCTTGACTTCAGCAAAGCATTTGACAAAGTATCTCACACAATCCTTATTGAAAAAATGACTAAGTATGGAATGGACAAGGCAACTGTTAGGTGGATTCATAACTGGCTTAGTGATCGGTCCCAAAGAGTGGTCACAATGGCTGCACATCCAGTTGGAAGAATATCTCACGTGGGGTACCACAGGGCTCTGTCCTGGGCCCTGTATTGTTCAACATCTTTATCAATGATTTAGATGAAGGAATTGAGGGTAAACTGATTAAATTTGCTGATGACACAAAGCTAGGAGGGGTAGCTAATACTAGAGAAGAGAGAGAGAGGATTCAAAAAGATATAAATAAACTGGAGCAGTGGGCAGCAACTAACAAAATGGTTTTTAACGGGGAAAAATGCAAAGTACTACATCTGGGTAATAAAAATGAAAAAAAGCATATACAGAATGGGAGGAATAGGGCTAAGCAACAGCACATGTGAAAAAGACTTGGGTATACTAATAGATCACAGACTGAACATGAGTCAACAATGTGATGCAGCAGCAAAAAAGGCAAATACAATTCTGGGATGTATTAACAGAAGCATACAGTCTAGATTACATGAAGTCATTATTGCCCTCTACTCCTCTTTGGTCAGACCTCATCTGGAATACTGTGTCCATTTAAAAAAAAATTCAACAAACTGGAGCAAGTTCAGAGAAGAGCGACCAGAATGGTGACAGGTCTGCAAACCATGTCCTATGAGGAACGGTTAAAGAATTTGGGAATGTTTAGCTTGCAAAAGAGAAGACTGAAAGGAGACTTAATAGCGGTCTACAAATATCTCAAGGGCTGTCACATTGTAGAAGGATCATCTTTATTCTGATTTGCACAAGGAAAGACTAGAAGCAATGGCATGAAACTGAATGGGAGGAGACACAGATTAGATATTAGAAAAAACTTTTTGACAGTGAGAGTGATCAATGAGTGAAACAGGCGGCCACGAGTGTTAGGGGTCGAGTTCCCGCTTCTGCACAAGGGGAATCTCGAGCCGTCCCTACTGCGGTATCCCATCCGTCTCCGGCCGCAGTGGACTCTGCTCAGCTTAGACGTCGGTCCCAGCGTCTCGCCCAGTCTAACATTGTGCAGAGGATTACTGCTGCTTCTCCAGGCTCTGCTATTGTAGCAAGTACTGGTTAGCGGCGAGCAGACGTCTTTAGGACAAAGTCCTTGCTTTCCCCTTCTGAGCATGCCCAGAGTAAGATCTCTCATTGGAGATCAGGGGTCACATGCTCAGGTACTGCAGCAGCTCCTATTGGTCCGCCAGGAAGGTCCTGAAACCACTTGTGTTCTGGAGCAGTTTCCTATTGGTCCTTATCTGGCAGGTCCTGTAGTTGCTACTATAAAAGGGTGGCATGGTCGTGCCGCCATGCGATAGTATCAATCACATTATGTGCTTTGCGCCAGGGTGAACTTGCACGCATGTGTTAGGGCTCGGCTGAAATAAGCCCCTAGAATACCGGCACCTCCGGTGAGGAGATTGTATGCATGTGTTTAGGGCTCGGCTGAAATAAGCCCCTAGAATATGGGCTTCTCTGGTGAGGAGATTGTCTGATTGCGTTGCTGATTGCGTTACTACGGACTGCTGTCAGCACAGCAGTTGTCTGTGCATACCTGTGGAGTTAACAGGACACAGTCCATATTTCTGCGGTTCTACCTTAGCGACTCTGTGGCGTAACAGAGTTCGCTTATACCACCATATAGGGCCACAGTGTCCATAGTTGCGACTCTTTGAAGTAACAGAGTTCGCCATACCGCCATCCTACTAGCAGCAGGCTCTGCCTGCACGGTGGACCCCGGGCTGCGAACGCACTTATTATTTATATTTATTTTGTGCGTTCCGCCAGCCCTAACATAATACTAGCGCCAGGGTCTGGCTAGTAAAATGGCGGACGATCAGCGTCTACTGCAGGACATCCAGCAGCTGGAGGGTAGGTTGGCAGCTCTTGAGCGCACAACCTCAGCTGTGGATGTTACCGCAGTCGCTGTTCAGGCTGCTAGCGTGGCTGCAGCCAGTGTGTCCACTGCCACCTCTGTCCCCACATTATCCCACCTCCCACTTCCAGACAAGTTTGCTGGTGACAGCAAGCAATGTCGGGTATTCGTGAGTCAGTGCTCTATACAACTCGAGCTTCTGGCTGCACGTTTCCCCACGGATCGGGCACAAGTGGGCTTTGTAATATCTCTTCTGTCGGGCAGAGCGTTGGAGTGGGCCACCCCGCTGTGGGAGCGTGACGACCGTGTGGTGCGGAGTGCTCCACGTTTTCTAGAGGCTCTAAAAAAGGTCTTTCTAGGACCTCAGGTCACCCATGATGCGGCGCTCCAACTCCTGGCAAGTTCACAGGGTTCGTCCTTGGTCAGCTGGTTTGCTGTCCAATTTCGGACTCTGTCCTCGGAGTTGGACTGGCCAGATAAAGTCCTCATTCCCGTGTTTTGGAGAGGACTAGCGGGCCATGTGAAAGACGCCTTGGCTACCAGGGAGATTCCCGCCACACTGGAGAAGCTTATCGCCATATCTACCCGCATCGACCTCCGTTTTCACGAGGGAGGTTGGAGCGGTCCCAGTGTAAGGCAGAGGTTCCGGCTGGCTCCCACCTTCGCCAGACCTCTGGAATCTTTCAGCCAGGCGCCCGACTCCCATGAGTCCATGGGAGTTTCTCGAGCAGGACCTAAGTCCCGGGCCGCTCGAGTACCCGTGGTCTGTAACATCTGCCAGCAGTTAGGACATTATGCCAACACAATGTCCACAGCGGTCGGGAAAACGGTCGCGTCTACTGATCTTGGGGGAAGGTTCACTAGACACTGCGGCATTTTCCACCAAGTTGTCCTTTAAGGGGACAATTACTGTAGGTCCATCCACTCTCACTGCCGAGCTCTGTGTGGATTCTGGAGCCGAGGGGAATTTCATGTCCTCTGCCTTTGCTCTCCGCCACACAATACCTCTGGTTATGCTCGCCAAACCAGTGACTGTGCGTGTAGTGAATGGATCGACTCTGCCCTCACAAATCACCCACCAGACTATCCCTCTCACGTTGTCTATGTCCCCTTCCCATCAGGAGAGTATTTCCTTTCTTGTCCTGCCCAAGGGAATAGACGAGGTGTTGCTGGGAGTACCTTGGCTCCGTCACCACTCTCCCCATATTTAGTGGTCCTCTGGGAGGATACTGGGTTGGGGTGATTCATGTAGAGGCAGGTGTGTCAGTGAGTGCGTTCAGGTCACCACCACAGAGATACCCGTAGATCTCACTTCTCTCCCCCAGTGTTATTGGTCATACGCAGACGTTTTCTCCAAGAAGGCGGCGGAGACTCTTCCGCCTCATCGCCCCTACAACTGTCCTATTGATCTCTTGCCTGGAGCAGAACCTCCTCGGGGAAGAGTCTATCCCCTCTCGCTTCCTGAGACGGAGGCCATGTCTCAGTATATTCAGGAGAATCTGGCAAGAGGGTTCATTAGGAAGTCGGTGTCACCAGCAGGGGCGGGGTTCTTCTTCGTGCAAAAGAAGAACGGAGAATTAGGTCCATGTATTGACTACAGGGGTCTAAACGCCATCACCGTCAAGAATAAGTACCCGTTGCCCCTAATCTCTGAGCTCTTTAATAGGCTCCGAGGAGCAAGGGTATTTACCAAGCTAGATCTACGTGGTGCCTATAACCTAATTCGCATCCGTGAGGGGGACGAGTGGAAGACAGCTTTTAATACCAGGGATGGGCATTATGAATACCTGGTGATGCCCTTCGGGCTCTGTAATGCTCCTGCTGTTTTCCAAGACTTTGTTAATGACATCTTCCGGGATATGCTTTCCACCTCTGTAGTAGTCTATCTGGATGATATTCTCATCTTTTCACCAGATATAGACTCTCACCGGAGGGATGTCAACAAAGTCTTCGACCTCTTACGGGCAAACTCCCTCTATGCCAAGCTGGAGAAATGTGTGTTTGAGCAGGAGTCCTTACCTTTCCTGGGCTATATCTTCTCCGCCCAGGGATTGGCTATGGATCCTGCCAAACTACAGGCTGTAATGGACTGGCAAGAACCCATTCTCTTAAAGCGGTGCAGCGCTTTATGGGGTTCATTAATTATTATCGTCAGTTCATCCCCCATTTCTCGACTTTGGTAGCTCCCTTGATAGCCTTCACCAAGAAGGGAGCAAATCCCAAGTTGTGGTCTGAGGAGGTCTCCAAGGCCGTTCTCTTCCATCAAGTCGCATTTTGCCAGTGCTCTCATATTACATTGCCCTGATGTTGATAAGCCGTTTATTTTAGAGGTGGACGCCTCTTCTGTTGGTGCTGGAGCAGTCCTTTATCAAAAGGATGCTCAAGGTCGGAAGCATCCCTGCTTCTTCTTTTCTAAGACCTTTACACCAGCAGAGAGGAATTCCATCGGGGACAGGGAGTTGCTGGCTATGAAGTTGGCCTTCTCTGAGTGGAAACATCTTCTGGAGGGGGCTCGTTTTCCCTTCCAAGTCTTCACCAACCACAAGAACTTGGTATATTTGCAAACGGCTCAGCGGCTAAATTCTCGCCAGGCCAGATGGTCCCTATTCTTCTCTCGGTTTCACTTCACCCTCCATTTTCTCTCCGGTGAGAAGAATGTTCGGGTCGACGCTCTCTCTCGCTCCTTAGTGTCATCAGAGGAGGAGGATGAGGAGTCTCGGCTTATTGTCCCCGAAGAGAGCCTGAGAACTGTAGCCCCGGTTTCGCTAGAGTCTGTGCCTCCGGACAAGACTTTTGTGCCCACTAATTTGCGACCGGAGGTACTCTCTTGGGCACACTCGTCCAGGGTGGGTGGACACTTTGGGGAAAAGAGGACAACAGAATTATTGGCGAGGACATACTGGTGGCCACATATGGCCCGTGACGTCAGGGAGTATGTTCAGGCGTGTGTCTCCTGCGCCCGGAACAAGTCCCCTCGACAACGGCCAGCTGGGTTACTTTTTCCTTTGCCGGTGGCAGACAGGCCCTGGGAGATGGTTGGGATGGACTTTGAGGTGGGCTTACCCAAGTCTCGGGGTTGCACTATCATTTGGGTGATCACCGACCACTTCTTCAAAATGGTTGCACTTAGTGCCGCTACCCCGGTTACCTTCTGCAAGGGTCTTGGCAGCATTATTTATTAGACACATCTTCTGTCTATACGGTATGCCAGACAAGATTGTCAGCGATCAAGGTCCCCAATTTGCGTCTCGGTTCTGGAGAGAGTTGTGCCATCTACTCTGTATTGAGTTAAACCTCTCCTCTGCATATCATCCCGAGACGAATGGGTTGGTAGAGAGGGCCAACCAGACCTTGGTTACATACTTGCGACATTTTGTCTTTGCCAGGCAGGATGACTGGGCATCCTTGCTCCCGTGGGCGGAGTTCGCGCTAAACAATGCTGTGGCTGACTCCACCGGACAGACCCCATTCCTCTTAAATTATGGCCAGCATCCGCGGGTACCGGTGCCCATGCCCGTGGCTTCCGCCGACTCCAGGGTGGCAGACTGGGCTGTGGAGGCACGGGACATATGGGACCGCACCCAGGATGCCATTTAGGCTTCCAAGGAAAGGATGAGGTCTTCTGCCGATGCCCATCGGCGTCCCGCTCCGACATTTGCTCCTGGCGACCTAGTGTGGCTCTCCGCCCGAAACATCAGGCTACGGGTGGAATCCACTAAGTTGGCACCCCGCTATTTGGGTCCCTTCAAGGTTCTCGAGCAGGTGAACCCTGTGGTTTACCGTTTGGCCATTCCGCCTCACCTTTGCATCTCCGACACCTTCCATGTGTCCCTCCTAAAACCCGTGGTCATCTCCCGGTTGCCTGAGTCATCTGCCGGGACTTCGTGTTCGTCTACGGACGATTACGAGGTGAACGCCATTGTAGGGTGCAAGGTAGTACGGGGCAAAAAAAAATTTTGGGTGGATTATGGGCCTGAGGATAGGTCCTGGGAGCCTGCCGAACATATTCATGCTCCGCAGCTCATCGCTGCCTTTGAAAGTAGCGAGGCCCAAAGGAGGGGGGCCCTAGAAGGGGGAGTAATGTTAGGGGTCGAGTTTCCGCTTCTGCACAAGGGGAATCTCAAGCCGTCTCTGCTGCGGTCTCCCATCCGTCTCCGGCCACAGTGGACTCTGCTCAGCTTAGACGTCGGTCCCAGCGTCTCGCCCAGTCTAACATTGTGCAGAGGATTACTGCTGCTCCTCCAGGCTCTGCTATTGTAGCCAGTACTGGTTAGCGGCGAGCAGACATCTTTAGGACAAAGTCCTTGCTTTCCCCTTCTGAGCATGCCCAGAGTAAGATCTCTCATTGCAGATCAGGGGTCACATGCTCAGGTACTGCAGCAGCTCCTATTGGTCCGCCAGGAAGGTCCTGAAACCACTTGTGTTCTGGAGCAGTTTCCTATTGGTCCTTATCTGGCAGGTCCTGTAGTTGCTACTATAAAAGGGTGGCATGGTCGTGCCGCCATGCGATAGTATCAATCACATTATGTGCTTTGCGCCAGGGTGATCTTGCACGCATGTGTTAGGGCTCGGCTGAAATAAGCCCCTAGAATACCGGCACCTCCGGTGAGGAGATTGTATGCACGTGTTTAGGGCTCGGCTGAAATAAGCCCCTAGAATACAGGCTTCTCCAGTGAGGAGATTGTCTGATTGCGTTGCTGATTGCGTTACTACGGACTGCTG
>JARQOD010000001.1:980011784-980056090 GCA_033576555.1 Oophaga sylvatica | reverse complement strand
TATCCTGGAGCCCTGAATAGAAATCTGGGCAGTAACACTATCCTGGAGCCCTACATAGGAATCTGGGCAGTAACACTATCCTGGAGCCCTGAATAGAAATCTGGGCAGTAACACTATCCTGGAGCCTTGAATAGAAATCTGGGCAGTAACACTATCCTGGAGCCCTGAATAGAAATCTGGGCAGTAACACTATCCTGGAGCCCTACATAGGAATCTGGGCAGTAACACTATCCTGGAGCCCTGAATAGGAATCTGGGCAGTAAAACTATCCTGGAGCCCTGAATAGAAATCTGGGCAGTAACACTATCCTCGAGCCCTGAATAGGAATCTGGGCAGTAACACTATCCTCGAGCCCTGAATAGGAATCTGGGCAGTAACACTATCCTGGAGCCCTGAATAGGAATCTGGGTAGTAACACTATCCTGGAGCCCTGAATAGGAATCTGGGCAGTAACACTATCCTGGAGCCCTGAATAGGAATCTGGGCAGTAACACTATCCTGAAGCCCTGAATAGGAATCTGGGCAGTAACACTATCCTGGAGCCCTGAATAGGAATCTGAGCAGTAACACTATCCTGGAGCCCTGAATAGGAATCTGGGCAGTAACACAATCCTGGAGCCCTGAATAGGAATCTGGGTAGTAACACTATTCTGGAGCCCTGAATCGGAATCTGGGTAGTAACACTATCCTGGAGCCCTGAATAGGAATCTGGGCAGTAACACTATCCTGGAGCCCTGAATAGGAATCTGGGCAGTAACACTATCCTGAAGCCCTGAATAGGAATCTGGGCAGTAACACTATCCTGGAGCCCTGAATAGGAATATGGGCAGTAACACTATTCTGGAGCCCTGAATCGGAATCTGGGTAGTAACACTATCCTGGAGCCCTGAATAGGAATCTGGGCAGTAACACTCTCCTGGAGCCTTGCATAGGAATCTGGGCAGTAACACTATCCTGGAGCCCTGCATAGGAATCTGGGCAGTAACACTATCCTGGAGCCCTGAGCGTTTAACAGGCTATGTGCAGACAAGGACGGTTTTTTTTTTCTGAAATGGTCAAAAACACGTGGAAATCACGCCATGAAACGCTCCTTTGGGGGGGGGGGGGGGAGGTTTTTTCCTTTCTGAAGCTTTTTTTTTTTTTCAGCCTTTTGAATAGACAATGCTTTGAAGTGATTTTGTGATGCACCTACTGCCAATTCTGACACCTGAGAACAATAGCGGTAGCCAAATATATATTTTCAGACAGAATTTAACAAGACGCTCATGAAAGTCCTGAGACACAAAAGTGATTTGGCAAAAGTAGTCCTATTTATTTACAAATGGGCGGAGGCAGATTCCAATAAAATCACAGTTATGAAACTTAACAAAAAGCAAAAAAATGTTTTATTTGAGAATTATATTCTGAATGAGACATTAAAACTTTTCGGAAAATGCTTCTTGTGGTGATGACCCAAAGTGTTATGTAACAGTGACTTTCTTCCTGGCATCTGCTCAGTGGCTCTCGCCTTTCTTGCCTACAACCTGGCAGATAAAGTTGGAAAAAAATATTTAAAAAGAACAGTAACATCACAAAATGCATGAAAAATAAAAATACATGGCCGAAAGTGTTGGCAGCCTTGAAATTGTTCCAGAGAATGAAGTATTTCTCCCAGAAAATTATTGCAATTATACAAAAAATAGATAAAAAAAGGCAAATTGGACATATTTGCCATGGTGCGCAACATAATCAAGAAGTTTAGAACCCATGGCACTGTAGCTAATCTCCTTAGATGTGGACAGCAGAAAAAAAAATTATGAAAAGTTGAAACACGTAATAGTTTGAATGGTGGATAAGCAGCCTCAATCAAGTTCCAAAGAAATTCAAGCCGTCCTGCAGGCTCAGGGTGCATCAGTGTTAGCGCAAACTTTCCGCCCACATCTGAATGATATGAAGTGCTATAGCAGGAGACCCAGGAGGACCCCACTGCTGGCACAGACACAAAAAAGCTAGATTGCAGTTTGCCAAAATGTATGCGAGTAAGCCACAATCATTCTGGGAAGGCATCTTGTGTTATGATTCAGTAGCCGAAGAGGACAGTAGCCAAAATAGCCAAGGCAGTCTGACACCCAGAGAGGTTGGTAACTAACGGATTGCAGATCCCTAAACTAACCGCACAACTAGAAGTAGCCGTGGGACGTACCTACGATGACCTAGGCGCCTCGTCACAGCCAGAGAGTTAACTAAGTCTAAAGACGAAAGAGAAAAGCTAACTGCCCCGGAGAAGCACCCCAAAGGAATAGGTAGCCCCCACACATATATTGGCGGGGGAAACAAGATGAAATACAAACGCAGGCAGAAAATAGAGTAAGCAAAGGCTGGGGCCCAAAACTCTCTAGATACGACAGGACAGGAAAGAATACTGTCTGCAATCCAGCAAAACCCTAGGAAAAATTCCAACAAGTTTGATTTCCAAAAATACTGAGACCACACGATCTCTCCCCCGCTAGATCAAAACTCTGGTGTGAACAGGTATCTAACCAGCAGACACTGAAATAACAGGAACTGAAGAAATAAACAGTGGTACATGAGAAACAGAGACCAGCACAGGCCCCAGCCGGGGAACCCGGCCGACCTCACTCCAGAAGGGCAGCAAAAACAAAAGAAAAACAAAAGCCACAGAAACAAGCAGCAAATAACTTATCTGAAGGTTGCAGGAAGCAAGCTGACTTCCAAATGGGACCACGAACAACAAATCACAGGCAAAGATCATGGGAAGGTTGCTCACTTATCTCCCCTGTCAGTAACCCCTATTTGCCAATCGTCCTCAGCTGATGGACCTCTGCTAGCTAAATCAGCTTCATTACTATCAGCAGCCACAAGAGGGAGCCCAGACTCAGAATTCAGATCCAAGACGTTCACAACAATCTTGTGGACAGAGGAGACCAAGATAGAGCTTTTTGGTGAAGCACATTATTCTACTATTTACAGAAAACGGAATGAGGCCAACAAAGAAAAGAACACAGTACCTACATTTAACTATGGTGGAGGCTAAAAGATGTTTTGGGGTTGTTTTGCTACCGTTGGCACATATGTGCCTTGACTGTGTGCAAGGCATAAGATCTTAAGATTACCAAAGGATCTTGGGTTGCAATGTAGTGCCCATTGTCAAAAAGCTGGGTTTGTGTCCTAGGTCATGTGTCTTTCAGCAGGACAATGATTCCAAACAAACTTCAGGAAGCCCCAGAAATGGATGGAAACAATGTGCTGGAGAGTTCAGAAGTGGCTGCAATGAGTCCTATTGATCACCTGTGGAGAGATCTTACAATTGCTGTTGGGAGAAGGCGCCTTCATATATGAGAGACCGGGAGCAGTCTGCAAAAAAAGAGTGATCCGAAATCCCAGCTGAGAAGTGTAAGAAGCTTGTTGATGGTTATAGGACGCGACTGATTGCATTGTTGTATTCCAAAGTGTGTACAACCAAATATTAAGTTGAGGGTGCCAACAATCCTGTCCGGCCCATTTTTGGGGTTTTGTGTGAAGTTATGTCCAATTTGCCATTTTTTCATCTATTCTTTTCTGATGTTCCAATACACACAAAGGAAATAAACATGTGTATAACAAAACATTAGTGATGAGCGAACGTGCTGGGATAAGGTGTTATCCGCCAGGCTCGGGTGCTAAGAGTATCTTCATTGTGCTCGAATAATAAGTTCGAGTCCCTGTGACTGTTCGACAGCCGTAACACATGCAGGTATTGCCTAACATACAGGGAACCCCGGCATGTGTGGTGGCTGTGGAACAGCTGCGGGGACTCGAACATATTATTCGGCACGCTGAAGTCACTGTGTTAGCAGTGCTCAAATAACACATTATCCCAGAACGTTCGCTCAACACTACAAAACGTGGAATTGCAATAATTTCCTGGAACGATTTCTAGGGAGCCAATACGAATCTATATTGGAGTCGTTCTTTATGTTGATCCCATTTTATCTCACATTAAACATTTTTCAGTTTGGGTTGTAAAGAAAATCCCAAGGGCCACCTCCTCCTCACCACTGTCCTGTGTCTTGGCTGTGAGACAACTGGCTGCAGCAGGAGCCTCCCCCCTCTGCAATAAACCTATATTGAGAGCAGCCTTAGACCAAACAGGAGGAGATTAACCCTTGCGTTCTCTTCAGGATTTCTGCCTGTTTTTTTTAGGATACAAAACATACAGAAAATCCTGCCACAAAGAGAAAGGGTCTAATGGGGACGTCATCTATCACATTTACTTATTATATTTCTAGGTTTACAGTTTTGTTACTTATTACCACATTTATAAAATGTCCTGATCACCATTTGGGATTTGTAGCTTTTGCTGCTTTTTTTTTTTTTTAAATCACTTTTACAGAAATATGGGAATTTTTACCGATCCTAGAAGTACAGACCATCATCTATGCAGAGCTAGAGTATCTCTAATCTGCTTCCAGACAAAAAGATATATTTTTTTTTATTACGCTTTCAATTTTTGTTTTTTTTATTACATATGCTTTAAATATTGAATGCTAAGAATTACATTTTTGGGGTAAAAAAAAAGTTAAATAATTATTTCACAGTTTAAAAAAAATAATGTAATTTTTTTTTCCTTTTTGGGATGTTTGTTTTTTTCCTCTTCCTCTTCCAATAACAATAACTTTTTTTTTCCTCCCCAGAGTTGATGGAGCTACGTCAGGATTTTTTTTTTTTTTATGCCAAGGGTGGTTGTTTTTATTGGTACTATTTTGGAGTACATATAAGATGTTTTGATCACTGTATTTTTCAGGAGGTTGTCGTGACCAGTTAAAAGGAAAAAATAAAAAAATTGAAATTCTGTATCTTATGTTTGTTTTACTTTGTGGATTAAATAACTTTACATTTTCAATAAAAATAAAAAAACTCACTCACTTGCAGCAATACTGAATAGGCTTTTTTTGTTACAATGTTTTCACCTTTTTTCTATTGCAAAATTGGGGGAAAAAAGGATTTTTGGTACTCACCGTAAAATCTCTTTCTTCGAGCCTTCATTGGGGGACACAGATAACCATGGGTGTATGCTGCTGTCGCTAGGAGGCTGACACTATGCAAAAAAGGAAAAAAGTGGCTCCTCCCCGGCAGTGTACACCCACCGACAGGCACTAAGTACCTCAGTTGGTGCAAAAAGCAGTAGGAGCAGTAAAAAGAACTCGAACATATGTACCAACCCAACAAAAGGCTCTTAAGCCCAACAAGGTACAACTAACGGGGGGTGCTGTGTCCCCCAATGAAGGCTCCCAAGAAAGATTTTACGGTGAGTACCAAAAATCCCTCTTTCTTTATCGCTTCATTGGGGGACACAGGTAACCATGGGACGTCCAAAAGCAGTCCCAAGGGTGGGAAATAACTTAGGCAACGTAAAGAAAGGACCTAGGTCGGCCGGTGAGCCACCGCCGCCTGCAGAACCTTCCTACCTAAGCCTGCATTGGACGAGGCCTGGGTATGAACCCTGTAGAACTTCGCAAAAGTGTGCAAGGACGACCAAGTCGCAGCCTTGCAGATCTGTAGTGCCGAAGCTTGGTGACGGACAGCCCAAGAAGCTCCGACAGCCCGAGTGGAGTGAGCTCTCACTCCCGGAGGGGGTCGTTTGTCCTGAACGCGGTACGCTTCCAGTATCGCAGAACGAACCCAACGAGCGATCGTGGACTTAGAGGCCAGGAGACCTTTCCGGCAACCTTCAGAGGTGACAAATAGAGTATCAGATTGACGAAGAGGGGTAGTCCTAGAAAGATAGACCCGGATGGCTCTTACCACATCCAGCTTGTGAAGAGACTTCTCCAGAGGATGAACCGGGGAAGGACAGAATGAAGGAAGAACGATGTCCTCATTGATGTGGAAGGAGGACACCACCTTGGGAAGGAATGAAGGAACGGGTCTGAGAACTACCTTGCCCTGATGAAGAATCAGGAATGCGGAATGACAGGATAAGGCCGCCAACTCAGAGACCCTCCTAATTGACGTGATTGCAATTAGGAAGGCCACTTTCCAAGAAAGGAAGGAAAAGGAGATGTCCTGAAGAGGCTCGAAGGGCACGGACTGGAGAGCGCTCAGGACCAGGTTAAGGTCCCAGGGGTCCAAAGGAGAACGGTTGAGGAGCCAGATGGGCAACCCCCTGAAGGAAGGTCTTCACTTGAGGCAAGGAAGACAGACTAGAAAAGGATGTACAGGGCGGAGACCTGACCCTTTAGGGTACTGAGGGACAGACCCGAATCAAGTCCTAATTGAAGGAAAGCAAGAAGGGAGGAAGAGAAAAAGACATAGGAAACAGATCGTTTTCCCTCACACCATCTGAAGAAAGCCTTCCAGTACCTGTGGTAAATGCGGGAAGAAGCTGGTTTTCTGGCTCTGATCATGGTCTGGATGACCTGGTGAGAGAATTCCGACTCCCTTAGGACCGCGGCCTTAACGGCCATGACTGATACACTCAGAGACTGAGAACTCTGGTGGAAGAGGGGCCCTGCGAGAGGAGATCCGGACGGTCTGGAAGCCTACAGGCAGTGTCCGCGAGCATGTTTACCAGTTCCGCATACCAAGGGCGCCTTGGCCAGTCTGGCGCTACCAGGATAACCAGAATCCCTTCCGCTTTTATCTTCTTTACGACCCTTGGGTGTAAGGGAAGAGGAGGAAACAGGTAAGGAAGCTAAAACAGACCACGGAATCACCAAGGCGTCGTAGTCGACGGCCAGCGGGTCCCGGGACCTGGCCACAAACCGAGGAATTTTGTGGTTCACCCGAGACGCCATGAGATCGACATCCGGAGAGCCCCAACGCTGACAAACTTGATTGAAGACTGAGGGATGTAGGGACCACTCACCTGATGCTACGCCCTGACAACTGAGAGAATCGGCTGCTCAATTTTCGACCCCCGGAATATGAACGGCTGATAGGGCCGGAACGTGACGTTCCGCCCAACGCAGAATTTTTGTCGTTTCTGCCATCAACTGTTTGCTGCGGGTCCCGCCCTGATGGTTAATGTACGCCACGGCCGTGGCGTTGTCCGACTGAATGCAAACGTGCCTGCCTGCCAGAAGAGACTCCCAGCGGAGGAGGGCAAGGAAGATTGCCCTGATCTCCAGAAGATTGATGGGAAGAAGTGCTTCCTGGGCGTTCCAGCGGCCTTGCGCTGTGTGCCGGAGGAAAACCGCTCCCCACCCGAGGAGACATGCGTCGGTGGTGATGACCTGCCACCGAAGGGGAAGGAAGGACCTCCCTCGCAGGACTGAGGAAGACAGAGTCCACCAGGTCAGGGACTGCCTCACTTGGAGAGGCAGACGAACAGGGCGGTCTAGGGTGGCAGAGGCTTTGTTCCAGGAGGACAGGAGGAACAGTTGAAGAGGGCGAGTGTGGAACTGGCCGAAGGGCACGGCTTCCATGGAGGCGACCATCTTCCCCAGGACCCTCATGCAGGATCGAAGAGGAAGGGGAACTGGGCGCCTTAGGGATCGAACTAACTTGCAGAGAGCTGAGAACTTGTCGTTCGGGAGGAACACCCGGGACAAATATGTGTCAAATTCCATGCCCAGGAAGGTCAGATGCTGAGAAGGGGTTAGAGAGGACTTCTCCCGGTTGATGATCCAGGGTGTCCAGAGTGACTTGAAGACTGAGCACAGTCTCGGCGGGATGAGCCTTTGACTAGCAGGTCGTCCAGGTAAGGGATTAAGAGAAACCCCCCGGAGCGAAGAATGGCCATGACCGCCGCCATTACCTACGTAAAGGCCCTGGGGGCAGAGGCCAGACCGAAGGGGAGGGCCGTGATTTGGTAGTGATCTTCCTGGATTGCAAACCGAAGAAATCGCTGGTGCCGCAGACAAATAGGGATGTGAAGGTACGCATCCTGAATGTCTGCAGAGCAGAGGAATTCCCCGGCTCCATCACAGCAATCACGGAGCGTAAGGACTCCATCCTGAAGTGGCGGATCCGAACGTGGCGATTCAGCAGTTTGAGGTCCAGGATTGGGTGGAGAGAACTGTCTTTTTTCGGGACTACGAAAAGATCAGAGTAGAACCCCGAAAAGTGTTCGTTTGAAGGAACGGGAACGACTACTCCGGCAGCCAGAAGGGAAGAGACAGCCTAGAGAAAGCCTGGGGTCTGGGACGGCTGCCTTGGAGGGCGAGAAAGAAACGCCTTTCTGGGTGGGAAGAAAACTCGATCTTGTAACCGAAGGTAACGATCTCCCTGACCCAGGCATCGCTGACCACCGACAGCCAAGCATCCCTGAAGAAAAGAAGTCTGCCTCCCACCCTGGAAAGCTTTCCAGGTGGGGGTGACCCGTCACTTGGAACGAAACCTGTTTGATCGGGACCCAGAGGGCTTAGAGGAACGGCCTTTTGGTTTCCAGTGAGGAGAGGGCTTGAAACACGGATTTTGGTAAAGACTTACCTGTAAAATCCTTTTCAGCGAAGGAAGGAAGAGAGACACAGTATTCATTACTGATGGGTAGGCGGAGCCCCAGATCAGGATGTTACCTCAGATCAAAAGAGTGATGACTGGCTGGCCCCTCCAGCTCGGGCTCCTCCTACTCAGCTCCAGTCGTACCAAAGCTTTTAGGAAAAGAGCCAAGATCACCAGCGGAGCAACATAACCCCTTCTGAAGGAACTTCAGAGAAAAAACACAAGGATACAGGTTATGCATGCAAAGAAAGCCAAAAACCACAGAGTTCCAGGTACTACTCACGGAACCTGACTACTGCGATGAGCTGGCGATGCTGGAACAGAGCCTTAGCGCGCTGACCTCAGCCCAGATAATCGCTATCAGATAAGAGTCGCGCTGCATCTGAAAACATCAACACACTTCTGCCGTGGGAGGGTGCTGTGTCTCTCTTCCTTCCTTCGCTGAAAAGGATTTTACAGGTAAGTCTTTACCAAAATCCGTGTTTCAGCTGCAGATGAAGGAAGAGAGCCACAGTATTCATTACTGATGGGACGTCCCAAAGCAGTTCAAAAATAAGGGTGGGAAAAAACCAACAAAAGGCAGAAACCCAACAACCTTAACAACAAAGCGCAACCAGCGCTAAACACAAGTTCATCCAGAACTTTAAACTACAGCTGCCTGCAGGACCCTACGTCCGAGGGCTGCATCAGCGGAAGCACTGACGTCCACTTTATAAAACCTTGTAAACGTGTGGACAGAGCGCCAAGTCGCCGCTCGGCAAAGCTGCACTGCCGAAGCACCTTGATGAAAAGCCCACGATGAAGCCACAGCTCTCGTGGAATGGGCTCGAATCTTAATCGGGCAAGATTCACCCGAAGACGGTAAGCTTCCAAAATAGCTGACCGGATCCAACGAGCTATAGAACCCTTGGAAGCTCGTTGACCACGCCGACGACCTGCCGGAACCACAAACAGGGAGTCCGTCTTACGAAAACCTTGAGTAATAGATAGATAAAACTTCAAGGCCCGCACTAAATCCAATGTGTGTAAATCTCGCTCTTTCGTATTCTTCGGATCCGGACAGAGTGAAGGCAACACAATATCCTGGTTAACATGAAATTGTGACACCACTTTAGGCAAAAAATCACCCCGAGTGCGAAGCACTACACGATCCGGAAAAAAACTCCAGAAAAGGAGGCGAACAAGAAAGAGCTGCCAATTCAGAAACTCTCCTCAAGGAAGTGACTGCAACAAGGAAAGCCACCTTCCAAGAAAGTAAAGAAAGGCTAGCAGAAACCATAGGTTCAAAAGGTTTATGCTGAAGAGCCTCCAAAACAAGGTTGAGCCGCCAAGGAGACACGGGTGCCTTCCGCGGCGGAAACTTACGAGAGATACCTCGGAAAAAGGAGAGCACGTCTCTATTCGAAGCAATGGTTCTCCGGAACAATAAGGACAGAGCAGAAATCTGACCTTTCAGAGTGCTAACTGCCAAACCCTTGTCTAGCCCATGCTGCAGAAAAGCCAACAGGTTGGGAATGGAAAATTTTCTCGGGTTCCGAGAAGACCCCAAACACCACGAAAAGAAGGTTTCCCAAATTTTGTGGTAAATCCTAGAAGTAGCCGGACATCTTGCAGCACGAAGGGTAGCAATGACCTCGGCTGAAAAACCTCTACGGGTCAAGATTTCGGTCTCAAGAGCCACGCCGTCAAACGCAGGGACATCAAGTCCGGATGACAAACGGGCCCCTGAGTCAACAAGTCCGGTTGAAGAGGGAGTGGAAACGGAGGTGCCGCCAACAGCGACATTATTGTCGAGAACCACACCCTTCTTGGCCAGTCTGGAGCTATCAGAATAGCTGGAATTCTCTCTAGTCTGATCCGACGCAGCACTAGAGGAAGTAAGGATATCGGCGGGAATACATAGATCAGCTCGAACTGATCCCACTGAGCCACTAGAGCATCCACCGCCACCGCCTTCGGGTCCTTGTACCTGGACATGAATGTCGGTAACTTGGCATTGGACCTGGATGCCATCAAATCCACTTGGGGGGTTCCCCAGCGAGAGCACAGTAGTGCAAAGACTTCCGGGTGGAGGCTCCATTCCCGGGATCCATCCTTCTGCGACTGAGAAAGTCCGCTGTAATATTCTGAACCCCTGGAATGTGAATCGCCGAAATGGCTGGTACATTGGCCTCTGCCCAAATCAGAATTCGGGACACCTCTACCATGAGTCTGGAACTCCTTGTCCCACCTTGGTGATTGATATACGCGACAGCCGTCGCATTGTCTGTCTGCACACGGACTGGCAGACCGCTCAAAGGGACCGTCCAATGTTGGAGGCAAAGGAAAATCGCCCTCAATTCCAGGATGTTGATCGGAAGCACAGACTCTTCCGGTGACCATACCCCCTGAATCCAGAGATTGTTCCAAACACCCCCCCAGCCCGTCAGGCTGGCATCGGTGGTTATGACTGACCACTTCAGAGGGAGGAAAGACTTCCCCAGGGAGAATGCCCCTGGACGTAACCACCATTCTAGAGAATCCCGCACCGCGCGAGAAATGGTGACACTGCAATCCAGCGATTGCGACTGATTCCATCGACTCAAGATGAACCTTTGAAGAGTCCTGGAGTGGAACTGGGCAAAAGGAATTGCCTCCATGGACGCCACCATCAGTCCCAGAAGACGCATACACTTCCGTAGGGACATTGCCGTTGAGGATGTCATAATCTGTACATGTCGAAGAAGACATGACTGTTTGTCTGGTGGTAGGGAAACTACCGACCGAAACGTGTCGAGATGCATTCCCAAAAAGAGAATTGTCCTCGATGGTTCCAGGGACGACTTCTCCCAATTGACCAGCCAACCGAAGTCTTTCAGAAACTGAAGAGACAAATCCCGAGCCGTCAACGCCTCCTCCTCCGAGGAAGCCACGATCAAAAGATCGTCCAGATAAGGGAGAATCGTAATCCCCTGTCTTCGAAGGAGTGCCATGAGGGGCGCCAGAATTTTTGTAAAGACCCTTGGCGCTGAGGCTAAGCCGAACGGCAGAGCCACGAACTGGTAATGATTCTGACCTATGGCAAATGAAGAAAGCGCTGATGAGCCTTTCCGATGGGAATATGCAAATAGGCGTCGCGAATGTCGATTGACACCAGAAAATCGTTCTGTGACAGAGCTGCCACAACGGAACGAAGCGACTCCATGCGAAATTCCGGGCATGGACATGCCGGTTTAATCGCTTGAGATCCAGAATCGGGCGAAATTTGTTCTCCTTTTTGGGAACTATAAAAAGGTTGGAATAAAAACCTTTCCCTCGGTCCTCTGACGGAACCGGTATCACTACACCCTTTTGTAGTAGCGATTCGACCTCTCGCTGTAGAGCGACAACAAGCTCGGGTTCCGACGGAACGCGAGATTGACAAAAAACATTTGGGGGTTGAGAAGCAAACTCTATGAAATAGCCTGCCGACACTATCCGCGTTACCCAGGAATCTGGAACGCGAGCCATCCAAGTCTCCTTGAAAAGAAGCAGGCGACCCCCCACTCGAGAATCCTCGAGTGGACCCCTGGCGTCAATCCGACTTTGCGGGTTTCTTGTCAAGTTCCCGCTTGTTCTGGCGGAAACTCTGCTTCCAGGGAGTACGAGTTTTCTGAGAGGATTTCTTTCCTGAGAAAGAAGGACGACCCGATCCCCACGAGGAGTGACTAGATCGTCCTCGGCCCCGAAAGGACCGCCGACCACTATAAACACCAGGCTTACTGGACACCGAGGCCATGGCCCTTCGCTGTGGTAATGCTGATTCCTTCGCCTTAGCCTTGGAAATCAGCTCTGTGAGGTCGGATCCAAAAAGATGGCCACCCTTGTAAGGTAAGGCCAACAACCCTTGTTTGGAAACTGCGTCCCCGGCCCACTGTCTGAGCCATAAAGCTCTTCTGACTGTGACCGCTGAAGCTTGCGCTTTGGCCAGCAGAGATGCCGTATCCAGACCGGCATCAAAGATATAACAGGCTGCCGTTTCTAACCATTCACAAGTTTCCCGTATCTCAGATAACGGAGATTCATTTTTGCAACTCCGTCTTCAGACGTGCCAACCAGCTTAGAGAAGCTCTAGCAGCACACATGGATCCTAGCACTGCTCGAAATCCATGACCCGCAGCCTCATAGCTTGCTTTTGCCGCCAATTCTGCCTTTCTATCCAAAGGCTCCTGTAAGCTCGCTTTTCCCTTAATAGGGAGTAGAGAGGATTTACTAAGCTGAGACAAAGACACATCCACTTCAGGAGCAGAAGTCCAATTAGCCTTTAACTCCGTAGAGCAAGGATAAAGTGTATCAAAGAAATGCGTTCCATGAAAACGCTTATCTGGACATAGACGTTCCTCCTCTATTACACCATTAAGCTCATCCAGAGCTGGCAATGTTGTGCGCGAAGCACGGGACTCCTGGAAAATACGTGCTGATTTACCAGGACGACTAGTTACCTCCTCCGGTAACTGTAGTATATCTCTCATGGCTTCAATTAATGCCTCCGTACGCTTCGTCATAGAGGAACGCCCCTGCGGCTCGTCCGCATCTGAATCGGATATTTCTCCATCCGAATTTAAAGGGGAACTCTGCCCAATATCAGATACATCTGACTCGCTCCGTGTAGAGGCCGGTAACGGCCTGCGTCGCTTCCTCTGAGAGGAATTAGCAGACACATATTGACCTAAAAGGTCAGATAAGTTATTAATCGATCGAGCGATATCATCCAATTTTCCACCGCTGTCGACCGCAGCGCTAGACGCTGTGGAGGTCTGCGTATCTGATTGCCGCAATGGCACTGGGACGTGATCCGCGGCATCTGAACTCTGTTCAGACATGTCTCACCTGTATGAGCAGGTCAAAGCGGTAATACCAGCAAAAAACTATGCGGTTTTTTTTTTTTTTTTTTTTCCAAACGCTGAAGGGTTAACGCTCCACCAAGCAGAGTTACCCCAGCGGTATTCAGTCAGCAAATTTAGCTGGTAGAAATAACCCTCAAAGGGGTTAATATTGCAAACTCACCAAAACACGGATTTTGGTAAAGACTTACCTGTAAAATCCTTTTCAGCGAAGGAAGGAAGAGAGACACAGTAATTCATTACTGATGGGTAGGCGGAGCCCCAGATCAGGATGTTACCTCAGATCAAAAGAGTGATGACTGGCTGGCCCCTCCAGCTCGGGCTCCTCCTACTCAGCTCCAGTCGTATCAAAGCTTTTAGGAAAAGAGCCAAGATCACCAGCGGAGCAACATAACCCCTTCTGAAGGAACTTCAGAGAAAAAACACAAGGATACAGGTTATGCATGCAAAGAAAGCCAAAAACCACAGAGTTCCAGGTACTACTCACGGAACCTGACTACTGCGATGAGCTGGCGATGCTGGAACAGAGCCTTAGCGCGCTGACCTCAGCCCAGATAATCGCTATCAGATAAGGGTCGCGCTGCATCTGAAAACATCAACACACTTCTGCCGTGGGAGGGTGCTGTGTCTCTCTTCCTTCCTTCGCTGAAAAGGATTTTACAGGTAAGTCTTTACCAAAATCCGTGTTTCAGCTGCAGATGAAGGAAGAGAGCCACAGTAATTCATTACTGATGGGACGTCCCAAAGCAGTTCAAAAATAAGGGTGGGAAAAAACCAATAAAAGGCAGAAACCCAACCACCTTAACAACAAAGCGCAACCAGCGCTAAACACAAGTTCATCCAGAACTTTAAACTACAGCTGCCTGCAGGACCCTACGTCCGAGGGCTGCATCAGCGGAAGCACTGACGTCCACTTTATAAAATCTTGTAAACGTGTGGACAGAGCGCCAAGTCGCCGCTCGGCAAAGCTGCACTGCCGAAGCACCTTGATGAAAAGCCCACGATGAAGCCACAGCTCTCGTGGAATGGGCACGAATCTTAATCGGGCAAGATTCACCCCGAAGACGGTAAGCTTCCAAAATAGCTGACCGGATCCAACGAGCTATAGAACCCTTGGAAGCTCGTTGACCACGCCGACGACCTGCCGGAACCACAAACAGGGAGTCCGTCTTACGAAAACCTTGAGTAATAGATAGATAAAACTTCAAGGCCCGCACTAAATCCAATGTGTGTAAATCTCGCTCTTTCGTATTCTTCGGATCCGGACAGAGTGAGGGCAACACAATATCCTGGTTAACATGAAATTGTGACACCACTTTAGGCAAAAAATCACCCGAGTGCGAAGCACTACACGATCCGGAAAAAACTCCAGAAAAGGAGGCGAGCAAGAAAGAGCTGCCAATTCAGAAACTCTCCTCAAGGAAGTGACTGCAACAAGGAAAGCCACCTTCCAAGAAAGTAAAGAAAGGCTAGCAGAAACCATAGGTTCAAAAGGTTTATGCTGAAGAGCCTCCAAAACAAGGTTGAGCCGCCAAGGAGACACAGGTGCCTTCCGCGGCGGAAACTTACGAGAGATACCTCGGAAAAAAGAGATCACGTCTCTATTCGAAGCAATGGTTCTCCGGAATAATAAGGACAGAGCAGAAATCTGACCTTTCAGAGTGCTAACTGCCAAACCCTTGTCTAGCCCATGTTGCAGAAAAGCCAACAGGTTGGGAATGGAAAACTTTCTCGGGTTCCGAGAAGACCCCAAACACCACGAAAAGAAGGTTTCCCAAATTTTGTGGTAAATCCTAGAAGTAGCCGGACATCTTGCAGCACGAAGGGTAGCAATGACCTCGGCTGAAAAACCTCTACGGGTCAAGATCTCGGTCTCAAGAGCCACGCCGTCAAACGCAGGGACATCAAGTCCGGATGACAAATGGGCCCCTGAGTCAACAAGTCCTGTTGAAGAGGGAGTGGAAACGGAGGTGCCGCCAACAGCGACATTATTGTCGAGAACCACACCCTTCTTGGCCAGTCTGGAGCTATCAGAATAGCTGGAATTCTCTCTAGTCTGATCCGACGCAGCACTAGAGGAAGTAAGGATATCGGCGGGAATACATAGATCAGCTTGAACTGATCCCACTGAGCCACTAGAGCATCCACCGCCACCGCCTTCGGGTCCTTGTACCTGGACATGAATGTCGGTAACTTGGCATTGGACCTGGAAGCCATCAAATCCACTTGGGGGGTTCCCCAGCGAGAGCACAGTAGTGCAAAGACTTCCGGGTGGAGGCTCCATTCCCCGGGATCCATCCTTCTGCGACTGAGAAAGTCCGCTGTAATATTCTGGACCCCTGGAATGTGAATCGCCGAAATGGCTGGTACATTGGCCTCTGCCCAAATCAGAATTCGGGACACCTCTACCATGAGTCTGGAACTCCTTGTCCCACCTTGGTGATTGATATACGCGACAGCCGTCGCATTGTCTGTCTGCACACGGACTGGCAGACCGCTCAAAGGGACCGTCCAATGTTGGAGGCAAAGAAAAATCGCCCTCAATTCCAGGATGTTGATCGGAAGCACAGACTCTTCCGGTGACCATACCCCTGAATCCAGAGATTGGTCCAAACACCCCCCCAGCCCGTCAGGCTGGCATCGGTGGTTATGACTGACCACTTCAGAGGGAGGAAAGACTTCCCCAGGGAGAATGCCCCTGGACGTAACCACCATTCTAGAGAATCCCGCACCGCGCGAGAAATGGTGACACTGCAATCCAGCGATTGCGACTGGTTCCATCGACTCAAGATGAACCTTTGAAGAGTCCTGGAGTGGAACTGGGCAAAAGGAATTGCCTCCATGGACGCCACCATCAGTCCCAGAAGACGCATACACTTCCGTAGGGACATTGCCGTTGAGGCTGTCATAATCTGTACATGTCGAAGAAGACATGACTGTTTGTCTGGTGGTAAGGAAACTACCGACCGAAACGTGTCGAGATGCATTCCCAAAAAGAGAATTGTCCTTGATGGTTCCAGGGACGACTTCTCCCAATTGACCAGCCAACCGAAGTCTTTCAGAAACTGAAGAGACAAATCCCGAGCCGTCAATGCCTCCTCCTCCGAGGAAGACACGATCAAAAGATCGTCCAGATAAGGGAGAATCGTAATCCCCTGTCTTCGAAGGAGGCTAAGCCGAACGGCAGAGCCACGAACTGGTAATGATTCTGACCTATGGCAAATCGAAGAAAGCGCTGATGAGCCTTTCCGATGGGAATATGCAAATAGGCGTCGCGAATGTCGATTGACACCAGAAAATCGTTCTGTGACAGAGCTGCCACAACGGAACGAAGCGACTCCATGCGAAATTTCCGGGTATGGACATGCCGGTTTAATCGCTTGAGATCCAGAATCGGGCGAAATTTGTTCTCCTTTTTGGGAACTATAAAAAGGTTGGAATAAAAACCTTTTCCTCGGTCCTCTGACGGAACCGGTATCACTACACCCTTTTGTAGTAGCGATTCGACCTCTCGCTGTAGAGCGACAACAAGCTCGGGTTCCGACGGAACGCGAGATTGACAAAAAACATTTGGGGGTTGAGAAGCAAACTCTATGAAATAGCCTGCCGACACTATCCGCGTTACCCAGGAATCTGGAACGCGAGCCATCCAAGTCTCCTTGAAAAGAAGCAGGCGACCCCCACTCGAGAATCCTCGAGTGGACCCCTGGCGTCAATCCGACTTTGCGGGTTTCTTGTCAAGTTCCCGCTTGTTCTGGCGGAAACTCTGCTTCCAGGGAGTACGAGTTTTCTGAGAGGATTTCTTTCCTGAGAAAGAAGGACGACCCGATCCCCACGAGGAGTGACTAGATCGTCCTCGGCCCCGAAAGGACCGCCGACCACTATAAACACCAGGCTTACTGGACACCGAGGCCATGGCCCTTCGCTGTGGTAATGCTGATTCCTTTGCCTTAGCCTTGGAAATCAGCTCTGTGAGGTCGGATCCAAAAAGATGGCCACCCTTGTAAGGTAAGGCCAACAACCCTTGTTTGGAAACTGCGTCCCCGGCCCACTGTCTGAGCCATAAAGCTCTTCTGACTGTGACCGCTGAAGCTTGCGCTTTGGCCAGCAGAGATGCCGTATCCAGACCGGCATCAAAGATATAACAGGCTGCCGTTTCTAACCATTCACAAGTTTCCCGTATCTCAGATAACGGAGATTCATTTTGCAACTCCGTCTTCAGACGTGCCAACCAGCTTAGAGAAGCTCTAGCAGCACACATGGATCCTAGCACTGCTCGAAATCCATGACCCGCAGCCTCATAGCTTGCTTTTGCCGCCAATTCTGCCTTTCTATCCAAAGGCTCCTGTAAGCTCGCTTTTCCCTTAATAGGGAGTAGTGAGGATTTACTAAGCTGAGATAAGGACACATCCACTTCAGGAGCAGAAGTCCAATTAGCCTTTAACTCCGTAGAGCAAGGATAAAGTGTATCAAAGAAATGCGTTCCATGAAAACGCTTATCTGGACATAGACGTTCCTCCTCTATTACACCATTAAGCTCATCCAGAGCTGGCAATGTTGTGCGCGAAGCACGGGACTCCTGGAACATGCGTGCTGTTTTACCAGGACGACTAGTTACCTCCTCCGGTAACTGTAATATCTCTCTCATGGCTTCAATTAATGCCTCCGTACGCTTCGCCATAGAGGAACGCCCCTGCGGCTCGTCCGCATCTGAATCGGATATTTCTCCATCCGAATATAAAGGGGAACTCTGCCCAATATCAGATACATCTGACTCGCTCCGTGTAGAGGCCGGTAACGGCCTGCGTCGCTTCCTCTGAGAGGAATTAGCAGACACATATTGACCTAAAAGGTCAGATAAGTTATTAATCGATCGAGCGATATCATCCAATTTTCCACCGCTGTCGACCGCAGCGCTAGACGCTGTGGAGGTCTGCGTATCTGATTGCCGCAATGGCACTGGGACGTGATCCGCGGCATCTGAACTCTGTTCAGACATGTCTCATCTGAATGAGCAGGTCAAAGCGGTAATACCAGCAAAAAACTATGCGGTTTTTTTTTTTTTTTTTTTTTCAAACGCTGAAGGGTTAACGCTCCACCAAGCAGAGTTACCCCAGCGGTATTCAGTCAGCAAATTTAGCAGGTAGAAATAACCCTCAAAGGGGTTAATATTGCAAACTCACCAAAATATATATATATTTGTGAGCCCCAGCCAATTTTTATGTCTCTGATGAGACTGCAGCTGCAGGATAGCGATCGCTGCGCTGCGGAGTGAGGAATCCACACTCACCCAGCTGGCCGTGGTGTCTATATGAGGAGGGGAGCGGTCCGAGGAGCCCAGGAGCCTGAGTAATGGCCGCCACAGTGAGGGGGTCGCAGGAGAAAAGCCAGAGCGCGCGTCTTCCTGCTCAAAAGACCGGGATAGATAGGCCACGCCCCCTGCTAGCTCAAATAATGAGCGCGAAATCTCCCGCTCCTGCTCCCTCTCTGTCCTGCAGCTATCTGCCTGCGGACAAAAAATCACCACATCTTCATGTAGAAGCGCTGTCACAGTAGCGCTGAAGCATACTGACTTTACATGTAGTAGCGCTGTCACAGTAGCGCTGAAGCATACTGACATTACATGTAGTAGCGCTGTCACAGTAGCGCTGAAGCATACTGATATTACATGTAGTAGCGCTGTCACAGCAGCGCTGAAGCTTACTGACATTTACATGTAGTAGCGCTGTCACAGCAGCGCTGAAGCTTACTGACATTACATGTATTAGCGCTGTCACAGCAGCGCTGAAGCTTACTGACATTTACATGTAGTAGCGCTGTCACAGCAGCGCTGAAGCATACTGACATAGTAACGCTGACATTAATAATAGCGCTGCTCATTCAGACGCTAAAGCACTCACACATAATTATTATTAAAATTTGTGTGGAGTACTCACCAGCCAAGGCGCCACAGGGACCCTCAGGGGTTTCTGGCGCAGTGCCCATGCTTCCCCCAGGGCGAAGAACGCAGTGACCGCACGTGTGGTTTGCGTTCCCGCCAGAGAAGCTCTCCTCATCCCCCAGGGCCGGCAAGGATTCTGCAGGGACTTTGAGTGAATACAGATCCGCCAAGGGAGAGGTTGGGGTACAGCAGCGCTGATACCCCTGAGACCTCTAGACCAACTAGTGATCCAAGTCTCCTGTCCGAATATTAAAATAATAAAATTTTCTGAGGAGCTGCATTAGCAGCGACCATCCTCTGGACCTCAAATCTTAGACTGGAGCTGAGTAGGAGGAGCCCGAGCTGGAGGGGCCAGCCAGTCATCACTCTTTTGATCTGAGGTAACATCCTGATCTGGGGCTCCGCCTACCCATCAGTAATGAATTACTGTGGCTCTCTTCCTTCATCTGCAGCTGAAATATATATATATTTGTGAGCCCCAGCCAATTTTTATGTCTCTGATGAGACTGCAGCTGCAGGATAGCGATCGCTGCGCTGCGGGGTGAGGAATCAGCACTCACCCAGCTGGCCGTGGTGTCTATATGAGGAGAGGAGCGGTCCGAGGAGCCCAGGAGCCTGAGTAATGGCCGCCACAGTGAGGGGGTCGCAGGAGAAAAGCCAGAGCGCGCGTCTTCCTGCTCAAAAGACCGGGATAGATAGGCCACGCCCCCTGCTAGCTCAAATAATGAGCGCGAACTCTCCCCGCTCCTGCTCCCTCTCTGTCCTGCAGCTATCTGCCTGCGGACAAAAAAATCACCACATCTTCTTGTAACAGCGCTGTCACAGCAGCGCTGAAGCATACTGACATTACATGTAGTAGCGCTGTCACAGCAGCGCTGAAGCATACTGACATTACATGTAGTAGCGCTGTCACAGCAGCGCTGAAGCATACTGACATTACATGTAGTAGCGCTGTCACAGCAGCGCTGAAGCATACTGACATTACATGTAGTAGCGCTGTCACAGCAGCGCTGAAGCATACTGACATTACATGTAGTAGCGCTGTCACAGCAGCGCTGAAGCATACTGACATTACATGTAGTAGCGCTGTCACAGCAGCGCTGAAGCATACTGACATACATGTAGTAACGCTGTCACAGCAGCGCTGAAGCATACTGACATTAGTAATAGCGCTGCTCATTCAGACGCTAAAGCACTCACACATAATTATTATTAAAATTTGTGTGGAGTACTCACCAGCCAAAGGCGCCACAGGGACCCTCAGGGGTTTCTGGCGCAGTGCCCATGCTTCCCCCCAGGGCGAAGAACGCAGTGACCGCACGTGTGGTTTGCGTTCCCGCCAGAGAAGCTCTCCTCATCCCCAGGGCCGGCAAGGATTCTGCAGGGACTTTGAGTAAATACAGATCCGCCAAGGGAGAGGTTGGGGTACAGCAGCGCTGATACCCCTGAGACCTCTAGACCAACTAGTGATCCAAGTCTCCTGTCCGAATATTAAAATAATAAAATCTTCTGAGGAGCTGCATTAGCAGCGACCATCCTCTGGACCTCAAATCTTAGACTGGAGCTGAGTAGGAGGAGCCCGAGCTGGAGGGGCCAGCCAGTCATCACTCTTTTGATCTGAGGTAACATCCTGATCTGGGGCTCCGCCTACCCATCAGTAATGAATACTGTGGCTGAAAGAAGGTTTCCTCCGCTCTACTGAAGCAGAGGGATGCTCCTGCTGTGAAGAGGATTCTGAAGCTGTGAAGGGGCGAAAAGACCTAAAGGGCCGAAGGCCCTTCCTGTTAAAAGGACACTTAGGTCTGGATTGAGGGAGAGAGGTCCTCTGCCTCCAGTAGCGTCCGAAACTATCTGGTCCAGCCTAGCCCAAAGAGCCTGGAGCCCTGGAAGGCTAGGTTGGTGAGAGACTTTTGGAAGTAGCATCCGCACTCCACGCCTTCAACCAAAGGATGCTGCGAATAGCCACGATGTTGCTGCTTGCTCTAGCGGAACAACCGCCAAGTCCAAGGAAGCAGACAGAATGTATTTGCTAGCATGGCCAATTTGGTCTGCCAGCCCCAGCTAGTTCATCTGGGGGAGCAGAAGCCAAGATGCCCTGCGAAGCAACTTGGCCCATGCAGAGATGGCTTTCGCCACCCAGGTAGAAGCGAAGCTGGGACAAAGGGAAGCGCCAGCTGCCTCAAAGGCTGATTTGGCCAGAGATTCGATCTGCCTGTCCGTAGCGTCTTTAAGAGACGTGCCATACGGCGTCGGCAAGGACAGGACCGTCTTAGAAGAAAGACGAGAAACAGGCAGATCCACCTTAGGGGACTCTGCCCACTTGCTGAGAAGATCGGGGTTAAAGGGATATAGAACGTCTAAGTGCTTCCTGCCTGGGAAGGGCTTTTTGAGATGTTCCCAGTGCTTAGACAAACTCCTCGTGGCTTGGGAAGGAGCGTGAAGGATCGCTTAACCCGTTTAAATGAGACAGAGGAATCCTGGGCAGGAGCCTCGTCCTCTTTTAGCTTGAGTGTTTGAGAGATAGCCGAGATAAGGCTATCCACCATGACCTGCATCTTGGAGGTCTGGTCTGAATCCGAGTCAGACCCGGACTGAGAGTCTATGTCCGACCCAAGTTCCTCCTCTGAAGAGGGGAAATGGGCAGAGGAAAGCAGCTTGCATGCTGCGGAGGGGCCCGGGGAGCTGGATGAGGAGCCGGACAGAGCCCTCTTTCTAGAACCTCTCTCAGTTCTGTCCCTTTGAAGGTCGTGGTCAGGTGCGTGCGAATCGCCATGGGAGACGTTCGGAGCACTGGTGGCTGAGGAGAGCTGTGGAATGTGTTCAAGGACCTCGACCAGGGACTGGGACACTTTAGTCAGGTCTGCGACCGACTGAGACATAGCAAAGGCGGGGGGAGGGGGACCGCTCTCATCCCGGGAGTCGGAGTGCTCCTGTGACGTCCACTTTTTCTTACAACGTGCGCAGGCGTAATGGGTCACCGTGGGCTTAGAGTAAGAGGTCCCAGCGGATTTGGACCTAGGTAGGGCCTGCTGCACTATGGCAATAGGAGTATCGATGGGGATACTGCGGAGGAGAGATAAATAGGGCCTGGGAAAGAGAGGGTGCAGAGCCTACCCAGTACAGTGAGCTGCCACAGAAGTTAGCTGTGTCCCCCGGCAGAGAAAGCGTCCAAGTTAGGAGAGATGCTGTGCTGCGTCCCAAGATGGCGTAGTGCAGGGACCCTCGTGATGTGAGACGGAGGGAGGGGCCTGATTGCAGAGCGTTTACAGGCTGCTTCCCCAAAGAGAGCGGTGGGGGCTGTGATGCAAAAGCAAAGAAAGCGCCCCTGTGATAAGCTAGACGGCTAGGAAGGGCGTGAACGCCAAGAGAAACAGCGCCTGATTAGTAGGAAAAAAGGGCGCCCAGAGAGCGCGCTCAAGGAGGGGAGAGAGGGCGTGACAAAGAGCCTGCCACGGAGAGTGGGGAAGTGAAAGCGAAAGTGCCGGGCGGCATGCCCGATGATAAGGGAAACACACACACATATGCTGCAGAGCTGGGACGTGTGGGGCCGGCGAGGCTGAGCTCACGACGGCGAGATACCGGGGAGAGGGACCGAGGGAGCCGCACACACACACGGAGCGGCTCCGGGAGAGGCCGGCGTGGAGAGGCGCGAAATTCAAAAGTGAAAGCACTACTAATGAGAAGGAGAGCGGGACTGCAGGCAGGATGCGCGCGTGAGAGAGGCGCCAGATTTGAATGTCAGGGGATGCTATGCAGCCCCCTCTGAAACAAAGAAAGCACCGGGCGGTGTGCCGCTGAAGGGGCCATTACGTGGACTTGCTTCAGGGGCCGCAGGGTCCAGGGGTTGTAGTAGTACCTGTTATCCATGACTCCAGTTGCTGCAAAAGTGAGGATTGCTCAGGGTCCCTTGAGAAGAGGGGCACTGGAGACGATAATCCTACTTCCCACCCAGTGTCCTGGGCAGTGTAGAAGACGGCCTCAACCCCTTCAGGGAAAGGGGGAAGGTCACCGCCGGTCACCACCGTCTTCCTCTCAGCCCTCTCCGAGGAGAGGGGTGAGGAGGGGAACGGCAAGGACCAGCCACAGTCATCAACCCTGGAACACCTGTGAAGGTGACCGGGAATAGGGTCCTGCCTGTGGGCCTGAGAGTTGCGATGTGGGTGACATCACATTGCTCGCTCAGCCGCATAATATGGGAAGGCAGGGTAAGAAATTACACCCTGATAGCTGTATCTGAAATATAAAAAAAGGATTAATAACACACAACAAAACCTGAAAAGGTAAAAAGGATTAGCTGCGGATCTGGGGAGATCCAGGTCCGCCTCCTACAGACACTAAGCACATACTGAGGTACTTAATGCCTGTCGGTGGGTGTATACTGCCGGGGGATGAGCCACTTTTTTTTTCCTTTTTTTGCATAGTGTCAGCCTCCTAGCGACAGCAGCATTCACCCATGTTTACCTGTGTCCCCCAATGAAGCGATAAAGAAATCACTTTTAACTTCTGAGTTAAATATTTGTATATTTTGTTAGACTGGACTCTGGAGGATGTGGCAATGCCAAATAAGTATTTTTTCTCTCTATTTTTGTCCTGGGAGGGAAAAAAAAAAAAAAAAAAAAAAAGACGAGTAGCTCAAAAATTTGTTTTTAGAAATTGTACGGATTTTCATAAAATTGACATTTTAAAGGGCTAAAAAGTAGCACTTGTGGGAGAAGACGAAATCTCAGCTCAAGTGCCGTTTTGTAAGTTGTAGCAGAATTTTCCACATCAGACTATTCTGCTTTTTTTTTGGTCAGATATTGGTAAAATATCAAGAGTAATGTGAATGGTTCCCAGATGCGACCCCCCCTCACTTACCCTCTTGAAGTCGTTCATATTCGTCGCCTGTACGGGGGTCCCGATAAAAGTGAAGTATGTGATTCTCGTTGCCTCCTCGTCACCCTGATTGGACTGGACAAATAGCTGAAAGAAGAATGATTAGCGGCCGGTTAGGAAGACACTGGGGGATAGACGTGATAAATCTGGTGTGAACGCACTTTTGTGGGATCAGGTGGCCGAGCAATAAAAAGACATAATTTAATTAGTTCACATATCAATTAGCCGGAGCAGATTTCACACATTTCACAAATTGAAGCTGTCCTAGCAATGTCATTCTGGAGCAGCCACCTGTGTGCCACGCCGCAGAATGGGTTATTTAAAGGCTGGTGGATGATACGGAGCGGAAATGAAAACTTAAAAAATAATTTATCTACGAGAGCCGGAGCAATGAAGCACGCTAATGAGCCCGACGCGGCCCCGCCAATTAGGGCCGGGAAAAAAGGACCTTCACAGAACGCCCCTTACTGCCCGAGAATGTTTATATTGTAGAGGATTTTACCAAAATAAATCATTTACAAAAAATATATAATAAATTAAATCTCATCCAGACGCTGCGAAAAATATCCACAAAATCCCCACTGACGATCACCAAGAGACCTCAGCTGGAAGCAGAGTTCTTCTACTCATTTCTTTTATCGGTTGATGGGGTCTCGGCACAGTTGTCAAAACTTTTGACATGTCAAAAAAAAGTTTTCGGAAAACTTTTTCAGAACTTTTGAGCAGCTGCCAAACTAAATGAACAGTTATAAACACCAATCTCCCACGGCCTCAGCGGTCTCCTCCGAGACTGGAGCTGACAATAGTCCTGTCCTACCAGTGGCCCTAATTGTCCGGTGACTAAAAGGACAGAGTCCCGATGGAGAACTCCCCCACCCCCCAGAGCATTTCATAGCAATCTTATCAGCTGCCAAATTCCGGAAATACTCTATTATCTGCCATATAAGCTGAAAATGATAAAACTTAAAAAATTAAAGAGTGTCTTCAGATAACTACAGCAACCCTATGTACCGCAGGAAGCCGAGATACAGTCCTCATACTTTGCTGCAGTCATCATACTTTCATTCCTTGTGACACGGAGGAAACTTATTTTTTTACTTGGAGGATCCAAAGGATAAGACCCTGAAGATGCGAAAGTTAAAGGGGACAACAATGTTCTCTCTATATCACAGGCAGTACTACAGAGTGATGACCCCCGACAAACAGATACACGTATCTCAGCTTCCCAAACCCCATGTTATATGGTATAAAACGTGATAATACGTCACCACTTAACAATGGCTGTCCTCCTAGACTCCAACCGTACCCAAAAATTAAAGTTGTGCTGACAGACAACCGATTCCACTAACTTAAAGGGTTAATTTCCATCTTCAGAAAGGATGTCGCCGGTTAGTACTTATAAACACGAGCAATTTTTCAATTTACTGCGCGTTAAAATTTTCAGCCGTTCTTGAGATATACTGTATGAAAACACTTAATTTACAGCTCATTGCCTTGGAGACCGACCACCGCTAATGGATAGCAGAATATGCGCACTGTTGACAAACTTTTTTCCCGGTGGTCGGTTTCCAAGGCAATGAGCTGTAAACGAAAGTGTTAATATCTCAGGAACAGTTTAACATTTTAATAAGCAGTAAATTGCAAAAGTGCTCAATATTAGAAGCTCTATCCGACAATATCTATGAAGATAGGAATAATGGAGAGGGATGTGGTCATGCAAAAACTAAGACCTTCTACGCAAGACATGCTGGGAATTGTGGTACTGCTCCAGCTAAAGAGCAATGGAGCAAGATGAAAGATATTCTGAAAATTGCTGAAAGCAGCCTCCACTGCAGCGGACAGGAGGGTCCCCCTGTATAGTTGCGTTACTGACCACCGCCGGCCACGTGACTCACCGTTACACTGTTTACATTCTGGAACTTCACGTAGCGGAGTTGTACGATGCCGTCCTCCTTAATATCATCCGCTGTCAATTCCAGCGCTTGGGTCGGTTCACTCCTCACTGCTTCATCAAAATCCATAGAGCGCGGGAGGTTTATGAAGATTTTTACAAACTTTGGACCTTGACCTGTGGAGAGGAGAGGAGAGGGTATTTTTATCTCCATATTTATTTTAAATTCTCATTCAAATATATTTTACGGCAAAAGTTTCTGAATCAACTCCAGATAACAGATCGCAGCAGCCACGACTGACAGCAGCATCTAAGGGATTTAACTGCCGCTTCCTCCCCCTGCTGATGCCACACCGGCGGAGAGGGCAACCTTTTCTTCCCCCCGCTGACGCCACACGGCGGAGAGGGCAGCCACTTCCTCCCCACGGTGACGCCACACCGGCAAAAAGGGCAGCGCTTCCTCCACTGACGCCACACCGGCGGAGAGGGCAGCCACTTCATCCCCACGGTGACGCCACACCGGCAGAGAGAGCAGCCGTTTCCTCCCCGGCTGACGCCAAAATGGCGGAGAGGACAGCCACTTCCTCCCCCACTGACGTGAAGTGATCTCCGTAATGAGGACAGTTTGACGCTTGTGAACCTGCGACCTGTGGTGCTACAAGGACTTCATACAAGGTGGCGACGTAATACACTCACCATTATCTGGACCTTGGAGCTTCATGGAGTACAACTTCACCGGCTGGTTGAAAGCTACAGTAATCAGGAGCTGGGGGGGCAAGAAAGAGGGGAAAAAATAGATTTCTTTGTAAAATAAAAAAAAACAGGCGAGACAATAAAATAATCCTGTAACTTACAGAAGAGCAATAATGATTTGCGCTGTCCAGGTGCGGCGTCCTGTCCGCTCCTCCATTGCAACTGCTGCTCCTCACATGCCGGGTGCCACTGGGGCTTATTATACCCCAAAGCGCAACCTACAACATAGTGTCACCGGGCCTAGTAAGCTCCAGAGACTAGCAGGATGCCAGGCGCAGAAGTGAACACCGGCTGCCAAGGAGACACAGACTGGACGGCGGACCAGGGTGGCGAGGATAGACACTACAGGAATAAACTGCACATGTAAATCTGAACAGAATCTATGCGTATACAGCGCCGGGTTATTATGGTACTTTGGGTAAGACTTCATGGATGTCCTGTGCCATCCTGGCGCGGGCACCTGACTATACACAGTTAGCCCAGATCCTACTCTGAAGACCCAGACTGCAGGACCCTCTGATTCCGGCGATTATGCATGTAGAGCAGGATGTGAAACCCATTTATTTGGGTGAGTTTAAACCATAATGTCTCGGTCTCCTCCCCTGAGAATAGCAGTTAGGACTAATACAGTTTAATTAGTGAGATGTGTAAAGTAAACAACCGCCTGAGCAATTCAATGGCCGACCAAGGTGAAAAGTAAACATTGGCCGACCAAGGTGAAAAGTAAACATTGGCCGACCAAGGTGTGAAATTGAACAATACCTGATCAACTTAAGGACCATTATGAAAGTAGACAGTGCCCTACAAAATGCCTTGCCAATGTCTTAGGTAAATTATTCCCGACCAATTCACCTCCCTCTGCTGGTTACATTTCATGGAAAAAAAAGTCACTATTTTTTCACTAAATAATTTGACCAATTCGCCCTTTTTTCAAAAATGCTTTACGGTTTCACATAGATCTTGCCTAACACCTTGCATTGTTCATGCCTGTATGGTGGAAACAAAGATGAAATTGAGGATCCTGAAAAATGCAGCAAAACCTGCGTTTTTTGTCAGCAGCTTTTGTTTTTGTATTTTTTACTGCCAAGAGATCAGGTTTTGGCTGCAGAGAAAAAAGCAACATGTAAATTCAGGCTAAAGCAGCATAAACAAAATAATGCCACAAATGCGTTTTTCCTTTAAAAAAAAAAAGTTGAACCTATTCACCCCCTGACCTCTTTCCCCTCTTCCCAGAGCCATAACTTTTTTTTTTAATTATTTTTCAGTCACTATGACCATGTGAGGGATTTTTTTTTGCAGGACGAATTGTATTTTTTAATGGTACCATTCATTTTACCATATAATGTAGTGGAAAACGGGGTAAAAAAAATGGCAAGTGCGGTGAAATAACAAGTGTTTTGTTTTTTTTCACTATACGGTAAAACTGACCTGTCAATGTCATTCCCCAGACCAGTATAAGTACACAGATACCATACACAGATGTTTGGGTTCTTTTTTAGGCCTCTTTCACACTTCAGTCATTTGGCATCAGTAGAAATCCGCCTTTTTGCGTAAAAAAATGGATCCGCCTTTTTTTTTTTTTTTTTTTTTGGCGGAATCCGGTTTTTTCCCATAGAGTTGCATTAGCGATGGATGGTCGTCCGTTCCATCCGTCATTCGACGGATCCGTCAGAATTTCGACGGCCGCTGTCTGGAGTAGACGGACTTTGGAACGTTTTTTTTGTCTGTGTCGAAATGGCGGATCATAACGGATCCGTCGCGTTCGCCTTTTTCTACAATGGCCGCCTATGGGCGGCAGATCAGTCTTCATCCGTCATATGACGGAATCCGGCGACAGAATCCGATTTTGTATACTGAGCATGCCCAGAAGAATTTCATAAAATTAACCCCAGAAATCTGGCACAGATCTCTCTCGTCGAAAAAAACGGATCCGCTGCATCAGTTTTTTTTTTTTTTTATCTCCAACGGATCCGTTTTAGTCACACTTTGAGGGATTGGGACTGACGCCAAAAGACTGAAGTGTGAAAGAGGCCTTATTTAAGTGGTGAGAAAAAAAACAAGCCGCGATCACATAACAGGGTTTGTGACGCGCTTAAGGCTGTAGAGTGTTAAATCCCAAAGGAAATGCTGTTAGGTTTTTTTTTTTTTTGTGTTTTTTTAAATGATTCACCTCACTTGGAATTTTTCTCCCCGTTTTTCAGTATATTATATGGGGAAATTATTGGGGTCATTCAATACTACGACTCGTAAATAGAAAAATAAATGTATGGCGCTAGGAAAAAAGAAAAGTGCAAAAACAAAAATAGAAAAAAAAAAAATTGGGTGGTTATAGTCACAAACAAGCTCGATCCATAAGTGGTTATAAGGGAGGGTCCAGCACTGATGACGTGGCATCTGCACATATTGTACATGCGTCCTAACCAGTGTATGCACATACCACGTCGTCAGCGCCACTCACCTGGCCGATATTGATCTCCCTAAGTCCTTCCTGGTGAACATAATCACCTCCATGACAGACAGCAGGTGCCAACTTTCGCCAAGGACCGTTGTCCAATAGGAATTGCAAATAAGGGTGCACAAATATACGCTTCCCCCCCCCATAAGAGTCAGGTCACTTGTGTGCTCCCCACCAGAGCGCCGCGTATAAATGTGTGTGCCGTGGAAAGTGCCGCCACTCACCTGCTCATCGCAGTCCGATTCTAGAAACGTCAGATCCTTCCGTAAACAGTTTTCAAACCCGTGGTCGTCGCTTTCATTAAGACATTCACACCCAGCTTTATTGATAAAGGGCATTAAATCCATCTACAAGGGAAAGGAGAGGAGCAGAAAATGAGGACATAAAAGATATAAACCGATATAAGGGGCACAAGGCGACGGTCACATGCAGCAGATTTGTAGCAGTGTCCAAAAATCCAGGCGTTGCAGCCAAAACATACTTCATTGCTGGGGACCCCCCCACCACGTGGATCCCACGGATCACTAAATTGGATTTACACAGGAAGGTGGTGTGTAAGCGGCACAGTAATGAAGCGTTTGTTGTGTCACTCTAGAGCCTATAATGCTCTGCCGCCTGCTTGGAATGGTGGCAGTATGCATGTTTGACCGCTGCATCTAAAAAAAATCCTCCTCAGAAGGGGAGCGGCGCGGCAGCCAGAAGGAGAAGGGGAGCGGCGGCCAGGAGAAAGAGAAGGGGAGCGTCGGCCAGAAGGAGAAGGGAAGCGGCGGCCAGAAGGAGAAGGGGAGCGGCGGCCAGAAGGAGAAGGGGAGCGGCGGCCAGGAGAAAGAGAAGGGGAGCGTCAGCCAGAAGGAGAAGGGAAGCGGCGGCCAGAAGGAGAAGGGGAGCGGCGGCCAGAAGGAGAAGGGGAGCGGCGGCCAGAAGGAGAAGGGGAGCGGCGGCCAGAAGGAGAAGGGGAGCGGCGCGGCAGCCAGAAGGAGAAAGGGAGCGGCGCGGCAGCCAGAAGGAGAAAGGGAGCGGCGCGGCAGCCAGAAGGAGAAAGAGAAGGGGAGTGGCGCGGCAGCCAGAAGGAGAAAGAGAAGGGGAGAGGCGCAGCAGCCAGAAGGAGAAAGAGAAGGGGAGAGGCGCAGCAGCCAGAAGGAGAAAGAGAAGGGGAGCGTCAGCCAGAAGGAGAAGGGGAGCGGCGGCCAGAAGGAGAAAGAGAAGGGGAGTGGCGCAGAAAGCCAGGAGAAAGAGAAGGGGAGTGGCGCAGCAGCCAGAAGGAGAAAGAGAAGGGGAGTGGCGCAGCAGCCAGAAGGAGAAAGAGATCCCACGGATCACTAAATTGGATTTACACAGGAAGGTGGTGTGTAAGCGGCACAGTAATGAAGCGTTTGTTGTGTCACTCTAGAGCCTATAATGCTATGCCGTCTGCTTGGAATGGTGGCAGTATGCATGTTTGACCGCTGCATCTAAAAAAAATCCTCAGAAGGGGAGCGGAGCGGCAGCCAGAAGGAGAAAGAGAAGGGGAGCGGCAGCCAGAAGGAGAAAGAGAAGGGGAGCGGCAGCCAGAAGGAGAAAGAGAAGGGGAGCGGCAGCCAGAAGGAGAAAGAGAAGGGGAGCGGCGGCCAGAAGGAGAAAGAGAAGGGGAGCAGCGGTCAGAAGGAGAAGGGGAGCGGCGCGGCAGCCAGGAGGAGAAAGAGAAGGGGGTGGCGCAGCAGCCAGAAGGAGAAAGAGAAGGGGAGCGGCGGTCAAAAGGAGAAGGGGAGCGGCGCGGCAGCCAGAAGGACAAAGAGAAGGGGAGCGTCAGCCAGAAGGAGAAGGGGAGCGGCGGCCAGAAGGAGAAGGGGAGTGGCGCTGCAGCCAGAAGGAGAAAGAGAAGGGGAGTGGCGCAGCAGCCAGAAGGAGAAAGAGAAGGGGAGCGGCAGCCAGAAGGAGAAAGAGAAGGGGAGCGGCAGCCAAGAAAAGGATGGAGCGCAGCAAGAGAAAGAGAGGGAGCGGCAGCCAGAAGGAGAAAGAGAAGGGGAGCGACAGCCAGAAGGAGAAAGAGAAGGGGAGCGCAGCCAGAAGGAGAAAGAGAAGGGGAGCGGCAGCCAGAAGGAGAAAGAGAAGGGGAGCGGCAGCCAGAAGGAGAAAGAGAAGGGGAGCGGCAGCCAGAAGGAGAAAGAGAAGGGGGTGGCGCAGCAGCCAGAAGGAGAAAGAGAAGGGGAGCGTCAGCCAGAAGGAGAAGGGGAGCGGCGGCCAGAAGGAGAAGGGGAGTGGCGCGGCAGCCAGAAGGAGAAAGAGAAGGGGAGTGGCGCAGCAGCCAGAAGGAGAAAGAGAAGGGGAGTGGCGCAGCAGCCAGAAGGAGAAAGAGAAGGGGAGTGGCGCAGCAGCCAGAAGGAGAAAGAGAAGGGGAGTGGCGCAGCAGCCAGAAGGAGAAAGAGAAGGGGAGCGGCGCGGCAGCCAGAAGGAGAAAGAGAAGGGGAGCGGCGCGGCAAGCCAGGAGAAAGAGAAGGGGAGCAGCGGCCAGAAGGAGAAGGGGAGCGGCGCGGCAGCCAGAAGGAGAAAGAGAAGGGGAGCGGCGTGGCAGCCAGAAGGAGAAGGGGAGCGGCGGCCAGAAAGAGAAGGAGAAGGGGAGCGGCAGCCAGAAGGAGAAGGGGGCAGCAAGGAGAAGAACCCCGCTTCAGTCATCTGCAGGGATTCCTATTGGTGGGATCTTCAACCTTTGACTCTACAGCTGCTGCAAAACTACACCTCCCAGCATGCCCAGTCTTGCTAGTCGTAGTTTTGCGACAGTTGTAAAGGCTCAGGTTAGTGACGACTGCAACGTGACGACATACCCCCAGTTTTATCATCATCATGCTGTTAATTATTACGTACGTAGCCTTTGGGAATATCCGTGTCCTCGTTGTTCCCAGGGTCATTTTCTAGGTGCTGTTTGATTTTATCCTCGAGGCCGGCAGCGTCTGCCCCCTGGTATTGGTCGATTTTCACTTTATTTCGAAAGAATAAAAAGGTGGGTGTTGCCGATATGTTATTGGCTGCAGCTGTACCCTAAAATTGGAAGCAGAGAAAAGACTAAAATTAGGATTCATAATAAAAGCCACCAGAGGTTCTGCGACAATCACACACAAATCTGGAAGACACCACTACGGCCGCACATACACGCGTAAGGATTTCTCCAGGTGTCGTCGATTCTGCATCATTTTTTTTCTCATTACAAAAACGGAAAAAGGGATTTTTTTTTTTAATCTATGGACTTTCACCAATGCATTCATTAAAAATGGACGGAACAGTGAAGGTTAAAGTCAGTCTCCCTTATTCATCCATTTTATACAGATCTCCATACGACTAATGGTAGTTGGATCTGCCGTTAAGATTCTTCGGTTGCAGCGCTGGGTTACGTGACAGCTAGTATGTGATCACTTGTAGCCAAGACGTGGACAGCGGTTGGAAGTCTGCAGATCACACACAACCCCTTTAAGGATTGTTTCACACATTCCACATTTGATTGAGATTTTTCACAAGTAAAGTCTGTAGAACTTCACTGCACCCCAGGGTGGATAAAAATCAATGATTTTTTTTAAAAAAAATCAAAAAAAAACTCGGATTTTTTTGATTTAAATCGGATTTTTTTCAATAAACTGCTTTTTGAGGAAAATATTTTACCATCCAAAGGTTCTTCCATCATGAGATAAAGCTGAGTTGTTTAACTCAGTAGAATATAGTATATGTGTAACATTCACAATGCCATGCTCTTCCAGAGGTTTCTGTAGGATTAGTGGGCAGTTTCTCTCCTATGTTATCACAGACGCTCGCTTTACTTACGCAGTTCTCAAAACTGAATTTGACTCCGCAGAGGTCCCAGCCTCTTCTTCACGGCAAAAATGTTACAACATGAACAGAGTTGAGAAAAAGACCTTAATCCTATTGTTCTACAAACATATATGAATACAGAATCAACCCCTTCAGTGCCAAGTCCAAGAAGTTAGACAATATGTTTCTGATTGTTTGGAGTGGAATAGATCTGCACAACACAAGAAGAATGTGAATCTAAGTGTGAGGAGGAGGAAGGGCAAGCAGACAAGAAAATGAAAGTGAAACTTTGAGCACAATACTGCAGCATAGCCACAGACAGACAAGTCTGGATCTGTTTGTGTGTACGATCTGAGGTTTATTACATTCTTTCCTTATAATGGCAGCAGGCCGTAAAAGAGACCCAGTTTGGGAATATTTTAATGAAGCTCCTTCGCCTATCGGTAAGGCAGGCATGCGTGCAAAATGCAAACGATGCAACAAAGAGATGCAAGGCCTGGTGGCGCGAATGAGGCAACATCATGAGAAGTGCGGTGATGAAGATGACCAAAGAAACACTTCTGAACAGGCAGGATCTTCAGGTTGGTAAACATTTTTATTGAATCCTATTTCTAAAGACTGAACTGTCATGTGTGAGAAAAATTATATTTCTTATTATTACTGCATGTTACTGTCATTTGGTACAGTTATGAAGAAAAACAAATATTCCTTTTGGGGCAGTGCTGTGTTGTGTACAATAAGCAGAAATTGTATAAACAATAAAATAACAGCATTGACTTTTTTTGTTTAGGGGAATTCATGGATTCTGGAAACTATCCACCTCCAAGATCACCATCATCCTGTTCTACAGTTTCAGAGTTATCCATCCAGGATAGTGCTTCATTAGCAGCAGCATCATCATCAGACACCCACAGCCACATATCACCATCACCCAAAAGGAAGAAAAAACCTTTACCTCCTGGAACCACCATAGATAGGTTTGTGATAAGAACTAGCAGATTAGAAAGAGTTGATTGATGAAAAAATTGCCCAGTTTATTTATGCAACGAACTCTTCTTTCCGTCTGACTGAGAACCCACATTTCATTAATATGGTTCAGTCACTGAGACCAGGATACAGTCCACCCAGCAGAGCTGATGTTGCAGGGAAACTGCTGGATCAAGTGTATGACATAAGCAAATAACTTATGCTGTAATGTTGTTATTGTTTCAGTTGAATAAATCTATTTCAATTGTTATTAAGGTCAGGATTATTTTTCTCCTTCCTAAGTACAACAGAACAGTGGTGTCCAAATATGAATGATTAACCCATTAAACTGGGAGAAAAAAGTAATATAAAAAGTGATTCTAAAAATCTTCATCTACTTGCATGTTAAAGTAGCAAGAACTAGTTTAGGTAGAAACTTTGATTTAAATCACTGATTTAAATCAAGCCTTACTGACTAGTGATTTAAATCAAATCCACCCTGCTGCACCCTCATCCAAATGCTGCATTTTTGGAGGGGTTTTTGGTGCAGAATCTGTGTGGAAGTCTTTTTTTTTTTTTAAATAACCAATCTTTGAGGCATAAATGAAATTTATGGTGCAAATTTTAACCATTCTTTTCAAAGGGGATAAAGAGTTGGCAGACGAGGAAAAAAGGGGACTCCAGCTTCCATAAAATGAATGAAACTTTATTCGTGTAAATTACACATAAAACCTCCTGGTTCAAGATAGGAGTGCACTACATAGCACGGGCAATAGCGACGCATTTCGACCTAGATGCGGTCACAGCTGTGACAAAGACCGCATCTAGGTCGAAACGCGTCACTATTGCCCGTGCTATGTAGTGCACTCCTATCTTGAACCAGGAGGTTTTATGTGTAATTTACACGATTAAAGTTTCATTCATTTTATGGAAGCTGGAGTCCCCCTTTTTTCCTCGTCTGCCAAGTCTCAAGTCCATGGTCTGGATTTCCCTCCGTGCATCCTCCAAGTTGGTGAGCTGGCTGGAACCTTGTTCCCATTTTTCTTTTCTGATAATGAAGACTGCTGTCGGTTAGTAATTGTTTTTCACTCCAACCATTAACGCAACATTAGCTGCTTGGTAATGTCTTTCAAAGACACAAGTACAAAATAGGAGAAATTTGAGATTTGAACAAATTAAAAACATTTCTTTGGAAATATTTGGTCGAATAATGAATAAAGATATACCATCTTCTTGGAAAGGAAGTAAGATACTAAGAGTGATTGATTTATACGATGGAAAGCAATTTAAAAATAATGAAGAGTTAATCAACACTTTCAAATTTTCTCCTCAAGATATAAAAATATATGCAAAATTAAAAAAATTAATACTTAAATTTTTGAGGAAAAAATCATTTATGACTTATTCGACAAGTACACTATTATGCAATCCAGAAGTAAAAATTCACTGGAACTCAAAGAATATTTATAAATCTTTAAGTATAGAGGATGAATCTGAAAAAACATTGTATATGAGTAATTGGGAAAAATGACTTGAACATGACTATTCCCTTAGAAAAATGGAATCAAGCTTTTAAGAATACTTATTCTTCAAATATTTGTGTATCGCTCCACGAGTCATTTTATAAAATTATTTCTAGATGGTACTTTACTCCGTTAAAACTAGCTAGAATATACCCAGGAAAATCCCCAGAGTGTTGGAGAGACTGTGGGCAGATGGGAAATTTACTCCACATTTTTTGGGATTGTGCCAAAATAAAACCATTATGGCGTGAAATATCAGAAGTAATTAACAAAATAACTAAACAAAAAATTTTATTATTACCTCAAATGGCTTTACTTTCAATTGACCTTGAAGAAATAAATCCATCTTATATACCGATAATTATTCATTTATTATTAATAACTAAAAATGCAATAGCGATGCATTGGAAAGAAGATTCTACTCCTAAACTAAATGACATCTTAGATAAAATGAAAATGCATCAGTTATATGAACAGAGCCATGCGATCGCTAACAACTATTTTGTTTCATTTAAAAAAAGATGGAAATCTTGGAATGACTTTATTTCTAGTTATGGTTAATCGATTATTTATTTAATTCTCTCTGTATCAAAATCGGATATATATATTGATGATATCCCTCTTATTATTATTTTGTTTATATTTATCACTATGTTATTATAATAGTGTTATTTTATTTAATAATTCTATATTAATATTTTTAACTGCTTTTAAAATATTCTGACATTACTGTTAAGTTATATAGTATAATATTTTTTTTTTTTTTTTTTTTAGATAGAAGTATAGTAGATGTCTATATTTAGTCTTAAGAATGTTTTCACACTACTGTTATAAGTATTAAAAATGTTTAATAAAAGTATTTGAAAAAGTAATTGTTTTTCCTTTCCACATGACAGCACCATGGAGAGATTACAGAGGAATCCCTTAAGGAGGGACCGCCGCTTGCAGGACTTTCTTCCCAACAGTCCAACCTATGATGCCTAAAAACAGGTGGAAGGTGAAGACGACATGGCTGCCCAACAAACCTTGCTGTCAACAAGTCTTCTTGATCAAAACATTAGCGCCCTCTGCCGAAGATGTGGATACAGCCCTGGTGGCATGTGGTTTTCAAGATTCCCAGAGGATCTAGACCATTTTGATGTTGCCTGGCCTCTGCCACAACCAAGAAAGAGCAAAAAATGGAGGTAGACTTTCTGAAGCCACTCGTTGCCGGACACCTCCTAAGGTCTATTATTATTATTGGCCTTCAGCTCGATCTCGAACCATGGCGACTTGATGGATGAAAGCTTTGTAGGAAGATCGATCTTGTGCAAGCCTATAGAGGTCCGCTAGGGACTTCACCATTATCTTGATAGTATTAAGCCATCGGGTTGCTGATCTTCCTCTTTGCCTTGTTCCTTCTATTCTTCAGACCATGATGTCCTTCTCCAGTGATTGCTCTCTTCGTATGATGAGTCCAAAGTTGACAAGTCATAGCTTGGTGATCCTTTCTTCGAGTGATGTGTCTGGCTTGTTTTGTTCTTTCTTCTTGCCATTCATGGTATTGATAACATTCTTCTCCAGCATCATATTTCAAAAGGCATTGATTCTTAATCTGCCTCCTTTAGCGTCCAGGTTTCGCATTCATGTTACTACAGAAAAAACACAGACTATGTACGGCTCGAGCCGTGTCCTCGTCACCAGTGAAATCTTCCTTTATTTGAAGACCTTGTCCAGTGACTTCATTGTTGATTTGCCCATAGCTATTCTCCTATTGACTTTCGGTGTCGTCGCCGCATCTCGAGTCATCATTGATCCGAGTAGGTTGAAGTCCTTTACTACTTCTAGTTTGTCTCTGTCCATCTCACGCGTCCCGATGGTACCTGGTAGTAGCCAATATCTTCATTTTCCTTGTATTGAGTAGGAGTCTAATGCTCGACCCTTCCATCTTGACCAACCGTATGAAGTTCTTCATTTCATCTACGCTTGTTACTATCAATGTTGTATCGTCTGTATTTAAGATTGTTGATAATCTGTCTAACAATTTTGATTCCTTCTTTTTCGGCAAGCCCGGCCTTCCTGAAAATAGCTTCTGCCTGGAATGCTTCGATCCTTCTGGCTGACGTAAAGGCTACTGAAATGCAGTCTTAATGGTTAGTATCCCGATTGCTCATTTTAAGGTTTCAAATGCGGCTTCAAGGCCTTCAGAACTAGGTTGAGGTCCCAAGGCGAGGGGCAAGTTCATGGCGGATCCAGTATTCCAGATCGACCCACTGCTAGTAAATTTAAAAAAATCCCAGGGCTAAGATCTTGATTTTTATGGGTATTTAATTTACGACCCTTTTCCAAACCCTTTTGTAGGAATTCCAGAATGACTGACCAAGGAACCGGGTTATTTTTTAAAAGAATTTAACCTTGAAAAATGTAAGAATTCCGGCCAAACGCTAGCATAAATATTATGCTAGCCGTCAGATGTAGATTCCTAACTTTGAAATGGATGATTGTCACTGAGAAAGTAGGTTTGGGATTTCAGGAAATACCCACGGCTCCCCCACCACCATCAGACGTAGCCACGTGAACCATATTCTTCCAGGCCAGAAAGGTGCCGCTAGTCCAGTATTTCCTCTGACAGATCTGTCTGAATCCTCCTCAGCACTATTGGGATTAGTGAGATATGAAGGTAGGCATTTTTGGAGGAGGTCATCCACCAATGGGGGGGGGGGCATGGCCTTGGGTCTAGGGTTAAAAAAAAAAAAAATAATGCACATTAAAAACTTCCAAACTTTTTTCTGTTTGCAAATAGGTCTATTAACGGTTTTCCCCATCTTCGAGTAACTTCTTGGAATATTACAGGGTTTAGGGATCACTCGTACTGGTTTATTTGGTGACAACTTCTCCATTTTTTTCACTTTTAGACAAGTCGTAGACAATGAATAAGACTTTCCTTCGGCTAAGGCTATTTTTGCTCTTTCCTCTTCTCGATCATGAATTTTCTGCGTCTTGTGCCTCCTTGCTTGTTCACATATGCAACTACCGTCCAGCCTGATGACATTTTTACGTGTTGGCCCCTAAATCACAGCAGAGTATCTAGTAGACCTAGTTTTTTTGCAACAAATTCTTTTATTTTTGAAGATGAATTTTCCAGATTTGGTGGCCGTCCCTCTTGGGGAAACTAGCCCTCTGTGGGGGTCACCCATTGGAACTGAAGGACTTACGACTGTGCTGGTGATCGGGAGAAGTAATTTTTGTAAAGCCACCAGTTCACGGATTCCTGCGTAATTCTTGAGATTCGTCCATCTAGGTTCCTTATTTTTTTCCCTTGGAAGAAAGGATGCTTGTCTTGTGGAATCTAGCAACATTCCAAGAAATGTTTGCCTCTGTTCTGGAGTTGCTTTTGATGTTTTTTTTTTAAATTTATTAACCACCCCAGTGAGACTTAATACATCTTTGACTTGATCTACTGCCCTTCTACAATGGGACCTTGAATTTCCCACAATTAGAACATCGTCGAGGTAAGGGATGAATAAAATGTCTTCATCCCTGACATGAGCTAAGATTTCTGCCACCAATTTTGTAAATACCCTTAAGAGGCCAAAGGGGAGAGCCTGGAATAGTAGGTGGGTTATACGTCACTGAATGTTGACGCCACCGAGTTATTTTTGGTGCTTCTGAAATATTAGAACATCCGGGAGATCTAAGGTCGCCATAAAGAATCCCGGAAACAGAAATTTTACTGGCGAGAGAATGGTTTCCATTTTGAAATGTTTTGTTATTAAAATCTGAATTAACTTTATTTTGATTTATAATCGTCCTAAAGGATAGGTCCGGTTTCCTTCTTATAAAGAGAGGACTGTAAAAATCCCTTTCCATGTCTCTCTCCCTGACCGGGGTGAGCAATCCCTTCTCTATTAATGACCAGACTTCCAATTCTAGGGCCTGTTGAGCTATCTTTGAGCACTGGTCTTCCACGACCATGAACCTTTCTGGGGGAAGGGTACCAAACTATCTTAAACCCTTAGCCTATGGTGTCCAAGATCCATTCACTTAAAGATATCTTTTCCCAGGCAGGAAGAAATACTTTTAGTCTTCCACCTACCTGGCTCCTGGGTTTAATCTAAAGCCTTGTCCAAAATTTCGTCAAAGGGTTGGACCAAAGAGGAACTCTCCCCCTCACAAGGGATACCAGAGTCTGCATTTAGAATGAAAATCCCCATCCAGTTTTTAAGCCAAAGAACCCTTCTGGTCGAATTCGAGAAAGAGCATGTGCGAGCTGCAAGACCAACTGTGTTCATAAATGCATGCCTGCAAATCTGCTGCGTTTACGATGGTAGGGAGGCTTGTAAGCAATTGGTCCCTCGGACACTTGCTCCTAATTTGGGATTCTAGTTGATTAAGCCATACACCAAGATCTTGCTGTGCAGGTGGCCGCCATGCTGGGTTTAAAGGCTGATGGCCGATTCCCAGACCTTCTTCAGAAAACGTTCCGTTTTCCTATCCAACGGGTCCTTCAACAGACCAGCATCATCAAAGAGGAATGCAGTATTACGGGACACTTTAGAGACTGCAATGTCTATTTTAGGTACCTCCAGCTCAAAGGGATATTTCCATTTAATTTCTCTTGGGATGAAAGCTTTTTCCATTCTTTCTTCATAAGGGAGGGTATGTTTTTGTGGATGGGAAAACATTTATGCTTACGATGTTGTAGCCACCCCACACATGTCCTGCACAGATTTTGGTCTTTTTATCTCTTCTACCCTCATTGCTGCTCTAACCGCCTTCCCCAGTTTATCTGTACCTACAGTGTTAGGGAAGAATGGCTGCCCTCCCGCAATCATCCAAGGAACATTACGATGATGACTCACCTGAGTGGACACCTCCTAATTCCCCATCTTTGACCTCATCTTCTGGGCTAGAGTCTTACAAGGTTTCTTGCTTCACTGACGATGTGCTGGGCCCCTTGATCCCCCTTAATGATTTTTTTAAATGTCAAACTTGATCAGGGACTTCATGCTTTCCATAAGGGAAGGAGCTCATTCAATACAAGCTCGGCATAACTTTACTATATGCAGATGACATTTTTTATCTTTTGCAGAATGCACATTCCTTATGTTTTGGCCTGCTCCTTTCTAGGTCTGTCCTATAATACATACAGGTAAAAATACAGGTATTCGCAACCTGGACTCCCCCCACCTGGCACGAGAACTACCAAAGACGGTGGAATTTATACTCCTTACGTATAAATGACATCACCCAGAACCCGGAAGTGATCTCTCCAGTTCCTGTTGCTTCCTTTCATAGAGGTCAGCAGGGAGCACCGCGCCATGCCTCCCCTCCGGATATTCCTTCCGTGAGGAGACACTGCACCATGCAGGTCATGCTTCCTCCTCCAGATATTCCTTCCCTGAGACACAGCACCAAGCCAGGCCATGTTTCTCCTCATGAGTATTTCTTCCCCGAGGAGTAACTGTACCATACCAGGCCATGTTTTCCTTCCGGATTACAGCCATCAGGGATATTCCTTCCGTGAGGAGAAACTGCACCATACCAGGTCATGCTTCCTCCTCCAGATATTCCTTCCCTGAGGAGACACAGCACGAAGCCAGGCCATGTTTCTCCTCATGAGTATTTCTTCCCAGAGGAGTAACTGCACCAAGCCAGGCCATGTTTCTCCTTATGAGTATTTCTTCCCCGAGGAGTAACTGTACCATACCAGGCCATGTTTTCCTTCCAGATTGCAGCCATCAGGGATATTCCTTCCGTGAGGAGAAACTGCACCATACCAGGTCATGCTTCCTCCTCCAGATATTCCTTCCCTTAGGAGACACTGCACCAAGCCAGGCCATGGTTCTCCTCATGAGTATTTCTTCCCCGAGGAGTAACTGCACTATACCAGGCCATGTTTTCCTTTCGGATTGCTGCCATCAGGGATATTCCTTCCGTGAGGAGAAACTGCACCATACCAGGTCGTGCTCCCCACCTCCATAGATGCCACACCAATTTTCTGCTTCCTGGGGATTCACTGCGTCATACCATGCAGTGTTCCCCTTACTGTAATTCCGCCGCAGCTACACCGAGTATGGCCACGCTTCTCCTTCTGTGACCGACCGACCCAGGTAACACTCATCTCCCCTCCCCACCCCAGTAGACATCGGGGAACTGTAGGTCTCTTTCAAGAACAGAAAACCACTGAAGTGTAGAGAGGGTTTCCTTTTTAAAGGGGTAAATTTCCTGCCCTTAGGGCAGATGCTCTCTCCATGGTGCTGTCGTGGGGAAGCTAAAATAAGCGTTTTAGTTGACATGCAAGCTGAAGAGCTATGGTAGATCCGAAGCCTCAGTCACTCCGACTCTATTCCCAGCCCACCTGCTGGACTGATGACTCCTTTGCCTAAAATCCCACAGCAGGGAAGCTGTCAGTCAAGCAGGAGAAGGCAGCGCTGTAAGGTGAAGGAGCTGGGAAAACCCCAGGAGCTTGCAATCTACTAGGAAATAGGGCACTGAAGCAATATGGACCAGAGTGCAGAACAGTCAACGTGTACATAGGCGAAAAAGATGGGGTTGATGCATCTACATAAAGAGGGAGAAGACTCTGCCCCCAACACATCTGCCCGTCATTCAGAAGCACATAATTCACACCATAAGTTCTCCAGCGACCGTCGTCCCTAACCCACGACCAGATAAGCAGGAAGGAGTGATGGGAGCAGCACATGGCTGCCGGGTGCAGGTGACTTACTTGGCACTGATGTACATCTACTTCCAGAAAGACGGCCTGTGGATACTTATTGCTCAGCGACGTGAACAACGGTGCTATCCTCACACAGGGGGCGCAACTGCAAAACAGCAACCGGCAGACATAACCTCACAGCCACATCAGAGAAGAAACAGGAGGCGCCGCACCAATCCCATCTACTAAAGAGGGATTAGACGCCAGCATCAGCTTATTACGGAGCTGAGGTCAGCAGCGGGGATTCACAGACCCGATGGGGACAGTAGTGCACGCAATGTGGTGAGCGGAGGGCAAGACGCTGTCATATAGCAGCACAGGACTACAACTCCCAGAATACACCACACGATAGGAGATACTGAGCCCAAAATGCAGACGGGTCTCACACACAAAAAAAAAAAAAAAAAAAAATCTTCTACTTCACACTGGGAGTTTTTCAGCATTTTTTTCTGCAGCAAAACCTGATCTCTTGGCAGGAAAGAAGATGCAGACAAAAAGCGGGTTTAACTGTTTTCTCTGGCGTTTTTTTTTCTGCGTTTTTGGTAAAGTTTAGTGCGGAGATCTCAGACTTTCCTGGTACTGTAAGACGCAGATAAAAACTTGCATTAAAAAATGTTGCAAAAACGCCTAGTGTGAATTTACCCTTAAAGGGAATCTGACCCCCCTGGACGTATATGACCTATTAATATGGGCATACAGGTGATAGGACCAGTGTAACATTTCTGCCTCATATTAATGGTGTTGTTGTGGAGAAATGTTATGTTCTGTCTTTATGTTAATGATTTCTTCCAGGCTCCGGGGCGTACGGTGCTGTAAGAAATCCCTGCCCTCATTACAATCCTGCCCCCTCCCATCAGCGTCACTTACGGCCTCAGAATCCCGCGCCTGCGCCCTGCTCTCCCTCCACAATACAAACCTCTTCCTCCCTTCTATGGGCGCTGCACTCAGGGATCTTCTGCAAAGGCAACTTTCGCTCCAGTGACCTCCGGCGTGCACTGCGATAATATGTTCTCCCCACTTCCTCCCTGTACAGTCAATGCTAGCAACCATGTGATGACTATGATGGGAGGAAGTGGGGAGAGCACCTTATGAGCGCGCACACTGGAGGTCCCTGGAGCGGAAGTCGCCGCCGCAGAAGATCCTTGAATGCAGCACCCACAGAAGAGAGGATGAGGTATGTATTGTGGAGGGAGAGCAGGGCGCAGGTGTGGGATTCTGAGGCCGTAAGTGACGTACATGTGAGGGAAGGAGTATTGTAATGAGGACAGGGATTTCTTACAGCACCGTACGCCCCGGAGCCTGGAAGAAATCATTGACATACGGAAAGAATATAACATTTTTCCACAACAACACCATTAATATGAGGCAGACCGGCAGGACTAGTGTAACATTTCTATTACCTGTATGCCCATATTAACAGGTCATATACGTCCCAGGGGGGTGAAAGATTCCCTTTAAAGGGAATCTGTCACCCCATTTTTGCCCTATGAGATATGGCCACCGCCATCAGGGGCTTATCTACAGCATTCTGTAATGCTGTAGATAAGCCCCGATGTCACCTGAAAGAGAAGAAAAATGAGTTATATTATACTCACCAGAGGTGGTCCGGGGTCCGGTCCGATGGGAGTCGCGGTCGCAGCTCATACGCAAGCGCACTGCTCTGCCCTGGTGAGGGCAGAGCAGAGTACTGCAGTGCGCAGGCCCTCTCTGACCTTTAACGGCGCCTACGCACTGCAGTACTCTGCTCTGCCCTCACCAGGGCAGAGCAGTGCGCCTGCGCAGGAGCCGCGACGGGACGGAAAGAAGAGGCCGGATTCGCTACAAGATGGGACGCGCCGAACCAGACCGCGACTCCCTCCGGACCAGACCGGACGGCCCCTGGGTGAGCATTTTATAACTCGTTCTTCTTCTCTTTCAGGTGACATCGGGGGTTTATCTACAGCACTACAGAATGCTGTAGATAAGCCCCTGATGGCGGTGGCCGTATCTCAAAGGGCAAATATGGGGTGACAGATTCTCTTTAAAGTTCTCCAGAGCTGAACTCACTATTCTGCTAGGGCAATTACTGTGTACACACATTACATTACTGATCCTGAGTTACATCCAGTATTATACTCCAGAGCTGCACTCACTATTCTG
>JARQOD010000001.1:979870791-980011684 GCA_033576555.1 Oophaga sylvatica | reverse complement strand
TTTTCCCATTTGTTGGGACGTGGCTCCGATGTAGACTCCATGAAAGTGCGCTTGAGCTCACCAATGCCAGCCTGAGATCTCAAAATCTCATCTTGTGATTTATCCAGATCCTTGGTGTCACTCGGGAACACTGCTGGGGCTCCGGGCGCCGAACTTCCAGCCTGAGCTTCACGAGTTGCAGCTACTGATCCGGACCGTAACCCGTCCACGCCGCTGTCTTCGGCAGAAACAGATTCCTGGACAGAGTCAGTCCCCATATCTTCAGTCTTGTTCCTCACAGCTTCACTTGAGACCTCAGCTTCTGATGAGGCATCTGGCTTGGTGACTACCACTTCTATGGCTTTTTCCACCTCTGCAGTATCTCCTTCAGAGTCCTTGGCATGATGCAGATCCACACCATACATTGATAACTTCTCATTTTCAACAGCATCCACTGGTGCTGTGTTCAGTTTCAGAGTCCTGCCTTCAAAGCTCAGCTCTCCTCCTTTCACCTTAGTCTTCGCCAGGGAACCGGCCAACTGTAAAACATCTTCAGATGCCATCTTCTGTCCGGCTGTAAGGTCAGCATCAGCTTTCTTCTCAGGACTCTCAACCTCCTCTGCTACCATGCCTTCCTCATTTGCACTGGTTGCTTGATCGTCATCAGATGATTCACTATCACTACCACTATCCCTCTCTGACCCCTTTTTCTCAGCCACATCCGGCTCACTTTCAGGGTTATACAATTCATTCTCATTCACATCCTGATCTGGAACCTTAGTTAACATGTCATCCACAACATTAACTTCACCATCTGGTCCCTGGTTTCCCTCAGGTGGTCCCTCAAGTATGTGACTATGTGACAACCCCAGCACTATACTTCTATATAGCTCAGGTACCAGGAGCTGACTCACGACCTCTCCCTGGACTTCAGTGTCCCTATACAATAGGTTATTGTCCATGGCAGCATGAGGAAACCTCTCCTCAGAGCCAGGCTCTTGGGAAACCTCATTTAGAACACTTTTATTTTCCTGTGCCGTTTTAAGAGTGGGGTCTCGCCACTGCTCACTCTCAAAATTGTCACAGGACACAGGTAAGTCAGGGACACTCGGTTCCCGAGAATCACCATCCTCGTCTCCCAACATCACCTGCAAAGGAATTTCATCTTTATCACAGTCATCACCATTATCAGTATCATTATCATGACTATGATCAGTATCATCATCACTATCATGATCATCATCATTATCATTATCAGCATCAGCATCATTATCATGGTCATCAATCATCATTATCATGATCATCATCATCATCATTATCATTATCATCATCATCATCACATAAGTTTAACGGCCCACTAGCATTGTGTTCCGCCCCTCGGGACTGCGCACCCTCAGTAGGAGCTTCATCACACTGTCCATCAGAAACATTTTTCCCCCAGAGATCCTTAGATCGGGGAAAGTCATTACCCAATATGACGGGGTGCACCAGGTTCTTCACTACCCCCACTTCATATGAAACCTCCCCGAGTTTGGGGACCAAGTCCACGGCAGTCTCTGGGTAGACTTTGGTGTCTCCATGGATGCACACCACACTCAGGTGTTTATCAGGGATGAAGTCCCTATCAATCAGGCTGTCACATACGGAAGTCACTGGACTCTCTGAGTCCAAGAGGGCCTGTGCTGGGCAGTCATTTACAACCACCGGGAACACCTGTGGTCCAGTCTCTTCTACTGCGGTGGCCACACACACAGGTTCTGCACAGAGAGAGAGGGACCTGCCAACATCACAATACATAGGCTCCCCTCTATTGGACAGTTGGCTGCAATTTCACGACATCTCCAACAATGTCCATCACACTTTTCCACCCACATGTCCCCAACAGCTGGAACGCTCTTACCGGGAGAGTTCGGGGTCCAGGAACTCGGAAGTGACGACCACTCAGACGGCTGGTCACGGAGGCAGTCTTTGCTGGCGAAGGCCCTCTCCATCAGGCTGACCAGATGAGTGGCGTCCTGGTGGTCTCCTTGTCCAACCTCCGGCTGTACCTCAGGAGGACGTGCGCGGGTGTAGCGGTCCACCATCACCTCCTTGACCCCATGAGCAGGGTTGCTGATGGCAGACTCCCAACTGTATCTCCAGTCATGGACTCTCCTAGCACGGACTGCAACCGTAACACCCAGCCGGGCAAGAATCTCCGCTTTCAGCTTGGCATAGTCTCTGCTGTCCTGCTCGCTCAGGTCAGCACAGGCCTTTTGGGGTTCTCCAGTCAGATAGGGTGCGACCATCATGGCCCATTCAGATAGTGGCAGGTTCTCCTTCTCTGCCAGTCCCTCAAACATAGCGAGATATGCCTCCACATCGTCATGAGGCGTCATCTTTTTCAGGGTCCGTCTTACCGCCTTCTTTACAGCGGACAACGCAGGTGCCTTCACAACATTACTCTGGGACGAGGCGCTGAGAGCTGCAATCTGCTCCAAAAACAACCGGTTATTCTCCTGCTGCTGCTGCTGGTACTGCAGTTGCATGCTCTGCTGGGCCTGTACCAGGTATTTAACGAGCTCCTTCATACTGTCATCCATGCTGTCAGACTTCTCTGTCTCAACAACGGCAGTCTTATGTTGCACATTAACTTGCGCCATTTGTTTAATCAGCTTCTCCAGGCTGTCATCCATACTGTCAGACTTCTCTGTCTTAACAACGGCAGTCTTCACACAAGACATCCACACTCCACAGTCTTTTCCACAGAAAATTCAGCTTTGCTGTGCAGACACTTTTTTTTTTCTCTGCAAACTCTATTAGGGCCACTGTCTCTTTAAGACTTCTCCAACAGACGTTTCTCTTTTTTTTTTTTTTTTTTCTCTGACACACTTTTTTTTTTTTTCTCTGCTGCTGCTTCAACAGACTTCACCTTTATTGCTGTCTCTCGCCACTGTGCTGCACGCACATTCTAGCACCAATTGTAACATTTCCAGGGGATATAGCTCTGGGATCGCTGTCTTGGGGAGACGGAGTGGTATAAGAGTCCATTCACAGACAGCAGTTCTGGTAAAAACTGGCCGCAACCAGTTTTATTAAAGTCCACAGCAAACAGAACATAATCAAAACCAAATCATAAACATAAATCCTGGGCTTCTCCAGCCACTCACTACACATAGATAATTTCCCTTTCTATCAGGGACCAGACTCTAACAGCCTGACCCAAAAACAACACATATGTTCAGCGGTTACCAGCATGGAGTTTCACAGAGTCTCCTCTTGATGTCTGAAGGCACATTCAACGTCCAGACTTGAGAGAGCTCCCCTCCTATTCAGTAGGTACCAGCGTGGAGTTTCACGGAGACTACTCCTGTGTCCGGGGTACATCGAGCACCCCGACTGAGACAGCTCCCCTCCTGGAGTCTCCTTCTGTGCCTGGACTCCTTGTCCAGACTAAGCGAGCTCCCTGTGTTCCCAGACACCTACTTCTGGTTTCCTAATTAACACCTGAGTGGTTTCAGGCCTGAGCTGCAAGTGTGTACTGAATGGAAGGTGTAGTGACCTTTCTCTACCACTAGGTTTACAAAGCCATACATTTCCCTTATACCAGTCAGCAAAGTACCTAGGTGAAATGTACACCCCATTCACTACATATGTTTTCACTGTCTCACAATGGGTACTGCAAAATGGATCCATACAACACATATCTGTAGTATGGCTAATGTATAGTGCCGCCATATGGTGCCCTCATGTGTATCTGTACTTAAATATCTGCAACAAAATAGAGTATGTTATGGAACCCATAGTAACATGGGGATATGGTAATTTGGGTCACAAGCAGACTGCACAGATGTTGTTGCTCCCTACTAATGGTCGCATCTGACAACTGACCTTTAATGACCTTGAAGCTATGTCTTCGGGTGTATTGAAAAACGCATCGTCCACATCCAGAGTGTTGAGCTCGTCGTGAGTAGTGAAGAAGACGGCAAAAACACAGTCCTCATCGCCTACGTTCTTAAACCAGTGTAGCGTGTTCTTTGGGAAGAAGACGACCTGTCCGGCTGTCACATTGTAGGTGGTGACTTCAACACCTCCGTCGTCTACTACGCCGATCCACGCCTTGCCCTACAACGTGCATATGGATGAGGAAACGGAGACTAATAATCTCTTGTCCTCATCATAACACAGGATGGTCTTACCTGCACCATGAAGCCATGCTCGTTGGCATTGAAGTGCCAATGTGGGACCCTCAGCCCTTTACTGTAGATCCTTAATATCTCGAAGCTCACTTTAGATTGATGTTGATGGATGGTGGAACCGAACTGCATCTCCTGTACACTGTTATAATCTTTGGGGTTGTCCCTGTAGCGGGCCCACTGCGTAGCGCCTCCTTCAAATTCATAAAGCTTAAAAAAAGAGAGAAGCTGAATGTTATATGACCGGTCATTACACAAGTAGTGACTATCATAGTCAAAAAATAGAAATTTGGACAAAGGTCAATACAGTATCCCAGGTCGGTCTCCTATTAGTGGTGTGAACGTGTTATTATCCCCAAGCACCACAACCATGAACTGGCCTGAGGATCTCACCACCCACCTATGTGAGGGTGTCACCACTCATCTATGTGAGGGTCTCACTACCCATCTAGGTGAGGGCCTCACAACCCATCTATGTGAGGGCCTCACCACCCATCTACAGCATGTTAAGGTCTCACCACCCATTTATGTGAGTGTGTCACCACTCATCTATGTGATGGTCTCACTACCCATCTATGTGAAGGTCTCACCACCCATTTATGTGAGGGTGTCACTACCCATCTTTGTGAGGGTCTCACTACCCATCTATGTGAAGGTCTCACCACCCATCTATGATAAGGTGTCACCACTCATCTATGTGAGGGTCTCACTTATCATTGATGTAATGGCCTCACAACCTATCTATGTTAAGGTCTCACAACCCATGTATGTGAGGGCCTCACCACCCATCTATGTTAAGGTCCCACAACCCATCTATGTGAGGGTCTCACCACACCTTTGGCTCAGGGTTATACTACCCAACTATCTGAGGGTGACTCTACCAATTTGTCAGAGGGTCACACCACCCATTTGTCTCAGGGTCACACCATGCAAATATCTGAGTGTCACACCACACCCATCTATGTGAGGGTCTCATTAACCATGTATGTGTGCGCCAAACCACTCATTGTCTCAGGGTCACACCGCCAATTTTTCTGAAGATCACACCACCAATCAATCTGAGAGTCACATCACCCAATTATCTGAGAGTCAAACCACTCATTTCACCATAACTTGTTCAGAAGAAATCAGCGTAGTCTATTAATGGACCTATAAAAGGACACAGACACTAAAACAAACGTTGTGGTTTTAATCCGCACATAAGTTTATTAAATTGATGAATAAAAGTTACTTTTTAATAGTTTAACAGCACTATAGAATCCTTAAGGTTTATTTGCCATTGGCAATTTGTAAATAAATCACCCATTTGTCTCAGGGTCACACCACCCAACTATCTGAGGATAACCATACCGATTTGTCTGAGGATCACACCACTCATTTGACTGAGGGACACAACACACATTTGTCTGAAGGTCACACCACTCATTTATCTGAGGGCTACACCACTAATCCACCAGCAGGTCACACTACTCCTTGGTCTAAGGGTCCCACCACCCATCTTAAGGTAGCAACAAACCTTTTTGTGTTGATAAAACAACCCATATTTCTGATGGTTTCACTGCCCATCTGTCTGAGGGTCAACACACCCATCCATCTGAGGATCATACCACCCAAATTTCTGATGGTCACAACACTCATCCATCCAAGGGTCACACCACCAAACTGAAGGTCACAATAAACCTCTTTGTGATGATCAAAGAACCCATTTTTCTGGAGTTTCCACCACCCATCTATTCGATGGTAACATCAGTTGTCTACCTGAAGGTCACACCACCTGTCTAAGGGTCCCACTCCCATCTTAATCGGTCTGAGGGTCACACCACTCATCTTTCTAAGGATCACACCACATGTCTGTTTCAGGGTCCCCCACATCTGACTAAGAGTCACATTACCAATCTTTCTTATGGTCACACAACCCATCTTTCTGAGTATGACCTCACCTATATATTCTGGGACTGGGAATTGGGAAGAGTAAACAAGAACTATAGTCTTCTTCCTTTTATAGACACCTCTGACTCCCATTTAGATGTTAAAGGCCCCAAAAAGTAGGGGAGTCAGCAGTTAGCCCAAACACATGGTAAGGGTGATCTTTTAAGGACATTCTGGTCCTGTCATCTTTGCTGTGAAAGGTGTGAACTTACAACGAGAGGCATGGAACTAGCCCAAGGATCATGCCAACTTACCCAGTGGTCAAGATCCAGGCCTGTAATTGACCCACTACATTTACAGCTAGTATAAATCAAGGTGGTATATAGAGCATGGGGGTACCTCTTAGCTAAAAACATCTTCTTCTATTACTGGTTCTTGGCACCCCATGCCACCACCCCCAAGACAGAATAGCCTGATGCTTGAAGACCAATCCATTGTAGGATTTAAGGTAAGGGCAGCTGGGCTCCTTGTCCATCTTACCCCCACATATTTGGTATTTTTACGTTTTGGAGTCATTTTGGATGAGGAGCGTGTCATGGTCCCATTGTTGGTACCACCAGGGATATTACACCCTACATAATAATAATGTATTTACATTGTACAAACACTACCGGATAAATAAACACTATTCGTCGTCATCGGTGAAGAAGGCCAGACCCAATATCTCCGGAAGGAGCTCGTTAGACCAATCCAGTAGCCAATTGGATACTTTAATAGCTAGTCCAAAAATAAGATCTTCCATAGACATCAATGGAAAAGAACCCAAGAAGCGACACTGATACTACAATTTTAAGCGATTCTTATTAACCATTTAGTGACTATGTTTTCATCTATTTCATCAAAATTATGAAGCCCATAAAAGCCGACATGTGTAAGGACATCTCCCTAAAACACAGAGCACATACATTTTTGCAATCTGCGTGGATGAAATTAGAAAAACATAAATACATGGCTATCGTAATTTAGGTGACAGAAGTGTTTTCATAAAGTCATGAAATAACATTAAAGAGGTTTATGTGAGGCCAACGTATGTCTAGAAAGAAGGTAGTGTTCACAAAGGTGATGACATAATGTTTCACAAGACAAGTCCTCGATAGACCCCCTCATACTGCTAGATGTATGGAGGCAAAGAAGGGGAAGAGTAAAAGAGAAAAAAGAGAAGAAAGAGAGAAAGAGAAAGAAGTAAAGAAAATGAGACAAAGAGAAAGGAAGGAAAGAAAGAAAGAAAGAAAGAAAGAAAGAAGGAAGGAAAGAAAGAAAGAGTAAAGCCCCCGTCACACACAGAGATCTCGCTAGCGAGATCGCTGCTGAGTCACTAGTTTTGTGACGCAGCAGCGATCTCCCCAGCGATATCGCTGTGTGTGACATTCAGCGACGATCAGCCCCCCTGCCGGGTATCGCTGATCGTTGCTGAATGTCCTGGACATTTTTTTGATCGTTGGTCTCCTGCTAGCCAGCACGCATCCCTGCGTGTGACAGGCGGGAGACCAGCGATCCGCTGGTAACCAAGGTACACAGCGGGTTTCCAGGTGCGGGGCTGTGCCTAGAAACCAGCTGTGTACCTTGGATACCAGCTCCTGACACCGGCGGGCTGGTATCCATCGTACACTGCGGGTAACTAGGCGACGTTACCCGCAGTGTCGCTGTCCTGATCGCTGCCTGTTTGGCAGCTCAGCAGCGATAATGTAGCGACACACCAGCGATCCTGACAAGTGCATATCGTTGTCGGGATCGCTGGTGTGTCGCTAGGTGTGACGGAGCCCTAAGAAAGTAAAGAATAAAGAGAGATCAATTAAGACAACGAGAAAAAGAAAATAGAAACATAAATAAAGAAAAATAAAGAAAAATAAAGAGATAGAAAGAAAGAACTTGAAAGAAAGAAAAAATGAGCAGAAGAAAGGGTGAAAGAGAGATGTTACATAGAAGATATCACAATTTTTACCCTCATTGAAAGGATATTTCGCCATATGTATAGAATAGATAAATGATAGATAGATAGATAATAGATAAATTATAGACACTAGATAGATAATAGATAGATGATAGATAGATAGATAGATAGATAGATAGATAGATAGATAGATAGATAATAGATAGATGATAGATAGATAGATAGATAGATAGATAGATAATATAGATAGATAATAGATAGATAGATAGAAAGATAGATGATAGATAACAGATAGATATAGATAGATAGATGATAAATAGATAGATAGATAGATGATAGATAGATAATAGATAGATAATAGATAGATAATAGATAGATGATAGATAGATAGATAGATAGATAGAATAGATGAAGATAATAGATAGATAGATAGATATGATAGATAGATGATAGATTAGATAGATAGATAGATGATAGATAGATAGATAGATAGATAGATAGATAGATAGATAGATAGATGATAATAGATAGATATGATAGATAGATAGATAGATAGATAGATAGAATAGATAGATATAGATAAGATAATAAGATATAGATAGATAATAGATAATAGATAAAGATAGATAGATAGATAGATAATGATAGATAGATAGATAGATAGATAGATAGATAGATAGATAGATAGATAGATAGATAGATAGATAGATAGATAGATAGATATGATAGATAATAGATAGATAGATAGATAGATAGAATAGATAGATAGATAGATAGATAGATAGATAGATAGATAGATAGATAGATAGATAGAAATAGATAGATAGATAATAGATAGATGATAGATAATAGCTAGATAGATGATAAATAGATAGATAGATAATAGATAGATAGATACATAGATAGATAGATAATAGATAGATAGATAGATAGATAGATAGATAGATAGATGATAGATATATGATAGATAGATTAGATAGATAGATAGATAGATGATAGATAGATAGATAGATAGATAGATAGAATAGATAGATAGATTTAATAGATAGATAGATAATAGATAGATAGATAGATAAATAGATAGAAGATAGATAATAGATAGATAGATAGATAGATAGATTAGATAGATAGATAGATAGATAGATAGATATAGATAGATAGATAGATAATAGATAGATGATAGATAATAGCTAGATAGATGATAAATAGATAGATTAGATAATAGATAGATAGATACATAGATAGATAGATAGATAGATAGATAGATAGATAATAGATAGATAGATAGATAGATAGATAGATAGATAGATAAGATATAGATAGATAGATGATAGATAATAGATAGATGAGATAAGAAGTGTATAGCTTGTGTTAGAGCGGTTGTGTCACCAGAGATAATTATTCTCGTCTGATTCTCGGGTCACACATCTATCGGACATTGATTGTACAGCCGCCCTTTCCCACCGTGACACCACAATATGGTTCCTGATGGACTTTTTAGCCCAGTGTCTGACTTGCTTCTCACCAGTCGTGACCTTACCTTACTTTTACCAACTTGATTCATGAAGTAGAAGCGTGGCTCGAGGAGAGTGCTGGAGTCACTGCTCTGCGGGACTTTGTCAGTGCTGGAGACTGAAGGATTCATTACCGGTTGAGACGTCCCCTGATCGATTTGACCCACAAATACCAGACATATGATCAGCACTCCGATCGCGGTGGTAATGAGACAAGCCAAGAAGCAGACCAAGAAAATTTTCAGCAGAGACCAAGATTTCTTTTCCTCCTGCAAGAAGAATACAGAAAAATGATAATGTCCTGGCCGGAGCCATTAGTTGTTGTGTCTTGTATTATATTGAAGCCCCCACTGGTCCTCAGTATGAAGGGTCCTGAGTCCTGACATTTTCCTTATAGGTCAGTATGTCAGTTTCTGAACTTATTCTAGATTACATTAGGCATTTTAGAATGCTCCCATTTCTAATAAGCTACACCCGTTCATTTAAGCCACACCCACTTGTCTAATGGTATGCAAAAAGTGTAGCTTGTGCTCCATTCTTTTTAAGCGTGCATTGATCTAAATCTTCAAGTTCTGCTTGTACCATTTTGGCCATAGGATTGTAGTAATTAGTCAGACTGAAGGATGAGTTCAGGATAAAGAGGAGAAGAGAAGTGTCTCATGTGTGGAGAAAGACACAGATTTCTCTAGAGAGATAGAATATAGATTATTATATTTGCTTACAATATTGTTTTATGCAGTTTGCTGAAAGTACAGTGACCAGTCAGTAAGAGTCTTGATATTTAATCACTTCCCAGCATTATATAATAATCATCAAGAGATAAAATGAAATAACCTGTATAGTAAACGCTGCAAAGAGAACAAAAAGATCAGAATGAACAAAATATCTAATGTGTTCCAAAACGGTGTCAATAAAGTGGTCAAAGTGCCACGCAAGTAGCAAACCATGTACTGCATAGATAGATAATAGATGATAGATAGATAGATAGATAGATAGATAGATAGACAATAGATAATAGATAGATAGACGATAGATAATAAATAGATAGATAGATAGATAGTATAGATAGATAGATAGATAGATAGATAGATAGATAGATAGATAGATAATAAATAGATATATGATAGATAGATAATAAATAGATATATGATAGATAGATAGATAGATAGATAGATAGATAAATAGATAATAGATAGATAGATAGACAATAGATAATAGATAGATAGATAGACAATAGATAATAAATAGATAGATATAGATAGATAGATAGATAATAGATGATAGATAGACAGATAAATAGATGATAGATAGATAAATAGATAGATAATAAATAGATAGATAATAGATAGGTAGATAATAGATAAATAGATAATAAATAGATGGATAGATAGATAGATAGATAGATAGATAGATAGAATAGATAGATAGATAGATAGATAGAACAAGGAGTTAGGCTACAATATTACATTGGTGGGGGATCTCAGATACATTGAGAGAAAATATTATTATAGTGACTATTAGATGGAACAAACTTACAAGCTTCTAGCACATGTAGCTGGAAAATCTACTGGAACAGACTTGTAAACCGGCTTGGGATAACTCAGTCCTCAACAAACGAATTATCGGGGCCATGTGATCTCAGATGGATAGATCGCTAGAAATACACAGAGGATGGATGTGTTTATCACTTACATGCTTATAGTCGTGATAGATTGTCTGCAGACTTTTATTGGGGTACGTCTTCACTCCATCTTCCTGCATCTCGAAGCCTGGATTGTCCATGTTGTCGGAGCGCTGAGTTGTAGGGTACAGCCTGTGCTCTGTGTGCTCTGCTCCGTGCGCTGTGTGCTCTGCTCCGTGCTCTGTGTGCTCTGCTCCGTGCGCTGTGTGCCGTGCTCCGTGCGCTGTGTGCTCTGCTCCGTGCGCTGTGTGCCGTGCTCCGTGCGCTGTGTGCTCTGCTCCGCGCTCTGTGTGCTCTGCTCCGTGCTCCGTGCGCTGTGTGCTCTGCTCCGTGCTCCGTGCGCTGTGTGCTCTGCTCCGTGCTCCGTGCGCTGTGTGCTCTGCTCCGTGCTCTGTGTGCTCTGCTCCGTGCTCTGTGTGCTCTGCTCCGTGCTCTGTGTGCCGTGCTCCGTGCTCTGTGTGCCCTCTGCCTCCTCCAGGCTCCTCACAGCTTTATATATCTGGAGCACAAGGAAACAAGTGCTACAGAGGCGTCAGGTGTGAGGCAGAGCAGGAGGTGCCGGCAGGTCACCACTCACCTCCAGAGCGGCACATCCTCAATAAAGAACCTATGACTCATCCTCCTAATCTCTCACCAAATACAACAGGAAAACTGAAGAAATCCAACTTTGATCACTTCATAAGAAATTTCAGATGAACTATCAGGAGGATTGTGTACAGAGAAGGGTCAGAGAGAGCAGCCAAAGATAAGCCTCCAGTGTCCCTGTGTGTAGTGGAGAGAAGCCTGACATGTGCAGTGTGTACACCATATATACCATATATAACATACATATTATGCGCAGGGCTGGTTTTAGGCAAAGTGGGGCCCTAGGCAAAGTTTAAAATGCGGCCTCTTTCCACCGTCTGAGAAAGAATGATGGGGACAGAACAATCACTATTAGATCAATCTGTCCCCATACAGTATCATGTTATCAGTAGCACATCTACAGTTTACACCCCATAGTCTTCCATATAATATAATGTCCCCCATAGTTCTCCATATAGTATAATACACTTCTCAGTCCTCCATATAGTATAATACACTCCCCTTAGTCCTCCATATAGTATAATACACTCCCCTTAGTCCTCCATATAGTATAATACACTCCCCTTAGTCCTCCATATAGTATAATACACTCCCCTTAGTCCTCCATATAGTATAATACACTCCCCTTAGTCCTCCATATAGTATAATACACTCCCCTTAGTCCTCCATATAGTATAATATACTCCTCATAGCCAGGGCCGGATTAAGAACATGATGGGCCTGGAGCTGAAGGGGCGGGCAAGGGGCGGGGCAAGGGTGTGGGGCCAAACACGGCAATTCACAAAGGCCAAAAATGTAACGTAAAAGATATAAACAAAGTAAATATATGATACATGCCACTTTGGCGACCATTTTGGTCGCCATCTGCAGCACTGTAAAGAGGCCTGCTGTTTCCTTGGACCCTAGGCCCCTGATGGGGCCTGCTGTTTCCTGGGGCCTGCAGTTTCCTGGGGCCCAAGGCCCCTAATGGGGCCTGCAGTTTTCTTTGGTGCTAGGCCCCTAATGGGGCCTGCTGCTTCCTTTGGACCTAGGCCCCTAATGGGGCCTGCTGCTTCCTTTGGACCTAGGCCCCTAATGGGGCCTGCTGTTTCCTAGGGCCCCATTAGGGGCCTGCTGCTTCCTGGGGCCTCTAATGTGGCCCGCTGTGTCCTGGACCCCCCAAGCACACATGCGATTTGCACACTTAGTCATGTACCCACGAGCTGCTCTCCCTAATGCTCTCAATGAAGCTCGATGTCACAGGACCATAAGTATAAAAATCGCATATGAGTGAAGTGTCCATGTGACGACTGCTGGAACCTGCAGAGCTGAATCCTGACAATGCAGCTTCTGAATTCTCACAACGAATGCACTGCACACTTTTAGGATTCTCCCTTACCGGTGGCGAGAGTACACGGTCATGTCAGCACAAGCATGTGATTTATATACTTCTGGCCACATTCCGACTAGACGTGCCCGGCCTCGCTCCGTTCATTTTCATTGAGTGAGGCCACACGTCTAGTCAGCATGTGACCGCATGTATGTAAATCACCGGCACGAGAGAATCCTGACAGCGAGCAGTGAGAATTCTGAAATTTACTAATTCTCATGTTTTTATTTATGTTAGGAGAATTAAAGGGGTTCTCCAGGTTTGTGCTGAGTCTGCAGTCATTCTATGTGACACAGACCTGGAGAACCCCTTTAATGCTCCTAACAAATAAAGACATGAGAATTAGTCAATTTCACAAATAATATTTACATCCAGGTACCTTATAGATGACGCTGTCTCTGGAGTCGTTCTCCTTTTCTTCATCTTGTCCAGATCCCATGATGAGTTTTCTCATCCACAGCCGTCTCTGCAGACCTCCATCTTCTCTGCTCTTCTGCACCAACTCTCCACACGATGCCCTTAAAGACAGAAGAGTCATTATAATGCCCCAAAATAAAAATATCTGCAATATACTGTCACCTCACACTATTCCCCTCCCTCCTCATACTGTCTCCTCTCACATCACCCCCGGTTCAGCATACTGTCTCCTCATATATTTACCCCCTCACTCTCTATACTGTCTGCTCACACATACCCCTGACTCCTCATACTGTGTCTGCACACATCCCATCACCCTCACTCCCCATACTGTGTCCACATGCATTCACCCGTTCGCTCCCCATACTGTCTGCACCCATCCCCCATACTGTTTCCTTATACATACTCTTCAGTGCCCTCAAATCCCCCCACACATATTAAATGCCCCATCGCCACTCCAAATCCCCCACACATAAAATAACCCCCCATCCCCACTCCAAATCCCCCCACACATACAATAACCCCCCATCGCCACTCCAAATCCCCCCACACATAAAATAACCCCCATCCCCACTCCAAATCCCCCCCACACACATTAAATCCCCCCACCCCCACTCCAAACCCCCCACACTTAAAAGAACCCCCATCCCCACTCCAAATCCCCCCACACATAATGTATCCCCCCATCCCCACTCCAAATCCCCCCACACATAAAAGAACCCCCATCCTCACTCGAAACCCCCCCCATACACACACACTCACACAGTATGTCCCCCATTTATCTTCTGTGGTAGCTTCAGCTCCATAATGGAGCACACTCACCACAAATGTTCACCCTTCTGGGCGCCGACGAAGAGTGACCTGATCACGCTGCAGACGTCGCTCTGACCCGGCGGTCAGAGCTTCAATTGTACTGGCGTCTGTATAGACGCCAGTGCAATTGATTCCTGGGAGCCGGCACGCAGCAGCTTCTCTGCGCCGGCTGTCAGCTTGACAGCCGGCACAGGGAGCCGCCGACTCTCAGGCCGGGGGCGGCAGAACGCAGCCGCAGGGAGACAGCTGCAGCAGGGACGGGCCCCCTTCTAGCCCGGGCCCTGTGGCAGCTGCTTCCCCTGCTTCCACGATTGTTCCTCCCCTGGATGACAGGCTGATGGGCCTATCTCTAACAAGGGGCCTGGAGCTGCAGCTCCATCAGCCCCTACGTTAATCCGGCCCTGCTCATAGCCCTCTATATATTAAAATACACTCATTCCTCCATATAATATAATACACCGCCAGTCATCCATTTAGTACAGCCTACATAGTATATAACACAGCCCCACATAGTATATAACACAGCCCCACATAGTATATAGCACAGCTCCACATGGTATACATCACAGCACCATGGTATACAGCACAACCCCACATTGTATACAGCACAGGCCTATGGTATACAGCACAGCCCCCCATTGGTATACAGCACAGGCCCATATGGTATACAGCAGAGGCCCATGGTATACCGTACAGCCCCCCATTGGTATACAGCACAGCACCATGGTATACATCACAGCCTCACATGGTATACAGCACCATGGTATACTGCACAGGCTCATGGTATACAGCACAGCCCGCATCTCCCCCCAGAGAGTGGCCCAACAGTCCAGCACTGTTACAATAAAAAAAAACTCTCCTCACCTCTCCTCGTGCTCGCGCTTCTCCCAGCTCCTGCTCTGTCTGGTACATAGTGAGTGCGCAATGGCGTCATCGCGCACCCGCTGTGTGTCAGAGGCAGAGCAGGGAATGATGGGAGAGGGAGCGTCAGCTGACACTCTCTCTTCCATCATTGCTTTGAACTGTACCGGCATCTATGACGCCGGTACAGTTCAATGCGGCGGCGGGGGGGGAGTCGGCGCTGGGGGCAGGCGGGCCCCTCTACATGACAGGGGCCTCATAGCGGCTGCGTGATGCGCCGCTTGATGGGGGCCCCAGGTGAGCGGGGGCTCTACGCCGGCCCTGACCATGCTTATAAATCAAAACAGGATGAGTCTGTTACATCCTGAGAAATTTGCATCATTGCATCGTGCTAAAGTTAAAGATGACACATTTCCCTTGTATTTTAGGCAAAAAATAAATAAAAATATACATTTTTTTTTATCTTTTATATTCTAAAATTTGCAAAAAGGAAAATGGACCGATGCAAAAGTTTGGGCACCGTTAGAGATTTATGTGCTTGGAAAGCTTTCACCAATGTTTCAGACCTTAAGTCTGTTAGGGTTATGGCTTCTTCACTATCATCGTTAGGAAAGGCCAGGTGATGCTAATTTACCAGCTTTATAATAAAATCCAGCCTCCTCTAACCTTGTGCCAAAAAACAGCAGCCATGGGTTCTTCTAAGTAGCTGCCTCTGAAAATGGTGGAGGCCCACAAAGCAGGAGAAGGCTATAAGAAGATGGCAAAGCGTTTTCAAGTTGCCCTTTTCTCAGTTCAAAATATAATTAAGAAATGGCAGTTACCAGGTCAAGATAAAGTCTGGAAGACCAAGGAAAATTTCAGTGAGAACTGCTCATAGAATTGCTAGAGAGTAGTGATGAGCGAGCACTAAAATGCTCGGGTGCTCGTTGCTCAGGTCGAGCAAATTGGAATACTCGGGTACTCGGACAGAACAACGAGCCCAATGTAAGTCGATGGGAGACCCGAGTATTTTTGCAGCGACCACTCCCCCGGAGGTCTTTTTAGGGTATCAATACGTCGGAAATCTATGGGAAGAGTGCTCAAATGACATGGGAACATCATGGCAACTGCCCCTGGAAGCATTTCTGACTCCCAGGTCACTGCTGTGAACAATGTTGTCAGAGTCTTACGCCATTTTTCCTGGTCCACAATAAAACATACAAAAATGAAACCAAAATGTATTTTCCTGGGAAATATGTTAAGGAACATCCTTTCCAGGCTAATGATTTGTATGTAAGGCAAAATAAATAACCAGAAAAAAAATGTTCCTCCACCACTTGGGCTATGTTCACACATAGCGTTTTTGATGCGTCTTTCAACTTTAGCATTGCTTTCAACCAAGACAAATGCATTCACTGGAAAATGTAATTTTAACATTTTACAACCTTAGCTGGCCATGTGGTGTGTGACCCATCATCAGACACATCCTGTTTCATTCATGAATGAGGGACTGTTAAAGGAGGAAGACTATCAGGCGGACTTTAATATTCTTAAAGGGACGGCAGTTGATCTTCACTGTTCTTATAGAGCCATCAGCCGGCTATGCTTTGTTGTTCCCATTATTAACCCTTCTCTGCCATTGGACGTACTATTCCATCCATGTGACCTGGGACTTAATTCCCAAGGATGGAATAGTACATCATACGCGATCAGCCACGCCCACGGAGGGAGCGTGACTGATCGCAAGCGGCTGTCAGCTGATTCTCACAGCTGACACCTGGCATTAAGTGCCAGGAGCAGTCACGGACCGCTCCCGGCACTTTAACCCCCGGCACACTGCGATCAAACATGATTGCAGCGTTCCGGTGGCAAACGAAGCATCGCGCAGGGAGGGAGCTTCCTGCGTGCTTCCCTGAGACCCTCAGAGCAACGCGATGTGATCGTGTTGTTCCGAGGGCCTCCTGCCTGCAGGCCCCTGGATCCAAGATGGCCACGGGGTCCTTCCGGGTCCTGCAGGGAGGTGGCTTGCCAGTGCCTGCTAAGAGCAGGCACTGAGAAAGCCTCCTGCTCTGCCTGTCAGATTGCTGATCTTACAGAGTGCTCTGCAAACTGACAGATCAGCGATCTGACACTATATAGTGATGTCCCATCCTGGGACAATGTACAAATGTAAAAAAAAATTCCTTGGGGGGTCTAAATGTAAAAAAAAGTTATTTTGGGAGTCTAGTTTCCAAAATGGGGTCACTTGTGGGGGGTTTCCAATGTTCAGACACATCAGGGGCTCTCCAAACGCGACATGGCGTCCGATCTCAATTCCAGCCAATTTTGCGTTGAAAAAGTCAAACGGCGCTCCTTCCCCTTCGTGCTCTGCCATTCGCCCAAACAGTGGTTTACTCCCACATATGCGGTATTATTGTACTCAGGACAAATTGCACAATAACTTTTGTGGTCTTGCTACCCTTGGGAAAATAAAAAATAGGGGTGAAAAGATCATTTTTGTGTGAAAAAATATGATTTGTGAATTTTATGTCTCTACGTTATAAACTTCTGTGAAGCCCTTGGGGGTTCAAAGTGCTCACCACACATCTAGATAAGTTCATTGAGGAGTCTTGTTTCCAAAATGGTGTCATTTGTGGGGGTTTCCACTGTTTAGACACATCAGGGGCTCTCCAAATGCGACATGGCGTCCAGTCAATTCTGCGTTGAAAAAGTCAAAAGGCGCTCCTTCCCTTCCGAGCTCTGCCATGCAGCCAAATAGTGGTTTACCCCCACATATAGGGTATCAGCGTACTCAGGATAAATTGCACAACAACTTTTGGGGTCCAATTTCTCCTGTTTCCCTTGGGAAAATACAAAATTGGGGGCGAGAAGATCATTTTTGAGGAAAATTATGATTTTTTATTTTTACGGCTCTACGTTATAAACTTCTGTGAAGCACTTGGGGTTCAAAGTGCTCACCACACATCTAGATAAGTTCCTTAGGGGTCTAATTTCCAAAATGGTGTCACTTGTGGGGAGTTTCCACTGTTTAGGCACATCACAGGCTCTTCAAACGCAACATGGAGTCCGATCCCAATTCCAGACAATTTTGCATTGAAAAGTCAAACGGCACTCCTTCCCTTCCGAGCTCTGCCGTGCGCCCAAACAGTGGTTCCCTCCCACATATTGGGTATCAGCGTACTCAGGACAAATTGCACAACAACTGTTGTGGTACAATATCTTCTGTTACCCTTGGTAAAATAAAAAAAATTGGATCTGAAGTAAATATTTTGTGCAAAAAAAAAAAGTTAAATGTTCATTTTTTTAAACATTCCAAAAATTCCTGTGAAGCACCTGAAGGGTTAATAAACTTCTTGAATGTGGTTTTGAGCACCTTGAGGGGTGCAGTTTTCAGAATGGTGTGACTTTTGGGTATTTTCTATCATATAGACCCCTCAAAGTGACTTCAAATGTGATGTGGTCCCTAAAAAAAAATGGTGTAGTAAAAATGATGTAGTAAAAATGAGAAATCGATGGTCAAATTTTAACCCATAACTTCCTAACAAAAAAAAAATTTGTTTCCAAAATTGTGCTGATATAAAGTAGACATGTAAGGGCTAGTGTTGAGCGATACTGCTCGATATCTAAAAATATCGGATCGGAATGGTATCGCCGATATCACTAAATATCGTCGATATCCGATTCCGATACCGGAAGTCCCATGTAAGTCTATGGGAACAAAATATCGCAACTAAAAAAAACACTTTCTTTCGTTGTAAACACAAAATATACACACATAGAATACATATATATATATATATATACATGTCATTGTGACATATATATTGTAGCCTTTCCAGGGGTTTAGCTCTAGGATCGCTGTCTGGGTAGACAGAATGGCACGGAAACAGTTCATTCAGACAGCAGTTTGGTGAAAACTGGCCGCAACCAGTTTTATTAAAGTCCACAGCACACAGATAAAAACAAATCATAAACAGAAAACCTGGGCTTGTCTAGCCTCTAATTACACTTAGATAGATGGCCCTCTCTATCCGGGACCCAGACTCTACCAGTCTGTGCCCAAAACAACACATATGATATATGTTACCAGTATGGAGTTTCACATACACTCCTCTTTATGTCTGAAGGCAACTCCAATGTCCAGACTTGAGAGAGGTCACCTCCTATTCAGTCGCTATTCGCACGGATTCTCACTGCGACTACTCCTGTGTCCGGGGTACTTCCTGCACCCAGACTGAGATAGCTCACACTCTTAGAGACTGCTTCCTTGTGCCAGGACACCTCCCTGTGTCCGGGCTAAAGACAGCTCCCACACTCTTGGAGACACCTTCTGTGCCTGGACCCCTTGTCCAGACTGAATGAGCTCTCTGACTGTGCTCCCAAGCACCTACTTCTGGCTTCCTAATCAACACCTGAGTGGATTCAGGTCTGAGCTGCAAGCGTGTACCGAATTGCAGGTGTAGCGACCTTTCTTTACCACCAGGTTTACAAAGCCACACATTTCGCTCATACCAGTCAGCAAGGTACTTAGGTGAAATATACACCTCATTCACCACATATTCCTTCACTGTCTCACATATCCCCTCCCTCTTCTCCAGACCGGAGGGCTGGTCATCCAGACCGGAGGGCTGGTCAACAATCCAACAGAGACAGTGAACTCTGGACCAGTCATGGCCCTCATCAGCTTCATCCTCACCACTGTCATAGCCAACATCAGTTTTCTCTTCATCTGAAGCATCCTCACTACCCTGTACCCTCCCAGGCCTATACTCTCTGCGGGCCTCGGGTATCCTGCACGGTTTCATCTTGACTTTAGTGCCAGCCTCAGTCTCGGTATAGTGGCTCACCAGATAAGTACGACCAGGCACGTCAGAACAGCTCTGCTGATTCTTCCTCAGAAACTTTCGTACCTCCTGTTTTTGGGGCACTGACCCTGTGTCACCAACTGTCACAGGAGGTATAGGGGTTTTCTCTAATTCCCCCTGAACTTTCTTTAGCACATCTACTTTCTTAAATATCAGTTGATTCATAAATTCTACCTCACAGAACCCAAGCGCCTCTGTCATGGTCTCTGACCATTCCGAGCCACACTGTTCAAACGATTGGCACTGTAGAGGGAGCTGATCGTTTTTCTTGGTCGGTACACATAATTTATCCTCTTCTGGTACAGGCTCACTTTGCATAAGACTCAGAGCTCTTACTTCTTTCTCCAGGAGATCCTCATGGCTACGCATCTTCTCCTGTAGTTGTTGGACGTCCTTTACGTCTTCGGCCCTTTCTTCAGGCTCTTCTGGTAGGACATGCTCAGAAGCTCTACCATCAGTCTTCTTTTCCACCACGTTCTGCATCCCATCTGAGCTCCCGTGTATCTGCAGCGGCAACGGAGCGACACATCGCCCCTCCCACTCACTGGGACGTGGTTCAAGTGTAGACTCCATGAAAATGCGCCTGAGCTCACCAAGGCCAACCCGAGGTCTCAAAATCTCATCTTGGGATTTATCCAGATCCTTTGGGTCGCTCGGGAACTCCGATGGCGCAGCGGGCGCCGAACTTCCGGCCCGAGCTTCGCGAGTCGCAGCCACGGATCCGGACAGTACACCGTCCACGCCGCTGTCTCCAGCAGAAACATATTCCGGGGCAGAGTCATTCCCCACATCTTCAGTCTTGTTCCTCACAGCTTCACTTGAGACATCAGCCTCTGGTGAGGCACCTGGCCTGGTGTCCACCACTTCCATGGCTTTCTCCACCTCTGCAGCATCACCTTCCGAGTCCTTGGCCTGATGCAGATCCACACCATACATTGATAACTTCTCATTTTCAACAGCATCCACTTGTGCTGTGTTCAGTTTCAGAGTCCTGTCTTTCACCTTAGTCTTCGCCAGGGAACCGGCCAACGGTACAACATATTCAGATGCCATCCTCCGTCCGACTGCAAGGTCAGCCTCAGCCTTCCTCTCAGGACTCTCAATCTCCTCTGCTACCATGCCTTCCTCACTTGCACTGGTTGCTTTATTGTCATCAGATGACTCACTATCACCACCACTATCCCTGTCTGACCCCCTTTTCTCAGCCACATCTGGCTCACTTCCAGGGTTAGACACTTCATTTTCATTCACATCCGGCTCACTGTCAGGGTTATACCATTCATTCTCATTCACATCTTGATCTGGAACCTTAGTTAACATGTCATCCACAACATTAACTTCACCATCTGGTCCCTGGTTTCCCTCAGGTGGTCCCTCAAGTATGTGACTATGTGATAACCCCAGCACTATACTTCCATATAGCTCAGATACCAGGAGCTGACTTACGACCTCTCCCTGGACTTCAGTGTCCCTATACAATAGGTTATTGTTCATGGCAGCATGAGGAAACCTCTCCTCAGAGCCAGGCTCTTGGGGAACCTCATTCAGAACAATTACATTTTCCTGTGCCGTTTTAAGAGTGGGGTCTCGCACCGGCTCACTCCCAAAATTGTCACAGGAGCCAGGCAGGTCAGGGACACTCGGTTCCCGAGAACCACCATCCTCGTCTCCCAACATCACCTGCAAAGAAATGTCATCTTTATCACGGTCATCATCAGTATCATCACTATTATGATTAGCATTATCATCATTATCAATATCAGCATCCTCATCATGGTCATCATCATTATCATGATCATCATTATCATTATCAATATTATCATGGTCATCATCATTATCACATAAGTTTAACGGCCCACTAGCATTGTGTTCCGCCCCTCGGGACTGCGCACCCTCAGTAGGAGCTTCATCACACTGTCCATCAGAAACATTTTTCCCCCAGAGATCCTTAGACCGGGGAAAGTCATTACCCAATATAACGGGTGCACCAGGGTCTTCACTACCCCCACTTCATATGAAACCTCCCCGAGTTTGGGGACCAAGTCCACGGCAGTCTCTGGGTAGACTTTGGTGTCTTCATGGATGTACACCACACTCAGGTGCTTATCAGGGATGAAGTCCCTATCACTCAGGCTGTCACATACGGAAGTCACTGGACTCTCTGAGTCCAAGAGGGCCTGTGCTGGGCAGTCACTTACAACCACCGGGGACCCCTGTGGTCCAGTCTCTTCGGCTGAGGTGGACACACACACAGGCTCTGCGCAGGGAGAGAGGGATCTGCCAACATCACAACACATAGGCTCCCCCTCTATTGGACAGTTGGCTGCAATTTCACGCCAGCTCCAACACTGTCCATCACACTCTCCCACCCACATGTCCCCTCGGGCCTGAACCCGCTTATCAGCATACCCCATGTCCCCAACAGCTGGAACGCTCTTACCGCGAGAGTTCAGCGTCCGGGAACTCCGAAGTGACGACCTCTCAGACGGCTGTACCTCAGGAGGACGTGCTTGGGTGTAGCGGTCCACTATCACCTTTTCAACTCCATAATCAGGCCTGCTGACTGCAGACTCCCAACTGTATCTCCAGTCACGAACTCCCCTGGCACGGGCTGTCACCGTAACACCCAGCCGGGTAAGAATCGCCGCTTTCAACTTGGCATAGTCTTCGCTGTCCTGCTTGCTCAGGTCAGCCCAGACTTTTTGGGGTTCCCCAATCAGATAGGGTACGACCGCCATGGCCCATTCAGATAGTGGCAGATTCTCCTTCTCTGCCAGTCTCTCAAACCTAGTAAGATATACCTCCACATCATCATGAGGTGTCATTTTTCTCAAGGACCGTCTTACCGCCTTCTTTATAGCGGACAACGCCGGTGCCTTCACAACATTACTTCGGGACGCGGCACCGAAATCCTTTTTTGGTGCTGTCATCTGCTCAACAAATAACCGGTTATTCTCCTGCTGCTGCAGGAATTGCTGCTGGGCCTGCTGCATGTGCTGCTGGTGCTGCAGGCGCTGCTGCTCCATGCTCTGCTGCATGCTTCGCTGGGCCTGCACCAGGTACTCAACGAGTTCCTCCATACTGCCGGACTTATCTGTCTCAACCACGGCAGTTTTATGTTGCACATTAACTTGTGCCATTTGTTCAAACAGCGCCTCCATGCTGTCAGACTTCTCTGTCTTAACAACGGCAGTCTTCACTCAAGACATACACACTACACAGTTTTTTTTCCACAGAAAATTCAGCCTTGCTATGCAAACACTTTTTTTTTTTTTTTTCCTTTGCAAAGTCTATTAGGGCTACTGTCTCTTTAAGACTGCTCCACAAACTTTTCTTTTGCTGCTGCACATTCCACAGTCATTTTCACAACAAGTTCAGCTTTGCTGTGCATACATTTTCTCTCTGCAGACCCTATCAGGGCCACTGTCTCTCCAAGACTGCTCCAAACAGACGTTTCTGCTGACACACACTTTTTTTTTTTTCTGTTGCTATTTCAATAGACTTCACCTTTAATGCTGTCTCTCGCCACTGTGCTGCATGCACACTCCAGCACTAACTGTACCAGGCCCTGCGCTGCCCGCATTCTCCACCAATTGTAGCCTTTCCAGGGGGTTTAGCTCTAGGATCGCTGTCTGGGTAGACAGAATGGCACGGAAACAGTTCATTCAGACAGCAGTTTGGTGAAAACTGGCCGCAACCAGTTTTATTAAAGTCCACAGCACACAGATAAAAACAAATCATAAACAGAAAACCTGGGCTTGTCTAGCCTCTAATTACACTTAGATAGATGGCCCTCTCTATCCGGGACCCAGACTCTACCAGTCTGTGCCCAAAACAACACATATGATATATGTTACCAGTATGGAGTTTCACATACACTCCTCTTTATGTCTGAAGGCAACTCCAATGTCCAGACTTGAGAGAGGTCACCTCCTATTCAGTCGCTATTCGCACGGATTCTCACTGCGACTACTCCTGTGTCCGGGGTACTTCCTGCACCCAGACTGAGATAGCTCACACTCTTAGAGACTGCTTCCTTGTGCCAGGACACCTCCCTGTGTCCGGGCTAAAGACAGCTCCCACACTCTTGGAGACACCTTCTGTGCCTGGACCCCTTGTCCAGACTGAATGAGCTCTCTGACTGTGCTCCCAAGCACCTACTTCTGGCTTCCTAATCAACACCTGAGTGGATTCAGGTCTGAGCTGCAAGCGTGTACCGAATGGCAGGTGTAGTGACCTTTCTTTACCACCAGGTTTACAAAGCCACACATTTCGCTCATACCAGTCAGCAAGGTACTTAGGTGAAATATACACCTCATTCACCACATATTCCTTCACTGTCTCACAATATATACATATATTTATAGTTTATACACTTCTACATAGTAAAATAGACTCTGATTCAATTGCCGGGTAAAGCCGTGACATACCCCATAGAAGTCGACTGGCTCGGTGCCGAGTACCCCCAAAACCTCTGGCTCTGTGCGACTCAACTTGGGCGTCACAAACAGGATTCTGTAGCTCGCTATAAGCGAGTCCTGTGTGCCTGAATTTAACTGGTTTTGTGCTTGAGAATTGCTAAAATCATCAGAGAATGTATTTGCCATTTTTCCGCCATATCTGCGTCACGACGAGGCACTGGTGAAGAAGAAGGGCGTGCTCTTCGTGGGTGTACACTCACTCAGTGGCGCGAAAACGATGGCCGACCACTCTAAATGGTACTGCAATGTAAGATCGTGCCCCACAGCTCTTGAGTTCCGCCTCCTCATCCTCCTCAGTGTGCGGAAACTAACACGAAGGTCCCGCCTCCCTACAAAAGAGGGGCCCTCTCCAGATGCTAATGACACATGTGACTTGGCAGAGATGGCTAATGGACACGAGCAGAAGTGTGAAGGGATGGAGCAGTCAGAGCTCTCCCCCACGGAAGCGACCCGATCGCCACGGAACCACCATTGGGCACCCGGCCTGGAAACCCTCCTACGCTGCAAGAAGCGGAGGATACCCTAAGAGGCCTGGCCCGGCACCGGGAGGAGGTCGCCAGGATGGAAGCCAGCTGGCGTGCCCTAAAACTAAACTTGGAGCGGCGCCAATCCCTCTTACCTGAAGTGTCTGTACCGGATGGTGAGGCACCCGTTCTAGTAGAGGAGTCCGTGCGGGCATCCCAGCCCTTGCAATGTGATCCGGTTTGACGTTGTCGCAGTGGAGGCACCCGTTCCTGCAAAAAACGCTGCACCGGCAGCACCCCAGATCCCGCTGTCTGCCCCCGTCGCTGAGACAGAAGAAGCGACACCCGTCCTCATGGAGGAGGCCGCGCAGGCACCAGAGGTCTACCTGTCTGTACCGGAGCCCCGACTGTCATCTGTTCCAGAGCCGGCTGCTTCCTCCGCAGGTGAGCGCCGCCAGGACTGTCGGGCGCCAGGAGAGCTGCCGCAAACCGGACATCGTAAGCTGCAGTTTGATGGTGGAGACATGGAGATGATGGTGGAGGAGAATTACAACCGGCATCAGGAGGAAGAGTGGAGACGTCGGGAGAGAGAAGCCGAGCGACAAAGAGAGCAGCGCGAATCCCAGAAGCTTCGCCAACGTCACATCGAGAAGGACCGGGCAGATAAGGACCGGATGAGAAAAGATAAAGGAACCCTGATGGAGCCGCGGCGTAAGGGTGCAGTACGGAGCTTTAAATTGAAAGCTGGTTGGGGCTTCATCCAGGAGCCTGGACTTTATTTAGAAGTGTTTGTGACCCGGCGGGATGTGGAGACTCACCTCCCAGAAGGACACCCGGGAGGGACCTGTTGCCAGGAGACTTGGTGACTTACACCCGACACTGGGGTTACAATGGATGGTATGCCCTAAATGTCACCAGGTGCGACCCCTGGTCCCCAGAGTGTCAGGAACCTGTGAGACCCTCGGAGCCTTCAGCCTCCCACATCCAGGCCTCTGCACAAGTGCCCACCCCACGCCGTAAATCTCCCCAGCCTCCCTCAGTGGTCTCCTCAGCAGCCCCAGTGTTATGTTACGGTAGCTGAGGAGTGCAGGTAAAAAAGGAAATACACCAGAGCAGTTGGAATCTATGAGATTGCAGTACCCTGACTAACCACCACAACTAGAGGCAGCCGTGGAGCGTTCCTACGTTGGTCCTAGACGCCTCGTCACAGCCTGAGAAACTAACAACACCTAAAGATAGAAATAGGAAAGCTATCTGCCCCGGAGCAGAACCCCAAAGATAATAGAAAGCCCCCAAACATGTAATGGCGGTTAGACAAGAGGAAATACTGACACAGAAAGAAAATAGTATGAGCAAACGCTGGGGCCCAAACTATCTAAATAGAAAAGGACAGGAAGGGCACTTACTGCAATCTCAAGAAAACCCTGAAAAAACACCAACTCTACTAATTTCAAAATCACCTGAGATCACACGACCTCTACCACCTAAATTAGCTCTCTGGTGTAAAAAAATCAAAACAACAGCCACTGAAAAAAAACTGGAAAAAGCAAAAGTACAAAACACAGTGGCTGGACTAAACTGAGAGGGCAAAAGCCCCCGGAGGGGACCCAGAAGACCCCCACAGAAGTGCAGGACAAAATGCAAAAATATAGCACAAACACAAAAGAAGAAATTGTCTTATCTGATAGCAGGAGATGCAGACACGACACAGCAGGCTACAAGGGAAACTGGAAAGAAGGATTCAGACCAGAACAATTGATCACCGGCAACCCTGATGGGAAAATGACTCCCTTATATAAGACCAATCAGTAACACCTGATTCCCAGTCCTCACAATCCTCACTAGTACCGCTTGTAACCACCAGAGGGAGCCTCTGCTCAGAACTCATCTCAAACCCATTCACAACACCTAGGGTGGAAAATGAGATTATGCCCTATATGCTGCCCCATGTATTATGCCCCCATAGATGCTCCATAGATTATGCCCCCATAGATGCTCCATAGATTATGCCCCAATAGATGCTCCATAGATTGTGCCCCATAGATGCTCCATAGATTATGCCCCCATAGATGCTCCATAGATTATGCCCCAATAGATGCTCCATAGATTGTGCCCCCATAGATGCTTCATAGATTGTGCCCCCATAGATGCTCCATAGATTGTGCCCCCCGTAGATGATCCATAGATTGTGCCCCAATAGATGCTCCATAGATTGTGCCCCCATAGATGATCCATAGATTGTGCCCCCATAGATGCTCCACAGATTGTGCCCCATAGATGTTCCATAGATTGTGCCCCCATAGATGATCCACAGATTGTGCCCCCATAGATGCTCCACAGATTGTGCCCCCATAGATGCTCCATAGATTATGCCCCCATAGATGCTCCACAGATTGTGCCCCCATTGATGCTCCATAGATTGTGCCCCCATAGATGCTCCATAGATTGTGCCCCCATAGATGATCCATAGATTGTGCCCCCATAGATGATCCATAGATTGTGCCCCATAGATGCTCCACAGATTGTGCCCCCATAGATGCTCCATAGATTGTGCCCCCATAGATGATCCACAGATTGTGCCCCCATAGATGCTCCACAGATTGTGCCCCCATAGATGCTCCATAGATTGTGCCCCCATAGATGCTCCACAGATTGTGCCCCCATAGATGCTCCATAGATTGTGCCCCCATAGATGATTCATAGATTGTGCCCCATAGATAATCCACAGATTGTGCCCCATAGATGCTCCATAGATTGTGCCCCCATAGATGATCCATAGATTGTGCCCCATAGATGATCCATAAATTGTGCCCCCATAGATTGTGCCCCCATTGATGCTCCATAGATTGTGCCCCATAGATTATGCCCCCATAGATTGTGCCCCCATAGATTGTGCCCCCATTGATGCTCCATAGATTATGCCCCCATAGATTATACCCCCATAGATTGTGCCCCCATAGATTGTGCCCCCATAGATGATCCATAGATTGTGCCCCCATAGATTGTGCCCCCATAGATGATCCATAGATTGTGCCCCCATAGATGATCCATAGATTGTGCCCCATAGATGATCCATAGATTGTGCCCCATAGAAGCTCCATAGATTGTGCCCCCATAAATTGTGCCCCCATTGATGCTCCATAGATTGTGCCCCCATAGATTATGCCCCCATAGATTGTGCCCCCATAGATTGTGCCCCCATAGATTGTGCCCCCATTGATGCTCCATAGATTGTGCCCCCATAGATTGTGCCCCCATTGATGCTCCGTAGATTATGCCCCCATAGATGATCCATAGATTGTGCCCCCATAAATTATGCTCCATAGTATAGGCCTCAATTGCTGCCGCTGCAACCGAAACAAAAAAAAAGACATACTCACCTCTCGTCGCTGGGGGCCAGGTGCCGGTGTCCTGAGCAGGCAGGGACACCGGCGCGCTATGGGGGACAGGTGCCGGTGTCACCGTTCGCTCAGGGCCCCGGCACCTGAGACATTTACCTGTCACCGCTGCTCGCCGCCGTCTTACAGGTCCTCAAGCAGTCAATGATCAGGCAGAGGGCGCTGCGTGCAGTAACCACGTCATCGCGCCCTCTGCCTGAACATCGCAGCAAGAGGACCCGAGGACACAGCGGAACGGGACAGATAAATATCCCGAATACTTACCCTTCCGCCGGCGTGGTCTCTGCCCTGCTCTTCTCCCGCGGTCCCTGCGCCTGTGTTCAGCGGTCACGTGTTACCGCTCATTAAAGTCATGAATATGTGCATATTCATGACTTTAATGAGCGGTGCCAGCTGACCGCTGAACACAGGCGCCGGGACCGTGGGAGAAGAGCAGGGGCTGTAGAGATCACGCCGGCGGAGGGGTGAGTATATAGGACAGCTGCGCTCCCCCTCCCCCGCCGACCCCCTGTATATGACTCGAATATAAGCCGAGAGGGGGACTTTCAGCCCTAAAAAATGGGCTGAAAATCTCGGCTTATATTCGAGTATATACGGTAAATACATATGTTAGTAGTTGGGTATAAATATCAATATAAAGGTAGGGTAAAGGGTATAACAATAGTAACAAGTAATTAGAGCAATAGACAACTATTATCATCATTAATGTTTTAGCTACATCTAAAAGTTTGCTATTTCACCTGGAAAAGAAAGAGTAAATCAGGAAAACCCAAGAGAAAGAGGAGCGGCATGGAATCTGTAAGATTAATTTACATTATTATTTCATTTTTCAGAATTCTGGATAATTATAAAAATAATTCAATTAAATTTAATAAATACCTTTTTTTGCAGTTTATTTAATTTACCATGACTGTCATAAACAAAAAAAAAATGGAGTAAAATGTCCCGATTTTAATTTTTGAGATGCAGAACAACTGATGTTAAATCAAAAGTCACATTTTGCTAAAATATGATTTGCACCAAAAACTGCAAATTTGTGTTATTTTTTTTAACGCCAGGATATAATGCATTTTCTACATGTATGCCTCACAGAGTGGAGAATAGAAATCCCCAGGTGCTTATTTATGACTGCTCATTTGCATGAAGGTATTTGACACAGCACAAACGATATTTTAAAAAGTTCTGAATTTTTCAAAAGCAAAGATTATCATGGCCTTTATGAAAATGAATCTGGATGAATAGAGGAGGTCACATTTTGCTACAATATGATTTGCATTTTTAACACCAGGATATATTTTCTATACATGTACGACTCACAGAATGGAAAGTAGAAATCCCCAGGTGATCAATATCAATATTATTTATGACTTCTTATTTGCATGAAAGTGTTTGACCTCGGCTGCGGTTATATGTGGGGCGAGCCATTGTGAAAGATCTATATAAAGATACAGCGGAGAATGCACTGATCCAGAATGTGCACAGTTAATGACTCTACAGGTGAATTCCCCATATATTACCTTCTAGGCCAGAGCTCTAGGACACTGCATTATCACAAATCAAAAATATAATTTTTTAATTACAACATCACATAGACAGCGTCCAACAATCTACCGCAATCCCACAGTGCACAAATCACAATGTTCATTATGGCCATTGTGTCTGAGTCTTAAATGGTGACTGTAATTTCAGCAACTTTCCCTCCACCTTAACAAAAGTCCCAGGTCCTGCTGCCAAAAAACAGCCCCAAATAATAAGGCTGCCTCCACCATGCTTCACTGTGGGTATGGTGATCTTTTGGTGATGTGTAGTGTAGTATTTGCACCTTTTATAATTAAGGCCAGAAAGCTACACCTTGGTCTCATCAGACCATAACACGTTTCCCACATGCTTTTGAAAGACTTGATGTATACTTTGGAAAAACATAGTTGGGCTTAGATGTCTTTCTGTGTGAAAAAGGCTTCCATCTTGCCACTCCAAAGGTCAGACAAATGAAGAATACAAACCATAGTTTAGCATCACATACGAATACAAAATGAAAAAATGTGAAGGACTGAAGGGGATGGTTCTACAACCAAATTAGCATAAATCATATCAAGAGAAAAGGGTGTGGGCGACGATAAATAATGAAAAATGAAAAAGTAAATGGGTAAAAAGATTATATTTTATTGAATAAACATTAAAAACAAGTGATCATAAAATTAGCCATGACAGATGACAAATTGGTCATAAATGTGTAAATGATAAAGACATTAAACTAACATAAATGCAAATACATTCATCCCATCGGCGAATTCTTGAAAACCTGCGAGTCGTTTGAACGCCCATATGCACCTACCGTATTTTTCGGACTATAAGACGCACCGGACCGTAAGATGCACCCCAAATTTTGGGGTGAAAATAGCAGAAAAAAAGATTTTTACAATATGGGGGTCCGTCTTATTGTCCGAATTTTAAGGTACCTGTGGGCCAGCGGTGGTACAGCAGGGGTTGCGGCAGTGGCAGAGGTGCGGTGATGCTGATACTGTAATCACCTTCCTCACGTGAGGTGACGCTGCGGCACGGAGAGCAGAGCCGGGTTTGTGGCTGTGGTGTGGCGGTGGCAGAGGTGCGGCGGTGGCAGAGGCACGATGGGCGGCGTGCACCTGAGCAGGGTCCCTTCCTCAGGTGTGGTGACGCCGCGGCACGGAGAGCAGAGCTGGGTTTGTGGCAGGTGTGGCGGTGGCAGAGGTGTGGCGGTGGCAGAGATGCGGCGGTGGCAGAGGCGCGGTGGGCGGCGTGCACCTGAGCAAGGTCCCTTCCTCAGGTGGTGAGGTGACGCCGCGGCACGGAGAGCAGACAGGACAGAAGAGCCGGGTTTGTCGGTGGTGGCGGCCATCTTCCTGAGGCGGCGCGTGCGCAGAGTACTCTGCTTCCTGGGGCTTCAGAAAAATGGCCGCCGCAATCTCTATCTGCGCATGCGCGGCCTACCGCGGCCATTTTCCTGAAGCCACAGGAAGAAGAGTACTGTATCTGCGCACGCGCCGCCTCAGGAAGATGGCCGCCACCACCGGCAATCCCGGATCTGCTGTCCTGTCTGCTCTCGGTGCCGCGGCGTCACCTCACCCAGGGCCGGCGTCAGCACCCGGCACACCCGGGCAAGTGCCGGGGCCCTGAGCAGGCAGGGGGGCCCACTCGCAGTCTGGCACCCCCGCGCCCGTTAGCGGAGGAGAGCGGTGTCAGCGCTGCCACTGGGCCCTCCCCCCGCTTGCTCAGGGCCCCGGCAGCAGCTGGCACAATACTTACCTCTCCCGTGCCTCCGCTGCCGCAGCTCCGGGCTCCAGGGGGCGCCGGCGCTTCCTCTCACAGCAGCGCCGCTGAATGACGTCATCATTCAGCGGCCGGCTGTGGCACAGAGCGCGGGGACGCCGGACAGGTAAGACGTGTGTGTGTGTGTCTCTATGTGTGTCTGTGTGTATGTAGTGCGGTGCTTTGTGTGTGTGTGTGTGTGTGTGTATGTGTGTGTGTGTGTATGTATGTGAGAGAGTGCTTGTGTGCTGTCTGTGTGTGATGATGGGCAGGCATTGCTGATAATGGGGAGGCATTGATGATGATGATGGGGAGAAGATGATGATAATGGGCAGGCATTGATGATAATGGGCTGGCATTGATGATGGGGAGAAGATGATGATGGGCAGGCATTGCTGATAATGGGGAGGCATTGATGATGATGGGGAGAAGATGATGATAATGGGCAGGCATTGATGATAATGGGCAGGCATTGATGATGGGGAGAAGATGATGATGGGCAGGCATTGATGATGATGGGGAGGAGATGATGATGGGCAGGCATTGCTGATAATGGGGAGGCATTGATGATGGGGAGAAGATGATGATAATGGGCAGGCATTGATGATAATGGGCAGGCATTGATGATGGGGAGAAGATGATGATGGGCAGGCATTGATGATGATGGGGAGGAGATGATGATGGGCAGGCATTGCTGATAATGGGGAGGCATTGATGATGATGGGGAGAAGATGATGATAATGGGCAGGCATTGATGATAATGGGCAGGCATTGATGATGGGGAGGAGATGATGATGATGGGCAGGCATTGATGATAATGGGGAGGCCATGATGATGATGGGGAGACAATGATGATGATAAGGAGGCAATGATGATGATGGGGAGACAATCATGATGATAATGGGGAGTCTTTCCACAGCGCCCTTTCCTGAGCCGTAACAGTGCAGAACGCAGTACAGTGCAGAGGAGAGCTCCATATTTTGTATGGAGCATTATATGGGGACCAGTATCCTGTATGGAGCATTATTTTGGGTCCAGTATTCTGTATGGAGCATTATTTTGGGTCCAGTATTCTGTATGGAGCATTATATGGGGGGGTGACATCCTGCATGGGGTATTATATGGGTGATGAGGGGGAGACTGTGGTGCCCATAATATTGTATGGAGGACTGTACTGTCCAGTCTGTACTGTGCGCTGTGAGGATTTGGCGGTTTTTGAGCTATTGTACAATTTACAATAGATATCAGTCATGTAATGGAAGAAGTGAAGTGTTTGGCATAGTACTATACCCATATTTCTCTGCAGTATCTGTGCATCATGAATCGTGGTCTGTGTTAAAGGGGCCCACTGAGGCTCTTTCGCCCGGGGCCCATAAAAACCTGGAGCCGGCCCTGACCTCACCACCTGAGGAAGGGAACCTGCTCAGGTGCACGCCGCCCACCGCGCCTCTGCAACGCCGTATCTCTGCCACCGCCACCGCCACACCGCTGCCCCAACCCACCGGTAAGCTGCGGTCGGGCTATAAGACGCACCCCCCATTTTCCTCACAATTTTTTTGGGGAAAAAGTGCATCTTATAGCCCGATAAATACGGTATATCCACAGCAATAAACTTGCATTTGGCATCAGCAATGCCCATAAGTACTATAGAGAAAATTTTTTTGTAATTGAAGAATAGAGATCCCGATCCAGTGGGTTTCACTATTCTGATGTGCTTGTCATCCACGGCACCAACACAGTTGGGGAACTGGCAGATTTCCATGAAATTATCTGCAATTTCTAGCCATCTCTGCTGTGTTGGCTCTGGGATGAATTCCTCGTGCAAACAATCCCACAAAGCCTGGCAGGTTTTCTTTCACAATCCAGGATATTGTGGAAATGCCAAGCCGGTACTGGAAATGCAGAGAGGAAAACGATTCCCCTATTGAAGAAACCTGCAAAAAAGGAGAAAACAATAATTAATTAAAAACACCAGCAACCAAAAAAAAAAAAAACACCAGCAACCAAAAAAAAACAAAACACCAGCCACCAAAAAAAAAAACACCAGCCACCAAAAAAAAACACCAGCAACCTAAAAAAAACCCACCAGCAACCACATAAATTTTGCAACATTTTTTTTTCCAACATGTTTTATTGATTTAAAGAGTATTACAATAAAAGATAATCATACAAGTCTTGAAGTAACAAGCTTATTTGACAGACGTAAAAATCAAAATATTGATTTAAAGAGCATTGCCAAAAAGTAAGTCATACAGGCTTGAAGGTATCAAGCTTATTTGACGCTTGACAGGTATAATACTCATAAATGTCCCCCCACCACCCTCAACCCTCCCATCCCCCCAACATATAAACCCCTAAAGCGACTCTGCATTTGATTAGCAATCAACAAGTTCAAGGAATAGAATTACGTCCGCTTATTTTCTGAAGAAGATACCACTGGGTGTTTTCAAAATGTGTCCTTAGTTTGTCCCTGGTGTCCTGAGACAGAGATGGGATGAACAATGACCATGTGCTTAAAAACTTCCCAGTCAATTTCTCTTTATTTGTCAGGGTATCTAGCCAGTCCATTCGAAAAATATACATTATTTTGGAGTATATGAGAGATTTGGGTGGTGGCAAAGGATCCAGCCAGTGCTGCAATAGACTTTTCCTGACAGCTGAGGCCCATATTATTAACATGGCCTTAACATGTTTGGGGAATTTGTGTTGAGAGCTGCCTAGAATATTAAATATTGCCCATTGAGGCGTCAAAGGAAACAATATCCCACCAAGATTCTGTAGTTCGGCATGGATAGACTGCCATATTTTTTGCACTTTGGGACATCCCCACATGTGATGAAATATGTCTGTGTTTCCTGTCCCGCATTTGGAACATGTGAATGTGCCCCCTGGAGACATCCTAGACTTAATGTGTGGGGTAATATAAGCTCTATGAAGGAGTAATAGAGACATGTCTGCATAACTGCTGGAGGGGATCACTTTCCGTTGCATCAAAGTGGCATCTAAGATTTCCCCGACTGTGATGTTCTGTATATCATTAACCCATCGTGCTGGACCTGTCTTTTTGCCCTCCCATGACCATTGCTTACACAACAGTGTGTAAATACTGCTTGTCGAGGCTATCTGCACCCTGGCGGTCCTAAGGAAGCCATCCAAAGCGTTCCTCCCTCTTTCTCCACCCCCAGCCGCCATGCCTTTCAAAGTTAAGCTCCTTGCTTGAAGAAAGAGGAAGGGCTTGTTTACAAACGTTGGGAAACGTTGTGCTGCTATGTCAAATGCAAGCATGGGGAGAATCTATCATCTAATAGGCAGCTGCCAAGATGCAACCCTGCCCAGCTAGCTCAATGTAAGATAAGGGTGGTTTACCTCCCATAAAGCCCGGGTTACCCAGAAAGGGCACAAAAGGAGAGATATTGCTTCTCAAATGACATAGTCTCCGGCATTTCCTCCACGTCTGTATAGTTTGCCATAAGGTGGGGTGGTTTCTTATGTCTGCAATAAGGTCATCGTTGGCCATAAGTAGTAATGCTGGTAAGGAGACATGGGGACTTAATTGTTGGTCTAAAAGTACGTTTGCGAAATGTGAGCTACCTCTTAACCAATCAATGATATATCTGAGATTTGCTGCTAGATTGTACTTTGCAATGTCTGGAAAATTGATGCCACCCTCCTCCTTTGGGGCTTGTAGTTTGATTAGACCTATTCTTGTAAGCTTTTTGTCTCCCCAAATAAAATTCCTAAAAGCAGTGTTTAGAGTTTTAACATCAGCTTGTGTCAACAAAATAGGTAATGTTTGGAAAATATACAATAGTTTTGGAAATATTATCATCTTAATTAAATGACATCGTCCGGAAAAAGGCAAAGTAAAATGTTTCCAGGAGTTTAGAAGGTTAAATATGGACGTAATTAGGAGTCTAATATTAATGTGGTATAAGGACGCCAAATCTGCCGGGAGGTGGACACCCAAATATTTGATGGATGATGTGCTCCATTGGAAAGGAAGTGTCGAGTTATTTAATTTCCCTTGCTCAAACAGAGCCAGGGCTTCTGATTTATTATAATTTATTTTAAAGCCTGAGCATTTTCCAAAATGATTTAGGGCCTCCATGATAACTGGTATTGCCGCATTGGGATTGGAGATGAATATGAGTATATCGTCGGCAAATGCCGCAATTTTGAGTGAGGTGGAGCCTACCTCTATGCCCCTGTATATTGAAGAATTTTGGAGAGTTCTAAGTAAAGGATCTAAAACAAGGTTAAAAAGTAAGGGCGACAAGGGGCAGCCCTGACGCGTTCCTCTCTGGATTTCAAATGTGGAGGAGAGTATACCATTCATGGCCAGCCTGGACACCGGGTTTTTATATAACAACTTTATCGCCTCACAGAACCATGGACCAAAGTTTCTAAACTCCAGGATATCGAGGAGATAATCCCATGCAACCCTGTCAAATGCTTTGTCAGCATCCAGGCTGACCACAATAGACTCTAAACAACCATCCGCCGCGATCCGCCAGTAATACAAGTCTATGGGAAAACAGCGGATCCGCCAAAAAATGGCGGATTTGGACTGACGTCGTACGACTGAAGTGTGAAAGAGGCCTAAATGATTAGATTATAGATGGCTATTTAAATCTGTAGAGAAGGGAGAGGGAGAAGGAGCAGAGTAATGGACCCACAAACACACAGAAGGTGCAGCTGCTTTCTAGTGTTTATCTCACTCCAGTGCGGGATACACAGCTACACTGCTCAGTAATGCCGTATATTGTCATTCATCCATCTTCTGATCATGTGCTACATACACTTTAGGGAATATAGGGGGTGCTCACTGTGCGTCCGAGGCGGTGCTCCAAGGTACTAGTTAGCAATAAATAACAAAAAAGCTTGGGCACTCAAATGAAAATTTTATTGTCCAGTGTACACCAATGAGGCAAATGCCACCACCATACAAAAAAGAAAAAATACAGGATGACCCAATTGAAAGACAGATTAACTTCCGCAACGTTTCGGCACAAACATGCCTTTCTCAAACTGAATCTGCTGTAGAAGGGGGTCAAAGGTAATGGGACCTAGTCTCCTTTCATGCATATGTATAAATGGTACATGTCCGTTAATGTGGCTGTATGGTGTGGGGGCGCTGACCACGAGTGCCAGTGTACTACATACAGACAGGAGAGCAGGAACCCCTCATGTCTGTATGTGCTGTTTATGGGAGACATCATAATGCAGAATAAATCAAAAATTTAATTCATATTTTTTGTTATTGCATCTTTTGCATTTTTTTTTACTGCCGCATGTCAGTTCTTCTTCATTTCTTTATCCATTCAAATTAATACATAAAAAAGACGCATAAAAAATGTCCAAGATGCACTAATCTCTGAGCAGTCTGTGGATCGCTCTGCATCAGTCTTGAGACCCTTATACACAGTAGACTGTTGCCCGCAGCTTCTGATATCGACAGGTATGGTCGACGCACTAATGTATATGGTCATGCTGGCCAATTAATTGTTCATGGGAAATATCAATCTGACATGATTTCAGACTGCCAGAGATAAGCCATCAGCAGAAATTACGGCTTTGTCATAGAGAATACAGAAGCTCTCAGACGAACAAGATGGCTGCTTCTTGAAAGACTGGCCAAAGAATTGTTCAGCCGAGAGCCATAGATATGCTGTCCCTTCTGTGTCTGAGCCGATTCTGGCAAGTCAAATAACATCCTTAAAACAGTTCATAAAGTGACCAAGCCTGGAAGACTGGTGGGAGCCAAAATTTTACGATTCCAAGGAAATAGATCACAAAGCACCAAATGTTACAATCTGGTGATCCTCAGCACAGAGTCTTCAACTTCATGTCCCAGGGTATCCAACAGACCCTGTGGAAAATGGTCACTCTCAAAAGTAATTTCCTTTGTGAACTGGCATCTTCTGAAAAAACGGGTTTTGCAAAGTTGTGGGTATGCAAGAAGGATCAAAGAGAAAAGACTGCCAAATAGCCATTCATAAAAAGTTGGATCACCCGCCAGGGCAGTGGGGATGCTCGGTACCGGGCCACTTCTTTAAAGGGGAAGTGTCACGGCAGCAGTGACCCAGTCAGTGGCCCTGGGCGTCCAATAAAAGGGGAATAGTGAAAAAGGGGAAAATAGAGTTTATAATAAAGTGTTTGTGACGCGACCCGTGGTATTCGGTCAGGGGACCGACGCAGCAGTTCAGATCCTCTGGGATGATGATAGGGCAGCAAAGGTGTGAAGAAGCCAGATTGTAACTTAATTTCCTAGACAACCATGTTTTTGTAAACCCACAAGAATTGAATTTTTATCTGTATATTGGCTTGTGGATTTAAGTGTTTATGTCTGGTGGGTCAAGAAGACAGACTTGCATACCATTTAACATACTATGTAAGTCTGTAATAGTGACTTGTACATAGTGTGTGTTATCTGTGGTTATTGTGAGCTGATATGCTAATTGTGTGTTGTATTCTATAACCAGTTTGTTGACTTCGAAGGTAGATAGGGAAAGGCTGTGAGGATGAACTGAAGCACACTTGGTAAATCTAAAAATAGATCACCTGCCTCGGGTATAGAAGAGACTTCTTTCCTTCTGGCTGGGGTCACTCTTGAGGGTCTCAGCTGAGGGTACATGGGACCCGGCTGAAATAGCACAGGACTGCTCTCGATTATCTCCCTACGCTTGTCGTACCTCCTCTCTGTGTGTGCACCACAGGTGTAATATCGACCCTGGGAGCTCTAACATATCATCTACCATCATCTTGTCGAGACAGCCGAAGGGTGAGACCTTGTAATGTGCACCGTCTTGGGGGTAATTGCTGGGAATGTTCTGTTTGCTATAGGGTGTTGTGGTTCAATAAAGTATTGCCACACTGTTTTACCCTAATCCTGCGTTGTCTGTGTAGTATGTTGCCCACAGGGAGATAGAGCGGGTGTTCAGTGGTATGAACCCTGATCCATGCAGTCTTTCTAAAGATAGCCAGGTAATAGCGCAGTGACTACCAATCCAAAAGTTACTTCATGAAGCAGGGTAGGATTAATATTAAAATATAACTTTTAATGTTTCTATATTAAAATCAACCAAGGTAACATATAAGGACATACAGAAAAAAACAGAAAAGAATTGACACCATTCAATTCTTGCAATATAGCATTAGAATAGGGCCTGTATCCAAGCAATAAGCCCTATATATATATGCTTGCTTAATGAGGTGTATAATAGAAATGATCCAGAATAAAATATATTGGAACGATCTCACCTCATTTATGATTCATCAGCCTCATATAGCCGTGTATTTTTTGATCGCATTGGGAGAAGGTCTCTCTCATCTGCCTTCATTTATCATATCCCATCAGAACTAAATAATTGTGCCCCATGCGGAAGCACCGCATGGGGCACAATTATTTAGTTCTGATGGGATATGATAAATGAAGGCAGATGAGAGAGACCTTCTCCCAATGCGATCAGAAAATACACGGCTATATGAGGCTGATGAATCATAAATGAGGTGAGATCGTTCCAATATATTTTATTCTGGATCATTTCTATTATACACCTCATTAAGCAAGCATATATATATAGGGCTTATTGCTTGGATACAGGCCCTATTCTAATGCTATATTGCAAGAATTGAATGGTGTCAATTCTTTTCTGTTTTTTTCTGTATGTCCTTATATGTTACCTTGGTTGATTTTAATATAGAAACATTAAAAGTTATATTTTAATATTAATCCTACCCTGCTTCATGAAGTAAAGATAGCCAGGCCAGCGGAAAAGAGCACCCACTGACCCTGTTTCTCCACAAAAGGTGATTAAGCTCTACACGGGTAGAGCTATGGCCCAGGGCAGTTAGGATGTAAAAGGTGATGTTGGTGGTGAGTGTGGTGCAGGACAGGTGGCGCAGGAATGATTCAGAGGACACAGCAGGGTGCAGTTTTCAATGCTTTACTCACAGTTCTCTTGTGCGCAGATGCCTGCTTGGTGCCGTGTCCTCCAGGTGAGGGGTCCAGCAAACTCCCAGGTAGGTCAGGATACACCTTTCCAGGACTCCTTTCAGTATGCTCCTCTCCTGGCCGTCTTACTGCACTGGCTTCCACCCTCCTGCCCAGCACCTACACAATCAGTGTACCAAGCCAGCAGCCGCGGACCTTGTCAGGTGATGTCCTCTGAGTCACCTTGCTTCTACATGGCTGCCTTTTTGGCTAATAATTGTGGATGTGGCTGAGGCACGCAAAGATACCTACGCCTCCGGCTTGCTAGCTGAGTCTTGAAGTCCTCCACTAGGCTTGGAGGCCGGTTCCCCACTGTGTCCTGGTCTCTCCAATACTGGATCGGGCCCCACGGATGGATCTCTCACTATCCGTGCCCCTAGGATCCCTTTTGTCCTCCCGGGAGCTTCCTTCATTCTCTCCCTCTCAATTCTCTCTACTTGTCTGGGGACAAGCTCCTCACAGCTTGAGCTCCCCTCACGTTCTGACTGACTCTCCAGTCTTCTCGCTCTCTAAGCTCCTCCCCTTTTTCTTACCTACACCCACACCCCAACACCCTTTCCTACCCAGCCTGAGATGAGGCCCTCCTCCCTTGGGGTGCACCCTGCTGCCCTGACTGAACTAGTGTGTGCTGGGTGCGAGTGCTAGAGTCCTGGGTAGTGCTCCCTCCTTACCTGAGAGTGGGATACCACACCTCTGGATGAGGTGCAGTACCTCTGTGGCGACTGTACCCTCAGGGGCGCCACAAAGTCCTTGTGCCCGTTGGATAACCGACCAGTAGCCACATTGGTTCTCAGTCTCTACAATGTTGGCAGTGAGCCCATAAATAGGCTTCATTAAAGGGAATCTGTCAGCAGGCTTTTGTTATTTAATCTGAGAGCAGCATGATGTAGGGGCTGAGAATCTGATTCCAGCGATGTGTCACATACAGGGCTTTGCAATGTTGTGTTCATCAAATTAGTATGGTATTATCAATACAGGACTAGGTGTCTGGTGCCTATTAGTCCAGCCACACCCCCACCACTGATTGGAAGCTTTCTGTCTCTATACAGTGCAGACAGGAAACAGCCAATCAGTGGTGTGGGCGTGGTTATACCTAGCTCAGCATTCCAAGCTCTGGTAGATCTGCAGCAGAGAAAACTGTGATTCTATCAAAATGACAGCAAGCAGCCCAGTAAGTGACACATTGCTGCAATCAGGGTTAGTCGCTATAATCTGCTTCACTCTGTCCATTTTGGAGTCGCAAACAAAGCGATCCGCAGTCCTGGTGACGGTCCTTCTTCTCGGAGAACGTTGTCCCTTCGTCACATCACCGGCAGAATTGACTTCAAAGCGTTTTTAGGAAAAATTTGAAACTTTTTGTGAAGTTATGTGAAAATGTGATCATTTGACTTGTTTAGAAACTGAAGAAGACACCATTTCCCCCCCACAGACGCCAGCTCCTCGTTTACCCGCAGAGTTACTCATCATAATAAAAATGAATGGTTTGTCTCATTGTTCCTCATTGTAGACTTTGTGGCTCCAGAAATGACGAAATTCAAAACAAGTTATTGTCATACATTGGATCAGCAAGTGGATCAAATTGTGGCCAGTCTGCGGTGTATAAGTTATCCTCGCGATAGGTCATCAGAATCAGACTAATGGGGGTCTGACTCCGTGGATGCCCACCTATTAAATATATGTAGCTCCCGAAGTGCGCATTGTACATAGCTGAAGTGCTGTGTAGTGGCCGTTTTCAGTACTGCAGCTCAGATCACATTCACTTTAATAGTAGCTGAGCTGCAGAACCCATGTAGGGGTGTGAAAGGGACTGTCATATGCCTCTCAAAACAGTGTTTGTACAAAGTGTGTGATCTTATTGTATTTTTGTGATTGTGGAACTAAGAAGAGTTTTATAGGCACTAATGTGCCGGTTAATGTAATGTACTGTGATAAAGGTATAATGTGATTTATGTGTAGTATATAGGGAAAGTTCAGGGTTAAGTATAGGACATAGGTATAGCATAGGACATAGGGATTAAGTAAGAAATGGAAAAAATTCAGTTGTGGGCATGCTAGATATAATAAGTAGGAAGTAAATTGCACAGGTTAGTATGCAGTTAAATGTTCGGGATCAGCCCCAGCATGGGAGAAGGAAGAGTCAGTTAAAGAGGGGAGAACTTCCTAGTTTTAGTCAAACCTATGAGAGTTGGAGATTAGATCTGAGATGGATAAAGTGTTAGCAGGAGTTCAAGGACAGAGAGCTGGAGGGCACGAGAAGTATGGACTATATGGAAGTATGACAGTATAAAATTCCTGTAATGTCCGGGGCCTACGGCCCGAACTAGGCATTGGGAAGCGTGCCTTATGCCCTTTCAACAAGTGGAAGCCAGATGGGAAGTGCATGAGAGAGATGAGACGGGACTCATGGGATCTGAGAAGCCAGACAGAGTATCTCAGGGGCCGAGGGAACCAGTAAATGAAGGGATATCTGGGGCAGAACAAATAGAGAACATGGAAACATACTGTGCTCTAACTGCAATTGAACTCCAGATGCTGAGTAAAATTGAACTGTTTCTTAAAAAGCAAGTGTCCCCTGACTTGTGTGCAGACGTCCCTGGATCCAGAGACGTGGACACAGAGGAAGCTTGCTGCTGAAACGTGAGTGTACTTCACCACACGCACAGCACAAGGGAATAGGGACACTGTTTTATTGTAGGGTGCCATGGTGCGGGAACACATCAGCCCCTCGCCCATGACTACCACCCTGAGCACCTTACACCCAAGAATGGCCTCTTTATACAGAGCTGATCAATGGGGGTGTCAGACCACTTCTGATCTGATATTGATGACCTGCGGGGGAATCATCAATATCTAACCCCTTTAAGTTAATCATAGGACTAATGTCACCAAATTTTAAATGGCCGGACATCTAGTGTGTATGGGGTCAGTTGATTAGCCAGCAAGCCCCTTCACACAAGCCCCCATTGAACATTGCCGATAAGACTCCATACACTAGTCGAATCTCCACCTTACACATGAATATATTGATTTCCTTTGTTAGGACCGATCACGCCAGCCCTGGTATTACCTATATTGTACATAGCAATGATACTGCAGGAAACAATGTAGATATTACACAACAGCCATAGACAAACTGTTTTATTACCCTTTATAAAAACCGGATAAACACCTTTCACAACATTATCACCTCCAATCAGCGACCCACATATAAGACTATTGAGGAGCAGGTATTTATGGCCTCGTTACGTCTTGTGACATCGCTGTTGCTCATACAGACAGAAATCAAAATCCACAATTTTTTTTTTATTGGTCAGATACATTATTTGAGCACCTGAACGTAATAGATGAAATTCCCCCTCACCCTTCTGAACTGCCCTCATGTAATCATGCACCTTCACTGAAGCAGACGCTGAGTAGTTGCAAGGAGGCACCAACTTCAACAAAATCAACTCATTAATTAACGAATGTAAAACTTCTGATGGTGACCTTACTTTGGATATTGTAGTTGCTGGATATCAAGCAACATGATCATCCGCTTTCAGTCCTGTGATGCCGTTCTTTGCAGTCTGGTACACAGTCAGTTCTTGAAGTTCATGTATTGAAATCAGGAAAAATTAGCAAGAGTAAGGATGTGAGCGACTGTGACAAGACCCAAATTGTGATGGTGAGAAGTCTGGGTCACAAAATCTCCAAAATACAGGTCTACTGGGGTGTTCCCAGTATAGGACACATCTTGTGGGGAGTTCCCAGTGTAAGACACATCTTGTGGGAGTTCCCGGTATAGGACACATCTTGTGGGGTTTCCTGGTATATGACAGATCATGTGGTATGTTCTCAGTATACAGCAGGTCTTGTGGGATGTTCCCTGTATTTTTCAGGTCTTGTGGGATGTTTCCAGAATACAGCAGGTCTTGTTGGTTGTTCTTGGTATGTTTAATTTCTCATGGGTGTTCCCAGTATACGGCAGATCTTGTGGGGTGTTTCCGGTATTTTTAAGAAACACTTTGTAGCACTATATCATGTAAACATGAAATATATGAAATTTTAATTACATTAATGCTCTAGAAAATAGGAAAAAACGGAGATGCTTAGCGCATAATTTGACCAATTCATACATGCCCAGCAGCCAACGACAAGGCGATCTCCAGCTGCTGGGAACCTGCCTAATGTGATTCCTCTCCTAGCCTGAAACTTGCATTTATGGGCCAAATTATGTGATAAGCATCACCATTTTTTCTTATTATCTAGAGCAGTAATGCAATTCAAATTTCATATATTTCATGTTTACATTCTTTAGTGTTACTGAGGGCAACTTTATTAGTTCATTACCTATAGAGATGGCTACTCTTAGTTCACACCTGTACACACTAGCTTTTTGTTTGGAAGTGACAGTCAGTGTTTTGTTATCCAGTATTTTTAAGGTCTTGTGGGGTGTTCTATATATACAGCAGGTCTTGTGGGGTGTTCCCAATATTTTTCAGGTCATGTGGGTTGTTCCTTGTATACAAGTCTTGTGGGCATTCCTGATATTTTCCGGTCTCGTGGGGTGTTCCCAGTATACAGCAGGTCTCATGGGGTGTTCCCCATATACGACAGGTCATGTTGGGGGTTTCCAGAATTTTTAAGGTCATGTAAGTTGTTCCCAATATACAGCAGGTCTTGTGGGGTGTTCCTGGTATTTTTTAGGTCTTGTGGGGTTTTCCCAGAATACAGCAGGTCTTGTGGGGTTTTCCAGGTATTTTTCAGGTCTTGTGGGGTGTTTCCAGAATACAGCAGGTCTTGTGGGGTGTTCCAGGTATTTTTCAGGTCTTGTGGGCTGTTCCCAGAATACAGCACGTCTTGAGGGGTATTCCAAGTATTTTTCAGGTCTTGTGGGGTGTTTCCAGAATACAGCAGGTCTTGTGGGGTGTTCCAGGTATTTTTCAGGTCTTATGGGGTGTTCTCAGAATACAGCAGGTCTTGTGGGGTATTCCAGGTATTTTTTAGGTCTTGTGGGGTGTTCCCAGAATACAGCAGGTCTTGTGGGGTGTTCCAGATATTTTTCAGGTCTTGTGGGGTGTTCCCAGAATACAGCAGGTCTTGTGGGTTGTTCCAGGTATTTTTCAGGTCTTGTGGGAGGTTCCCAGAATACAGCAGGTCTTGTGGGGTATTCCAGGTATTTTTCAGGTCTTGTGGGGTGTTCCCAGAATACAGCAGGTCTTGTGGGGTGTTCCAGATATTTTTTTAGGTCTTGTGGGGTGTTCCCAGAATACAGCAGGTCTTGTGGGGTGTTCCAGATATTTTTCAGGTCTTGTGGGGTGTTCCCAGAATACAGCAGGTCTTGTGGGTTGTTCCAGGTATTTTTCAGGTCTTGTGGGGTGTTCCCAGAATACAGCAGGTCTTGTGGGGTGTTCCCAGAATACAGCAGGTCTTGGGGGTATTCCAGGTATTTTTCAGGTCTTGTGGGGTGTTCCCAGAATACAGCAGGTCTTGTGGGGTGTTCCAGATATTTTTTTAGGTCTTGTGGGGTGTTCCCAGAATACAGCAGGTCTTGTGGGGTGTTCCAGGTATTTTTCAGGTCTTGTGGGAGGTTCCCAGAATACAGCAGGTCTTGTGGGGTATTCCAGGTATTTTTTAGGTCTTGTGGGGTGTTCCCAGAATACAGCAGGTCTTGTGGGGTGTTCCAGATATTTTTTTAGGTCTGTGGGTGTGTTCCCAGAATACAGCAGGTCTTGATGGGTATACCTGGTGTTTTTCATATCTCATGGGGTGTTCTCAATATGTGGCAGGTCTTGTGGGGTGTTCTTTGTATTCAGCAGGTCTAGTGGGGTGTTCCTGATGTATGGCAGGTCTTGTGCTGTGTTCCTGGAATAGGGTAGGTCTTGTGGGGTGTTCCCAGAATACAGTAGGTCTTGAGGGGTGTCCCTGGTATTTTTCATATCTCATGGGGTGTTCTCAGTATGCGGCAGGTCTTGTGGGGTGTTCTTTGTATTTAGCAGGTCTTGTGGGGTGTTCCCAGTGTGCTTGATCCTTCAGGAGCACAGGACAAAGGTCAATGCCAAAGAAAAGATAGCAATCAATCAAAATGCAGGCAAAAGAGAATCACTGCACACGTAATTAATGCAAAAAAGTGAACAAGTTTATTGAAGAAAATGCGACAAATAAGGTTTGACGTTTCGGCCATACATGGCCTTTATCAAAATTGGTCGCTGAAAGAGATAATACATAAAATATATCAGAACGTGAGTACATATAAAATATCCTAAATAATGGTATGGGTGTTGATATATATATACGTAGGAACATCAATTATTTCCAAGAACAGAGATAGGTAGTATATGTAACACATGGAGTCATACCCTTTTCAATATGAAGATTCTAGAGACTGATCAGATTATAATAGGGTTTTCATCATAACCTATAGATAAAGGTGAAGGAGTATAATTAGGGCACAGTCCCTAGAATGTATATATATCAGAGGAGTGAGTACATATATACACAAAATATACAAAAAATAAATAAAATATACAATTATATACATAGGAGAAAAGATACAGTATATTTACATATGTCTGTGATGATTCAGGTATGTCCCAGGTGGGGGAGCAATTATGCTTTAGAACAGGGATGTCAAAGTCAAACACACCGAGGGCCAAAAAAACAAATTTGCTACAAGCCGAGGGCCGGACTGGTTCAATGTTTATTAAAACATATCGAAATGATTGCACATAGCCTATTGAACGAAGACCTAACACAGTGTACATTATTTAATGATTAAATGAATATGGCAATATTTTGTTATGGCTCTGTCAGTAACTTCAAGTTAAAACATTTTCAACAGCCAAACAGCAAAAAATTAAATTGTTTTTAAAAACAAAATGTGTTTCTTAATATCAAGATAAATGCATAAATAAAAGTGCATGCATTATAAACTGAAAATGTATTATTGTGCTGCTCTATGATCTACCGATCACTGCTTTCAAATAGTAAAATGAAAAAATAAATCAAATCAGTTGTATTCTTTCTCATGGCTCTTATCTGCAATTTTCCCTGAGTCCATTCAACTGAAAAATAAATATAAATAAATAAAATACAAAAATTTATGGCACACAGACAAAACAATACTTCCTTCAAAGAAAAATCACGTCTTGTAGAAACAAATGTAAAAATGTAACTGAATTTAAAAAACTAAAATACTTTACTGCTCTGTGATGCTCACTTGTCTGAGGCTGAGCCTGACACTTGGAGGTGTCTCATCTCACTTGTCTGAGGCTGAGCCGGATACTTGGAGGTGTCTCATCTCACTTGTCTGAGGCTGAGCCTGACACTTGGAGGTGTCTCATCTCACTTGTCTGAGGCTGAGCCTGATACTTGGAGGTGTCTCATCTCACTTGTCTGAGACTGAGCCGGATACTTGGAGGTGTCTCATCTCACTTGTCTGAGGCTGAGCCTGATACTTGGAGGTGTCTCATCTCACTTGTCTGACGCTGAGCCGGATACTTGGAGGTGTCTCATCTCACTTGTCTGAGGCTGAGCCTGATACTTGGAGGTGTCTCATCTTTTGTACAAGTTCATCAATGTTCGGGTGCTCTGAGCTCAGGAAATCCTCAGGATTGAGTGAAGGTGATTATCAGTAAGACGACTCCTCTGTGATGTTTTGTTTAGCTTCATCAAAGAACAGTTGTTCACACAGGTATGTGCTGCCAAACATAGAGAGCGTCCGAGCGGCTTGGATGCGCAACTGGGGCATTGTGTCGGGGATGGAACGTGAAAACTCGGCAGCACCCACTCTCTCGTATTTTTCCTTCAGTGTGTCATTGCACTGGAGCTCAATCAACTCCATTTGTAGATTTGGTGGTGCGCTTTCTACATCAACTGTAAAAGGATTGCTGAGCAGTTCAAACCGCTTTTTTGGGCTTCAAAGTCAGCAAATCGGCGTCGGAAGTCGGCGGCAAGTATGTTGAGTTTATCGGCAAACTGTGCACACGGGAACACAGCGGTAGAGAGCTTCTCTTTCATGGTCTGGCAGCTGGAAAAGTGGCTTAAGTTTTCTTTCATCATCTGCGTCTCCCACAGACTCAGCTTGGTTTTAAAGGCCTTCACTGTACTGTACATATCAGATGACAAGTCCCCGTCCCTGTAGCTGCAGATTCATCACATTCAGATGGCTCGTGATGTCGCAGAGAAATGCCATTTCACACAGGAAAGTTTCATCTCTGAGCTCTGTTGTGTCTTTCCCCTTGCTTTCCATGAACAGACAGATCTCACGCAGCTCAAAGCATCTTTGAAGCACCTTTTCCCGACTTAGCCATCGCACCTCTGTGTGATACGGTAAGTCACCATACTCTGGATCTAACTCCCCCAGAAATGCCTTGAACTGGCGGTGATTTAACCCTTTGGCTCTGATGAAGTTAACTGCTCGCGTTATGGTGCTCATTACATGCTCCATTTTCAAGGCTTTGCCACACAACGACTCCTGGTGTATGATGCAGTGATACGCTGTTAGCTCATCTGTGACGTTCTCCTCCCGCATCCTCTCCCGCATCCTCGCCACCAATCCACTCCTGTGCCCACACATTGCGGGTGCTCCGTCTGTGGTTAATCCCTCAAGTTTTTCCCAAGGCAGCCCCATCTCATTTACACATCTGGATGCCTCTTCATACAGATCTTGTCCTGTAGTTGTGCCATGCATAGGACGTAATGCCAAAAACTCTACTGTTATGCTCAGGCTGGAGTCTACTCCACGGACAAAAATTGACAGCTGGGCAATGTCGGATGTGTCCGTGCTCTCATCCACAGCAAGAGAATATGCGATGAAATCTTTTCCCTTTCTCACAAGCTGTACTTTTATGTTGGTGGAAAGCTGGTCTACGCGCTCAGCAACGGTGTTTATGCTCAGGCTCACGGTTGCGAATAGTTGTCTTTTGTCTGGGCACACTGCGTCACAAACTTCAAGCATACAGTTTTTGATAAACTCTCCTTCTGCAAAGGGCCGGGCTGATTTTGCGACCTCTTTTGCCACAATAAAGCTAGCCTTGACAGCAGCCTCGCTTTGTGATTTAGCATATGTGAACATAGCCTGTCTGGACTTAAGGCCTCGTTTTAATTCTTCCACCTTCTGTAGCTTTTGTTCATATTCCATATTCTTGTCTTTGTCTGTGTGTTTCTTAGACGTTTGATAATGCCTTCTTGAATTAAATTCTTTCAATACAGCCACATTTTCTTCACACAGAAGACACACAGGTTTGCCTTTTACCTCTGTAAACATGTACTCTGCCTCCCACCTGGCCTGAAACCCCCTGTTCTCAGCGTCCCTTTAAGTTTAGCCATTTTTGAGGAGGGGGGTATCAGAAAGTTGTTCTCTGCCCTGACTACTGATGAATAATGAAGCCGCTTGTGCGCGCTGCAGTGACTTTGCCGGCTACCGGTGCATTGTGGGAAATGTAGTGTTGGTGCGTGCAAAACACCAGCAGGCGGCTGTGGCCTGCGGGACGGTTCTAATAGTAATTAAATATCATCCAGGGGGCCATAGATAATACTGGACTAGAGATATTCACAAGAGATACTCACAGTGTGGTCATTGGTGGCGCAGGGTCAAGTGCAGGCAAAGGCACAACGAGGTTCTGGAGGAGATAACGCCAGCACAGCAGTGCCGTGGCGATGTGTGGGTAAGGGCTGCACGCTTTAAATAGGAGCCGCTGGTACCGCCGTGTGACCGAAATGACGTCGGCTCACAGCCGCGTCATGTGATAGGGACGTCACAGACGTCTCCTGTTGCAGAGAGCTGCGCTTGCGCAGTAGGCAGCATGTCTCCTTGCTAAAATTGGGGACGTTACTAGGTAACTGGGGAATAGGTCACATGTGAGGAGAAATCGCTCAATCTCAAAGCAGGGGAAATAATGTATATTATAGAGGAATGAATGTGCAACGATAACACACAGAGTGGTGGTGTAGTTAATATATGTCAAAATACATATAACACATATAAGTAGCATAATAGGACCTAGATCTCACCTGTAACAAAAAAAGTAATACATAGAAATAAAATAATAATAATAATAATGCATGGTAGGAGTCCAAACTCAAAAGGGGAAAAAAAGGAAAAAGGGAGAAATAAGTAAAATGAAATAAAACAATAGCGAGGGGTTATTTTTAAGGGGAAGGGGTATTATAATAGGTGAAGGATATTGTAACGGAAAAAAGGGTAAGAAAAAGGGAATAAATTAAATAAAACGGGAATGAGGGAGGGATTTTGGGGTTCTTACCAAGGAGAAGATAAGAGAGGGATTTCAATTTCAATGGGCCTAGAAAAAGAAAGATACCTTATTAGTCGGTCATTTATTCAACTTATATTAACCAGTCAATTTCCTTGTTTAGACCTCTTGGATGTAGCGTATCGAGGGTATATATCCAAAATGTCTCACGTTGCTTCAAGAGTTTGATGTGGTTACCCCCTCGGGTCGGCCTGGGTACTTTTTCAATAATTTGAAACCTTAATTGCGCCACATTATGCCTTGCTTCTTGGAAATAAGCAGGTAGAGGAAGCCACGTTTTAGCACATCTGATGGTTGATTTATGGGCTGAGATTCGATCTCTTATGGTCTGAGTTGTCTCACCCACGTACAGAAGCCCACACGGACACTTAATCAGGTATACCACGAAATTTGTTTCGCACGTGAAGAAACCTTTGATGGGTAGGATTTTCCCGTACGTGGGTGAACAATCTCATTACCTTTTATAATATTGGAGCAGCTCATACAATTTAAGCATGGGAACGTGCCATTCCTTTTAGATCCTGTCAGTGTGCGTGTAGTCAAAGAGGCATTTGATTTCAAGTCTGCTCTGACTAAATGGTCTTTGATATTGCGAGGTCTCCTCAGGCACATTAAGGGGGGATTATTGAAGCTGGCGATGTTGGGGTATGCTTTGTTCAGTAAGGGCCAGTGTTTTAAGACTAAGTTATGTACCCTCTGCATTGAAGGGTGATGTCCATGGACAAACGGAATACGTGGTGGTTTAGGATGTGTTGAGTTAGTGTCGACAGGGACCTCCAAAGCTTTTGTCATTTCCATAGTAAGTAGATCAGGGGGATAATGTCTGGATAGAAATTTATTGGACATTTCCTTCAGCCTGACCTCTTTGAGGGGTGAATCAGACACGATTCTGGTAACTCTCTTAAACTGAGAACGTGGAAGGCTGTTCTTCGTTGGTTTAGGGTGACAACTGTCGTAATGAAGTAGGGTATTGCAGTCAGTAGGTTTGGTGTAAATGTCTGTAGTTAATTTACCTGAGTTATCCTTTCGGACTCGAGTGTCCAGAAAGGTAACGCTTTCACAATCATGGGAAAGTGTAAATTGAAGTTCTTGTCTAGTATTGTTTAGAGTATTGAAGAAAGTCAACAAGCTATCGAGATCCCCGAGCCAGATACAAAAAATGTCGTCGATGTACCTATGCCATGTCAAGGCGTGTTGTTGGAATGGGGGATGCGGATACACATGATCACGTTCAAACCTGTCCATGTATAGATTGGCGTACGCAGGCGCTACGTTTGAACCCATAGCGGTCCCACATATTTGTATGAAAAAATCTGAAGAAATTCTCCCTTAATACCAAATTTAAGAGGTCAAGGCAAAGCTCCTGTGATGGTAAATTGACATTTGCCTCATTTAGAGTTAATGTAACAGCTTGGATCCCTTTATCGTGCGTGATGGATGTATACAAGCTGTTGACATCAAGAGTGCAAAGGATGCTGGTAGGTTCAACAGCTGAAATTGTATTGATTTTGCCAAGAAAATCACCCGTATCAAGGATGAATGATTGTGTTAAATGGACATGAGGGGTCAAAATCTTCTCCAGGAAGATAGAAATCGGATTTAAGATGGAATCGGTAGATGCCACTATTGGCCGGCCCGGTGGATTGTATAGGTCTTTATGGATCTTAGGAAGAGTATATAGAACCGGAGTGACCGGATGTAGGTTGGTCAGGAAAGTTTTGGTTTTAGCATCAATGGTTTTATTATGAAAATGTTTTTCAAGGATGAGATCAATTTTCCTGCGTATGCCGGGAGTAGGGTCTGATGGGACTTTCTTATATGTGTTAATATCGGATAGTTGTCGCCTTATTTCTGCAAGATATTGGGATTTATTCATTACCACAACAGCGCCCCCTTTGTCAGCAGGTTTTATAATAATATTGGGATTATTTTGTAGTGATGTTATGGCCTGTTTTTCCAACTGTCCTAGGTTGTTTGTTGTGAATGGGTTTGAGATGAGTTCTGAGCAGAGGCTCCCTCTGGTGGTTACAAGCGGTGCTAGTCTGTCCAGTGAAGATTGTGAGGACTGGGAATCAGGTGTTACTGATTGGTCTTATATAAGGGAGTCACCTTCCCATCAGGGTTGCCGGTGATCAATTGTTCTGGTCTGGATCCTTTATTCCTGTTTCCCTTGTAGCCTGCTGTGTCGTGTCTGCATCTCCTGCTAACAGATAAGACATTTTCTTCTTTTGTGTTTGTGCTATATTTTTGCATTTTGTCCTGCACTTCTGTGGGGGCCTTCAGGGTCCCCTCCAGGGGCTTCTGCCCTCTCAGTTTTGTTCAGCCACTGATGTTTGTACTTTTGCTTTTTCCAGTTTTTTCAGTGGCTGCTGTTTTGATTTTGTTACACCAGAGAACTAATTTAGGTGGAAGAGGTCGTGTGATCTCAGGTGATTTTGAAATTAGTAGAGTTGGTGTTTTTCAGGGTTTTCTGGGATTGCAGTAAGTGCCCTTCCTATCCTTTTCTATTTAGGTAGTTTGGGCCCCAGCGTTTGCTCATACTATTTTCTTTCTGTGTCAGTATTTCATCTTGTCTAACCGCCATTACATGTTTGGGGGCTTTCTATTATCTTTGGGGTTCTGCTCCGGAGCAGATAGCTTTCCTATTTCTATCTTTAGGTGTAGTTAGTTTCTCAGGCTGTGACGAGGCGTCTAGGACCAACGTAGGAAAGCTCCACGGCTGCCTCTAGTTGTGGTGGTTAGTCAGGGTACTGCAATCTCATAGATTCCAACTGCTCTGGTGTATTGCCTTTTTTACCTGCACTCCTCAGCTACCGAAACATAACAGTATCACCGGCCTAAAATTCAAAATTGTATGGTACTCACAGAAGGGAAAAAATATTGTGAAAGAAAAAAGGTTGTCAGAGTTGTCAGAGATATTTTCCTGTTTGTTGCATTTTTTTTTTTCCCTCTGTATCTCTGGGTGCTGGGGAGGATCTTTTCTCTCAATGGAGTTTGCACAGTTGTCTGGCCGTGTGGATCAGCTTGCCACTGAGGTTCGGAGTATTGCTATCTATCTTGCTGGGTTGCCTGTTGTGGAACCTAGGATTCCCATGCCAGATTTGTTTTTAGGGGATCGAGCTAAGTTTCAGAATTTCAAAAATAATTGTAAATTGTTTTTTGCCTTAAAACCTAAGTCCTCAGGGAACGCAGCGCAGCAGGTTCAAATTATCATCTCTCTCCTGCGCGGCGATCCTCAGGATTGGGCTTTTTCCCTGATACCTGGGGATCCTGTTTTGAGTGATGTTGATGCGTTTTTTCAGGCCTTGGGGTTATTGTACGATGAGCCTAATGTCACTGATCAAGCTGAAAAAGCCTTGTTGGCATTAAATCAGGGGCTTGATGACGCTGAGTTATACTGTCAGAGATTCCGTAGGTGGGCAGTCCTGACCAAATGGAATGACGACGCTTTGGCAGCCCTTTTCCGGAAGGGTCTGTCTGATAATGTAAAGGATGTTATGGTGGGATTCCCTGTCCCCTCTGGTCTCAATGATTCTATGTCATTAGCGATTCAAATTGACAGACGTTTGCGTGAGCGGAGAAGTATGCGTGGAATGGTGTTGCCTTGTGAACCAGCTTCTGAACCCATGCAGTGTGATAGAGTGGTGTCTGGGGCACAGCGTCATGAGTTTCGAAAGCGCAATAGGTTATGTTTCTACTGTGGTGATGCCTCTCATGCTATTTCAGTCTGCCCTAAGCGGGGAAGACGTTTTGCACGCTCAGTTGTCTTGGGTAGTGTTCAGACTAAGTTTTTATTAACTGTCACTCTGATATGCTCTCTGTCCTCATTTTCTGCTCAGGCTTTCGTTGAGTCTGGAGCAGCTATTAACCTGATGGATTATGATTTTGCTAAACGTTGTGGATTTCCCTTGATACCCCTACAGAAGTCTATTCCCCTACTGGGATCGATTCTACCCCTTTGGCTGAGAATAAACCCCAGTTTTCTACTCAGGTGATAATGAGGGTTGAACCTGATCACCAGGAGTGCTGCAAATTTTTGGTTCTGTATAATCTGCATGACATTATCGTGCTGGGTTTTCCTTGGTTACAGTCTCATAATCCTGTTTTGGATTGGAAATCTGTGTCTGTAACCAGTTGGGGCTGCCAATGTGTTAATACCAACACTCCTGTTTTTTCTGCCTCCCCCCAGGCTCAGGATGTTCCTGAGTTTTTGATTGATTTTTCTGATGTGTTTAGCGAAAGTAAATCTGCATCCTTGCCTCCCCATAGGAGCTATGACTGCGCTATTGAATTAGTGCCGGGTAGTAAATTCCCTAAAGGTCGCCTTTTTAACTTGTCTGTACCTGAACATGACGCTATGCGGTCTTATATCAAGGAATCATTGGAGAAGGGTCATATCAGACCATCCTCTTCACCCTTAGGTGCCGGTTTTTTCTTTGTGGCCAAAAAGGATGGTTCATTAAGGCCGTGTATTGATTATCGTCTCTTGAACAATATTACTGTGAAATATCAATACCCGTTACCCTTGATTTCTGACCTGTTTTCCAGGGTGAAAAACGCTACTTGGTTTACCAAGCTTGACCTCAGGGGGGCGAATAACCTTATTCGCATTAAGCACGGGGATGAATGGAAGACGGCATTCAATACCCCTGAAGGGCATTTTGAGTACCTTGTGATGCCCTTTGGGCTCACTAATGCTCCTTCCGTCTTCCAGTCCTTCATGAATGACATTTTCAGGGATTTTGTGGACAAATTTCTGATTGTTTATTTGGATGATAGCTTGATTTTTTCTAATGACTGGGACTCTCATGTGAAACATGTTCGAACTGTATTCCAGATTTTGAGAGAGAATGCTCTGTATGTGAAGGGATCAAAGTGTCTTTTTGGCGTACAGAGGATCTCATTTCTGGGATTCATTTTGTCCCCATCTGTTATTGAAATGGACCCGGTCAAGGTTCAGGCCATCTGTGATTGGGTCCAACCTACTTCATTAAAGGCTCTTCAGAGATTTTTGGGTTTTGCCAATTTTTATCGTAAATTTATTGGTAATTTCTCGGTTATTGTTAAACCATTAACTGATTTGACCAGAAAGGGTTCTGATGTGGTGAATTGGCCTCCTGAGGCAGTCTCTGCATTTCAGGAACTTAAGCAGAGATTCACTTCTGCTCCTGTTCTACGGCAGCCTGATGTTTCTCTGCCATTTCAGGTGGAGGTTGATGCCTCTGAAATTGGGGCAGGTGCCGTTTTGTCCCAAAAAGATCCAGAGACCTCTAAAAGTAACCCTTGTGCCTTTTTCTCTCGAAAATTTTCTCCTACTGAACGTAATTATGACGTGGGTAATCGGGAGTTATTGGCCATGAAGTGGGCTTTTGAAGAGTGGAGACATTGGCTGGAGGGAGCCAAACATCAGGTGGTGGTCCTTACGGACCATAAGAATCTGGTCTATCTGGAATCTGCCAAGCGACTCAATCCTAGACAGGCCAGGTGGGCCTTGTTTTTCACACGTTTTAATTTTGTGGTTTCCTTTCTTCCTGGCTCTAAGAATGTTAAGGCGGATGCCCTCTCGAGGAGTTTCCTTGCGGACTCTCCTGAGTTATCTGATCCTTCTGTTATTTTGAAAGAGGGGGTAGTTCTTTCCGCCATCTCGCCCAATTTGAGACTTGCTCTGGAGGGGTGTCAGGAGGATAGGCCCGAGCGCTGCCCTGTTGGAAAATTGTTTGTCCCGGACCAGTGGAAAAAGAGTGTGATGTCTGAGATTCATTGTTCCGCATTGGCTGGGCATCCCGGAATTTTTGGTACCAGAGACTTGGTTAGTCGGTCCTTTTGGTGGCCTACCTTGTCTCGTGATGTCAGGGAATTTGTGCAGTCCTGCGGGACTTGCTCTCGCTCCAAGCCTTGCTCTCGCTCTAGTGGTTTGTTGATGCCATTGCCTGTGCCCAAGAGACCATGGACCCATATCTCTATGGATTTCATTTCCGACCTTCCTGTTTCTCAGAGAATGACCACCATCTGGGTAATTTGTGATAGGTTTTCCAAAATGATACATCTTGTGCCATTACCTAAGTTGCCTTCCTCCTCTGAATTGGTGCCGTTGTTCCTTCAGCACGTGGTTCGTTTACATGGCATTCCTGAGAACATTGTGTCTGACAGAGGAGTCCAGTTTGTTTCCAGATTTTGGAGGACTTTTTGTTCTAAACTGGGTGTTCAATTGTCTTTCTCCTCGGCATTTCATCCTCAGACCAATGGTCAAACTGAGAGAACAAACCAGACATTGGAGACTTATCTAAGATGCTTTGTGTCTGCTGATCAGGATGACTGGGTCTCTTTTTTGCCTTTGGCTGAGTTTGCTCTTAATAATAGGGCTAGCTCTGCCACTTTGATGTCTCCATTTTTTTGTAATTCTGGGTTTCACCCTCGATTTTCTTCAGGACAGACGGAGGCTTCTGTCTGTCCAGGTGTTGACTCTGTTGTGGAGCGTATGCAACAGATTTGGGACCAGGTAGTGGAGAGGTTGTCCCTCTCTCAGGAGAGGGCCCAGCAGTTTGCTAACCGGCATAGGACTGATGGTCCTCGGTTTAAAGTGGGGGACTTGGTCTGGTTGTCCTCAAAGAATATTCCTATGAGAGTAGCATCTCCTAAATTTAAGCCTAGGTTCATTGGACCTTATAAGATCATGGAGATTATTATTCCTGTTTCTTTTCGTTTGCTTCTTCCAGGGACATTTAAGATCCATAACGTGTTCCACAAGTCCTTGTTGAAGAGGTTTGTTGAGCCAGTGGTTCCTGCTGCTGTGCCTCCTGACCCTGTTTTGGTTGAGGGCAATCTGGAGTATGTGGTTGAGAAAATATTGGATTCTCGTTTTTCTAGACAGAAACTCCAGTATTTGGTTAAGTGGAGAGGTTATGGTCAGGAGGACAATTCTTGGGTGTTTTCTTCGGACATCCATGCTAGGAGACTTATCCGTGCGTATCATAGAACTCATCCTGACCGACCTGGTTGCTCAAATGAGGGTTCGGTGACCCCTCCTCAAGGGGGGGTACTGTTGTGAATGGGTTTGAGATGAGTTCTGAGCAGAGGCTCCCTCTGGTGGTTACAAGCGGTGCTAGTCTGTCCAGTGAAGATTGTGAGGACTGGGAATCAGGTGTTACTGATTGGTCTTATATAAGGGAGTCACCTTCCCATCAGGGTTGCCGGTGATCAATTGTTCTGGTCTGGATCTTTTATTCCTGCTTCCCTTGTAGCCTGCTGTGTCGTGTCTGCATCTCCTGCTAACAGATAAGACATTTTCTTCTTTTGTGTTTGTGCTATATTTTTGCATTTTGTCCTGCACTTCTGTGGGGGCCTTCAGGGTCCCCTCCAGGGGCTTCTGCCCTCTCAGTTTTGTTCAGCCACTGATGTTTGTACTTTTGCTTTTTCCAGTTTTTTCAGTGGTTGCTGTTTTGATTTTGTTACACCAGAGAACTAATTTAGGTGGAAGAGGTCGTGTGATCTCAGGTGTTTTTGAAATTAGTAGAGTTGGTGCCTTTCAGGGTTTTCTGGGATTGCAGTAAGTACCCTTCCTATCCTTTTCTATTTAGTTAGTTTGGGCCCCAGCGTTTGCTCATACTATTTTCTTTCTGTGTCAGTATTTCATCTTGTCTAACCGCCATTACATGTTTGGGGGCTTTCTATTATCTTTGGGGTTCTGCTCCGGGGCAGATAGCTTTCCTATTTCTATCTTTAGGTGTAGTTAGTTTCTCAGGCTGTGACGAGGCGTCTAGGACCAACGTAGGAACGCTCCACGGCTGCCTCTAGTTGTGGTGGTTAGTCAGGGTACTGCAATCTCATAGATTCCAACTGCTCTGGTGTATTGCCTTTTTTACCTGCACTCCTCAGCTACCGAAACATAACAGTTGTTACGGACAGGAAGGAGGCCCAGTTTCTGATCATGAATAGTCTTGTTGATATCCCTTTCGACAAGGTCAACAAAGGTTTCGACTGCATGGTGTGTCTTTGGAGGGAAGAAATTGCTGGGGTTTCTAAGACCTAAATTCTCAATTGATAGTGGTGGACTAACGCTAGGTGATGTAGTCTGAGTGTTTGGCATATGGGGTGGAGTATTTTCAAAATATACTTTCAATCTAATATTGCGAAAGAATTGCTGTAGGTCTTTTTGTAGTTGGAATGAGTCCCAACGTGGTGTTGGGCAAAAAGATAGACCTAAATTGAGGACTTTAAGTTCAAGAGGAGAAAGTGAATAGTTAGAGATGTTAACAACTATGTTTGGACTCCTACCTGAGAGCGAAGGGTCATATGACGGTGTTGTTCTCCTCCTCCTCGACCGCCTTGTTGGCGTCCGCTTGGGCCTAAAAAAGGTTGTCTGGTCATAGATGTTCCACCAGCGTCGCTCCCGGAGCCTGGTGAAGAGCCCCCCATGGGCGAGGATCCCCCGGAAGCTGTATGGCCCCCCGGACGGCGAAATCTGGATAGGAATCTTCTTTGGCCCTGTTCCTCCCATTTATAGACTCTATTATTGAGGTAGTAGGTAGGTATTTATTTTTTGTATATTTTGTGTATATATGTACTCACTCCTCTGATATATATACATTCTAGGGACTGTGCCCTAATTATACTCCTTCACCTTTATCTATAGGTTATGATGAAAACCCTATTATAATCTGATCAGTCTCTAGAATCTTCATATTGAAAAGGGTATGACTCCATGTTTTACATATACTACCTATCTCTGTTCTTGGAAATAATTGATGTTCCTACGTGTATATATATATCAACACCCATACCATTATTTAGGATATTTTATATGTACTCACGTTCTGATATATTTTATGTATTATCTCTTTCAGCGACCAATTTTGATAAAGGCCATGTATGGCCGAAACGTCAAACCTTATTTGTCGCATTTTCTTCAATAAACTTGTTCACTTTTTTGCATTAATTACGTGTGCAGTGATTCTCTTTTGCCTGTGGACTGTAGGACCATTGGTCCTTTTTCACTTGCACCGTATAGGGTATACCCCTTTTTGGCTGAGTGCTTACCATTCTCCTCTAAATCAATCAAAATGAGTAGAAAGAGAATCCAACTCAACGGATAAAAAAAATCTTCAATTTTATTAATACATTGTCAAAACATTTCCACGCGCATCTGTAGTATGTTAAATAAAATATCAAAAGATAACATCATGAGTGATTGTGCGGAGGGCACCAGAAACGGGAAGATGCTTCTATATTCTATGTTACGGACTACAGATGCACGTGAAACTGTTTTAACAATGTGTTAATAATATTGAAGATTTTTTTTTTATAGGTTGCATTGGATCCCCTTAGTGGGTTGTTCCTAGTATATAGCAGATCTAGTGGGGTTTACCTATTGCCCAGTAGTGAGTAATCGAGATGAACGAATCGATTTCATGCAAATCATATTTGTGTTGAATTTTAGGAAATTTGCTGGACACTGTGAATTCAATCAGTTTGTGATTCGAATTGTGCGATTGGCAAAAAAAATGCCCCCAAACATTTTACCCAATGCAAAGGTGCATCAGCCATAGAGGGCTCACATTAACTCTTACACCATAGTTTAGCATCACATATGAATACAAAATTAAAGAAAATGTGAAGGACTGAAATGGATGGTTCTACACCAAATTAGCATAAATCATCAAGAGAAAAGGGTGTGGTCGACCATAAATAATGAAAAATGAAAATGTAAATGGGTAAAAAAAGATATATTTATTTAACCCCTTAGTGACAGAGCCATTGTGCAGCTTAATGACCGGGCCAATTTTTACAATTCTGACCACTGTCACTTTATGAGGTTATAACTCTGGAACGCTTTAACGAATCCAGCTGATTCTGATATTGTTTTTTCGTGACATATTGTACTTCACGTTAGTGGTAAAATTTCTTTGATATGACTTGTGTTTATTTATGAAAAAAACGGAAATATGGCGAAAATTTTGAAAATTTTGCAATTTTCAAACTTTAAATTTTTATGCCGTTAAATCAGAGAGATATGTCACACAAATTTCTTAATAAATAACATTTCCCACATGTCTACTTTACATCAGCACAATTTTGGGAACAAAATTTTCTTTTGTTATGAAGTTATAAGGGTTAAAAGTTGACCAGCGATTTCTCATTTTTACAACACCATTTTTTTTAGGGACCACATCACATTTGAAGTCACTTTGAGGTGTCTATATGATAGAAAATACCCAAAAGTGACACCATTCTAAAAACTTCACCCCTTATGGTGCTCAAAACCACATTCAAGAAGTTTATTAACCCTTCAGGTGCTTCACAGGAGCTGAAGCAATGTGGAAGGAAAAAATTGACATTTAACTTTTTTTGCAAAAGCTTTACTTCGGAACCAATTTTTTTATTTTCACAAGTGTTAAAAGAAAAAATGAACCACAAAATTTGTTGTGCAATTTCTTCTGAATACGCCGATACCCCATATGTGGGGGTAAATCACTTTTTGGGCGATTAGCAGAGGTCGCAAGGGAAGGAGCGCCATTTGACTTTTTCAACTCAGAATTGGCTGGATGCCATGTCGCGTTTAGATAGCCCCTGATGTGCCTAAACAGTGGAAACACCCTACAAGTGACCCCATTTTGGAAACAAGAACCCTTAAGGAACTTATCTAGATGTGTGATGAGCACTTTGAACCTCCAAGTGCTTCACACAAGTTTATAACGTAGAGCCGTGAAAAAAAAAATCCTTTTTTTCCACAAAAATGATCTTTTCACCCCAATTTTTATTTTCCCAAGGGTAACAAGACCCCAAAAGTTTTTGTGCGATTTGTCCTGAGCATGCTGATACCCCATATGTGGGGGTAAACCACTTTTTGGGCGCACGGCAGAGGTCGCAAGGGAAGGAGCGCCGTTTGACTTTTTCAACGCAGAATTGGCTGGATGCCATGTCGCGTTTAGAGAGCCCCTGATGTGCCTAAACAGTGGAAACCCCTAACAAGTGACCCCATTTTGGAAACTAGACCCCTTATGGAACTTATCTAGATGTGTGGTGAGCACTTTGAACCTCCAAGTGCTTCACACAAGTTTATAACGTAGAGCTGTGAAAATAAAAAATCAATTTTTTTTCCACAAAAATGATCTTTTCACCCCAATTTTTATTTTCCCAAGGGTAACAAGACCCCAAAAGTTTTTGTGCAATTTGTCCTGAGCATGCCGATACCCCATATGTTGGGGTAAACCACTGTTTGGGCGCACGGCAGGGCTCGGAAGGGAGGGAGCGCCATTTGACTTTTTGAACGCCACGTCGTGTTTGGAGACCCCCTGATGTGCCTAAATAGTGGAAACCCCTCAATTCTAGCTCCAACCCTAACCCCAACATGCCCCTAACCCTAATCCTAACCCTAATCCTAACCCTAATCCCAACCCTAATTCCAACCCTAATCCTAATTGTAACCCTAACCCTAATTGTAACCCTAACCCTAATTTCAACCCTAACTCTAATTATAACCCTAAGGCTGGGTTCATATTGCGTTTTACCAGCCCGTTCAACACATAGTGTTAACGGGCTGGTAACGGTATAGCATAATGCGATCGCGTTAAGCTATACCCGCTAGCGCAGAGGAATCAGCAGATGATTCATCTGCGCTAGCGGTGACGGAGCCTAGACGCTGCAGCCCGTCACTGAATGACGGCACGTCGCGAACTCATGCCGCTTTACGGCATGCGTCGCGATGCGCCCTCAAATGGGGGTGAATGGCAGCGCTAACGGACTGCGTTACACCGCGTTATACCGCGGTGTAACGCAGTCCGTCTATCGGACTGCCATAACGCAGTATGAACCCAGCCTAACCCTAACCCTAATGCTAACCATAACCCTAATGCTAACCCTAATTATAACCCTAACGCTAATTATAACCCTAATGGAAAATGAAAATAAATAAAATTTCTATATTTTATTATATGTCCCTAACTAAGGGGTGATATAGGGGGGTTTATGTACTGTTTTTTTTATTTTGATCACTGTGATGTTTATCACAGTGATCAAAATGTACATTCAGGAGAATAAATGAAAAAATTTTGAATCTGCCGCCAAGCAGATTCGGCGGGCGCACTGCGCATGCGCCCGCCATTTTTTTTTTTTTTTTACTGGATGAAGACGCTGGAGGATGGAGGACAGGGGGCGCTGTGGAGGACAGGGGGAGGATCGGAGGACACAGGGGCCACAGTAAGGTACAGGGGGGAGGTCGGGGGTCCCGGGGACCCTATTTCTCTCCCCTCTGATGTGCGATCACATCAGAGGGGAGGAAATTTAGAAGCAGGATCGCGGCTGTGTGTTTTCTTTTGCGATCGCCTTTATATTGCAATCACAAAAGAGTAGTGACTGTGGGGGCCCCTATTATGTTCTCTGGGGTCTCGGGTACCCCAGGCAGCCGAGACCCCAGAGAAAATCGCCCAACCCCCCCGGCATCTCGCGGCGGGCGCATGCGCCCGCCATTTTCTCATTTTCTCGGCATCACAGCATGGCGGCGGCACCGGGGGAGACAGGAGGGCCCCAAGACCACCGGGGGCCACAGTGGGGGTCCCAGGACCCTATTTCTCTCTCCTCTGATGTCCGATCACATCAGAGGAGAGAGAAATGAAAAGGCACAAAGGATTTTTTTTTTGTTGCGGTCGCCGTTATAGGGTTAATAACGGCGATCGCAACATCGGTGTCGGTAAAAACCGACCCGATTCATGTTCTCTGGGGTCTCGGCTACCCCCAGTAGCCGAGACCCCGGAGAAAATCCGACTGTGGGGGGCGCTATTCACTTTTTCCACAGCGCCGTTAATTAACGGCGCTGTGATTTAAGTACCCTTAATGACCGCCATTAAAAGGCGTATCGGCGGTCGTTAAGGGGTTAATTAACATTAAAAACAAGTCATAACAAGTCATAGGCCGGCGTCACACTGGCGAGTTTGATGCGAGTAAGTCGCACGACTTTCTCGCATCAACACCCGGCACGTCCGCCTACTCTCGGACCCGAGTGTGCGGCTGCATGTATTTCTATGCCGCTGCGCACTCTGGTCCGAAAGCGGGCGGCCGTACCGGGTGTTGATGCGAGAAAGTCGTGCGACTAACTCGCATCAAACTTGTCAGTGTGACGCCGGCCATAGCCATAAAGTGGCACCACATGATTGATGACAAATTGGTCATAAATGTTTAAATAATAAAGACATTAAACTAACATAAATGCAAACACAAAGTGTACACATTGGTCAATGTGGCAGATGAATAATATATGGTATAATCCGTAGGTATGTAAATGAACAGTGAAAATCACAAAATAAGCAAATAAAGTGACAGTGCATGGCAAGAGAGGTATAACATATATCAGAAACATATATATAGTTGGTATTGCAAAATGTGTATACATCCACCATAGAGTGAAAACTATGCAAATAAAGTGATAGTGCATGTTGAATAGGATGCACCATGTACAGTTGAAACCAGAAGTTTCCATCCACTGTATAAAGAGACACATCTGCAGGTTTTTCTCAATATCTGACATGAAATCAGAATAAACCTTTCACGTTTTAGGTCAGTTAGGATTACCATAGTTATTAATATTTGCCAAATGCCAGAATAATGAGAGAGAGAATGTTTTAAGGCATTTTTATTACTTACTGCAAAGTCAAAAGTTTACATACACTAAGATTACCATGCCTTTAAATAATTCTGGACTGCCCGCATGATGAGGTCATGTGTTTGGAAGTTTCTGATTTTTAGCTTCTAGGTTTTTTGGTAACATCTGAGTTACGGTAATTAGAGACACACCTGTGATGTATTTTAATGCACACCTGAAACATACTGCTTCTTTGTGTAGCATCATGGGAAAGTGTCAAGAAATCAGCCAAGATATCAGGAAGAGAATTGTGGACATGCACAAGTCTGGTTCATGTAAACTTCTGATTCAGCTGTATCAGAAGAAGTATATATGGAAGGCGATGCATTACAGACAGTATGCATACAAATATTTGTCTGGTAACAATACAAAGTGCAGAGGTGACGAATGTGTAAACAGGTTAATAGGGTGTGATCGGAGGTGAACTAAATAGGTGTATATGTATGTGAAGCAATGTGTATATAAAAAATATAGGAATGTGAATTCATAAAAATGCAGAATACATGAATGTGGTAGAGGATGACAGAAAGAGTGATGTGAATTGTAAGGATACAAGGTGAGAGCTATAGAGCCAGAGCATATAAATAGTGAAAGATAGCAGAAAAAAGCCTACATGACTAATAAATTAAGTTAATAAGCAAAGTAAGACTACGTTCATAATCATTGCACCCAAGTGATGATGTTTTGGAGCAAAAGTCATAATGAGTGAGTTTAGCGATTTGTTGTTATTTTGAATTTCTGCTCCAACCCAAATGACATCGGTTTACGGCGACAGACAGGGGCCAGAAGACTGTGGTGTCTGATTCCACGTACTCCTGCACTGGTTAGAAGCACCTCATCATCACATTAAACAATGAAGTTTTCAGTTAGCAGTGCAGGGGTTAAATCTGTGTAGTTGAGAGTCTCTAAAGCTTTCCTTCTGTGATGGTCTCAGCTGTTCAGTGTTGGCCACTCCCCTCTGCTATTTATACTTGCCTCTGGCAATCTGAATTGCCAGTGCTTGGCTGGAGTCACACAGAACGTTTAAAAAAACGTTCCGATTTTGTCATGCGATAATCGCACAACTGTTCTCCGTATGTTGATCCGCATGTAATCCGTTTTCAATGCGAGGATGCGATTTCCTCGCATGTCAGGATCCGTGTGACATCCGTATGGCTTTTCATTTCTCACTGCTTTTCCCCTTTGAATTTAATGGCTCAATGGGCTGTAATGAGGAAAATATGTGCGTATTTCTCGCAAGTCACACTGATGGTCCGTGTGATGTCCGTTTTTTTATCGCACCCATAGACTTGCATTGGCGATTCTGAGCCGAGATACGCGTACAATCGCAGCATGCTGCGATTTCACTCGCGCGTATAAAATGCGCGAGAAAAAAATCGGCTGAGGGGAGCTGCCCCATAGAATAACATTGGGACGAGTGCTAGGCGATTTTTTATCGCCTAGCACTCGTCCGTATTATACGGTAGTGTGACTCCGGCTATAGTCTTTACTGCCTGGTATGGCGTTGAAGGCTTTTGTTGAAGATGCAATTGGAGTTTTGATTTGAAGGCTAATTGGTGATTTGTGTGCATATTGTCATCTTCTCCTATATGGTTGCTCCTTCCTTTTACTTCCAGGTGTTCTACACTGTTGTTTGTGAGTGCATATTTGTATGATTGGTATTTACATTTATCCCTGTACATCTTCCCTTCTAAGTCTGGTTTATGCATTCTTATATTCAACCACTCCTACTACAAGGTATGTGGCCCTGACATCTTCACCATTAGAAGTAATCTGGGGAGCAGAGATAGCTAGGGCGACCCTAGCTTTAGGGATAGGAAAAGAGCCCTCAGCCCCGGAATATCAAACTATAATCACGTGACAACAACGTTCCAACAAATCATCCTCCAATTAGATCTCTGATCAGTGTGAGGTGACTACTAAGGTTCATAATACTAAAGATTAGACACCCAAAAAATGACCATCTATTGGGCAAGTTAATCCAAAAGCTAACAAAGCATTGTGCGATACGCAGTCCGAGAATGCACCTAAGATCGCTCCCTATAAGTTGTTATAACATTTTTAATATTGTGAATTGAGCTAAACCAGTTTGCAGATATATTCTCAACACTTTAACCCCTTAACCCCCGGAGCTTTTTTCGGTTTTGCATTTTCGTTTTTTCGCTCCCCTTCTTCCCAGAGCCATACCTTTTTAATTTTTCCATCAATATGGCCGTGTGAGGGCTTGTTTTTTGCGGGACGAGTTGTACTTTTGATCAACACCATTGGTTTTTCCATGTCATTTACTAGAAAACGGGAAAAAAATTCCAAGTTCGGTGAAATTGCAAAAAAAGTTAAATCTCACACTTCTTTTTTGTTTGGCTTTTTTACTAGGTTCACTAAATGCTAAAACTGAGCTGTCATCATGATTCTCCAGGTCATTACAAGTTCATAGACATCAAACATGTCTAGGTTCTAAGTGGTGAAAAAAATTCCAAACTTTGTAAAAAAAATAATAAATTTCGCCATTTTTCAAGACCCGTATCGCCTCCATTTTTCATGATCTCGGGTTGGGTGAGGGCATTATTTTTTGTGTGCCGAGCTGATGTTTTTAATGATACCATTTTGGTGCAGATATGCTCTTTTGATCGCCTGTTATTGCATTTTAATGCAATGTCGCGGCGACCAAAAAACTGTAATTCTGGCGTTTTGAATTTTTTCTCGCTATAACGTTTAGCGATCAGGTTAATCCTTTTTTTTTATTGATAGATCGGGCGATTCTGAAACCGGCAATACCAAATATGTGTATATTTCATTTTATTTTTACTGTTTTATTTTGAATGGGGCGAATTGGGGTGATATGAACTTTTATTTTTTTTTATATTTTTAAAAACATTATTTTTTTACTTTTGGCATGCTTCAATAGTCTCCATGGGAGACTAGAAGCTGCAACTACCGGATCGGCTCTGCTACATAGAGGCAATGAGCAGATCGCCTCTATATAGCAGATTTACTCACTTGCTATGAGCGCCAACCACTGGGTGGTGCTTATATCAAGCTGCACTGGTAACCATAGAGGTCTCTAGGAGACCTCAGGTTGTCATACTGACACATTGGTGACTCGCAATCAGGTGACTGCTAGACTAGAAAACCCCCTTAAGCAAGTTAAAGATGAAATAATCTTTAAAAGGCCTAAAGTTAAAGATGACATTTTTTTTTTTTATTTTAGGCAAAAATATATATATTTTCATATTTTACATTTTAAAAATTACAAAAGAAAATGGACCAATGCAAATATTTGGGCTCCCTGCATGGTTAATACCTAGTTTACCCCTTTTGTTTAGATGTTCTTTTGCATACTTCTGATGGTGAATTTTATGTTGAGAACACAGGAGAGGTTTTCTTCTGATGACGCTTCCATGAAGGCCATATTTGTGCAGGTGTCTCTGAACAGTAGAACAATGTACCACAACTCCAGAGTCTGCTCAATCTTTCTAAAGGTCTTTTGCAGGTTATGATTTTCCTCTCTAGGAATCCTACGAACAGCTCTCACTGAAATTTTCCTTAGTTTTCCAGACCTTATTTTGACCTCCACTGTTCCTTTTAACTGCCATTTCTTAATTACATTTCTGAGGAAAGCACAACTTGAAAACACTTTGCTATCTTCTTATAGCCTTCTCCTCCTTTGTGGGCCTCCATCATTTTCAGAGTGCTAGGCAGCTGCTTAGAAGAACCCATGGCTGCTGTTTTTTGGCACAAGGTTAGAGGAGGCTGGGTTTTTATGAAGCTGTGAAATTTGCATCATCTGTACTTTCCTAAAGATGATCATGAACAAGCTAACAGGCTAATTAAGGTCTGAAACATTGGTCAAAGTTATCGGGGCATACAAATCTCCAAGGGTGCCCAAATGTTTGCAGCGGCCCATTTTCCTTTTTGCAATTTTTAAAATGTAAAAAATTACAATATATATATATATATTTGCCTAAATTAAAAATGAAATGCTTCATCTTTAACTTTAGGCCTTTTAGAGATTATTTCATCTTCAACTTTGCTTAACTGTTCACAATAACAGTAATTTTCACCAGGAGTGTACAAACTTTTACATGCCCCGATATACTTCGCAAGTCAAAAGTGAGTATACGGAGCGGGCTCAGAACGTGCTTCAGACCACCTGCAATTGTTAACCTGTTAAATGTCGTTGTCAAACTCTGGCAGCGGCATCACGATTGCAGTGGGGCGCGAGACGTGATCGTGGGTCGCCGCTGCTGTTAGAGATGAGCGAACCTGAACCGGAAAATTTGCGGTTCGCACCAAACACGGACATGTTACTGTATATCCGGTTTCCTGTTCAGGTTCGCCAGTCTAATAAAGCTTGTCGAAAGGCTGCGCAGCCAATCAACAAGCTTTCTGACTGTGGGCACTTCTGGAACATTCGTATCCATGCCAAGTATTGGCAGACTGTGATTGGCAGGTGCAGCACTAACCCGTATAAAGGCAGGATCACAAGTGCCGCTGCAACTATGCTCTTGTTAGTGTAGGGATAGGACGCAGCTGGAGTGAGGGACAGATTCTGACAAAGACAACACTTTGTGCAGGGTCAGACTGGGGTGTCTCGGGCCCATAAGCGGAATTGACCCTAGGGGCCCACCCTACAGCTATATGCAAACATCTGTTAGCCGTTATCTCAGTTAGGCCGGGATCACACATGCGAGTAAATCGCCCGACACTCGCATGTGAAATCCCAGCTGTGGCGCCGGCACTCGGGATTGGAGTGCGCGGCTGCATGTAGTTCTATGCAGCCGCTCGCTCCACTCCCGAGTGCCGGCGCCAGAGCTGGGATTTCACATGCGAGTGTCGGGCGATTTACTCGCATGTGTGATCCCGGCCTTATAGTGAAGCATCAACTGTAAAACACAGGCAGCTCCTGCACATCTGCTGTGCACCACCATAACTGGTTGTATTACGGTAGTTTGCATTAAAGGGTTCTTTGGTGAAAACAAGCTATCACCGATCTACAGGTTGGGCTCACTCCCACTTGCGAATATATCGGACGAATGCAATCTGATTAAAAATCGGATTTCATTTCTACCAATTCAATCCTGTGCTTGTCTTCTCAATGGTGTTTTTTTTCAGCTCTAATCGGATCGTGATGGAACAAAAAAAAAAAAAAAAAGCAGCATGCTGTGATTGCATGCTGAATTCGGATCGCAGGCACCAATATGTCTATAAGTGCAGTGCGACTCCCGCCAACAGAGAGGATGGAGAAATTACTTTCTCCGTCTCCTCCGCAGCTGTAATTACCTGCTCAGGAGAGGGCGGCCACACCCCGGCTTGCACAGAATGCAAAAATACAAAGAAAAAAAAACACACAAATTGGGCTTGATTTAAGTTGGTATACATGCAGCACATAAACGCATGTTGTTCACATTGGCCATAAAGCATAAGAAACCTACCATCGTGCAGCCTGCCATCTAGAGGTAGCAGAGATGACTGTGAGGTCACATCCTGCTGTCCTTGATTTTCTGCAGCACAGACGCTGAAAGAAAAGTCAACCTGCGTATTTGCAGCGTTTTTTCACCATCCATTTCAGTCAACAGTTGAAAAATGCTGCAAAAATGCTGAAAAAAAGTTGAAAGAAGTGACATGCTCTATGTAAAAAAAAAAACTGCAAAGCACAAAGTCCTGATGACAAAAAAAAACAATGTGTGTGCATGAGATTTCTGAAATTTCATAGGCTTTGTTGGTCCTGTAAAGCTGAAAATTAGCATTAAAAATGCAGCAAAACGCAGCAAAAACGCCCAGTGTGAACTTACCCTAACACTGGGCCGAGTGCTATGCGACGTTTTCTCGCATAGCACTTGCCCGTATTCTTCAGTAGTGTGATGCCGGCCTTCATCAGCTGCTCTGAACTGCACAGCAGGGAATGCAGCCTCAGTGACCGGATGTAACCTCAATGACGTCACCACCGGTCACTGAGGCTCCGCACGCAGTTCATTCCCTAGTGGTTCTCAGCCTGGACGGTCGCATCTTGGCACCGTCCAGGTTGAAAACTATTTATCCCCAAGATATGGATTATGGCGTGGGATAGAACGACAGACAGGTATGGTATATTGTTGTTTTTTATTTTAGTTTTATTACAGGAGAACGAGGGCTTCGGTGGAATTAGACGTTAGATGAGTATAAAAAGGAGGAGAAGCCAGCGCTGCCTATGGTCAGCATGCAATACATAAAGTGCATATGCACATATTGGTTTCTAACTGTATTTAAAAATGAGACATTTGGCAAATAATTGATCAATTCTTTGAGCCACCCCGCCACGACAAGGCATTCTCATATGGGGCAGTCCTACTCTACGTTTTTTATATTCGCTGTGCCATTACGGCCTCCTAAATGTATTAAAAGCAAGACTGCAAAAAAAATTTGTTTACAAAATGCAAAAGTACCTGAAGCATTGCTGAATCACTCCCATGGTGCCAGTAAGGCAAGTGCAGGTAAAAGTCGACCAGGTCCGGAGATGGACATTTCAGATCTGACTTCCACACTGCCAAACCAACAGCGACAGATAAAGGGTGAAACAAGCCCAGACACAGGTGCACAATCAAATAGAGCCTGGGGCTGTGTTTGTTATTTTTAAATAAAATGGAAAACTGTGTTTAGTCTTATTTCTAATAAAGGACTTTATTCAGGCTGTGTATTTACCATTAACAATAACACAAGAATGAATAGTATAAATTGCAAATGTAAAAAGAATTTTATTACAAATTTGATTAAAACACATATATAGTATGGTGTAAACAACAATGATTAGGGAAATCTGCTGAATCCAAAACGGGGAGCAAAAATAGCACGTGGTCCCTTTAAATATCTGTGCTAATGATACGCATTGACTACATATGGGAGTAAAAGACTTCCCGTAATGCACATAAGATTCAATAGCAATGGAACATGCTTACAATATCAGCGGTCCATAAAAGAACCAGAAAAATCAATTGGCATTGCTAATACATAGTGACTAAAGCAGAGTACTCAGGACACTTACATGACATTTGTTGTTCACTAGCTGCCCCGTCGCCCCAACGCACGTTTCGCTTCTTCGTCAGGAGGCGTGCCTTGGGGAGAGGGGATTGCGTTTTTAAACAGGAATTCACCAATCGGAAAGACCGAGGCTTAATAGAAATGAATGGGCTTCAAGAACAGCTGTGCGGATACCAGACTACATCCTGCTATAGAACGGCGCATGCACCGGTGACGTCATCCCTCATAAACAGGAAGTGAGCTCGCGGACGTGGGACAGGAGCGTCAGCCGCCGTCATGGAGACGGCGCCTGCGCCCCAATCCTCATATGTCCGCTTACTCAGCTATCCGAAGGTGAGTATCACCAGGCATGCGCACTGGCAGGAGGGCCAGCACATTGTAAGTATATCATTCAATTTAACATATCCAGTTCTAGTGAAGGACATATGTTTAGTAGCAAAACAAGACACATATATTGACAATAAAGATACTAAGCAATGGGCTTGATGTCACCAGACAATACAAAGGTGACATCAACCCACACAATATGAACCCCACTTACCACCGCTACAGGATAAGTGGGAAGAGCCGGGGAAAGCGCCAGAATTGGTGCATCTAATAGATGTGCCTTTTCTGGGCAGTTGCTTTTTTTAGGCTGAGGGGGCCAATACCCATGGCCCCTTACCAGCCTTAGAATACCAGCCCACAGCTGTCTGCTTTAGCTTGGCTGGTTATCAAAAATGCTGTTTTTTAAATTATTTATTTAAATATTTAAAAATACAGCGTGACGACCCCTCTATTCTTGATAACCAACTTTGCTGAAGCTGACTGGTTATCAAAAATAATGGGGAACCCACTCAGGTTTTTTTAAATTATTTATTTACAGACTAGGAGCAGCTGATGAATACTCAAAACTTTTTACCTCCGATCACAGCTGAGCGCTCACGCTGTTGTCTGACAGCGTGGGAAACGCGGCTCTCTGACCGGCGGGGATGATTTCACCTCCGATCAGAAGCGCTATGCCGGTGTTTCCCACGTTGTCACACAGCTTGGGAAACATCAGCTTTTGTGCTGTGCATGTTCAGCTATATTCGGCGATTAAATTGGCGAATATTGCAAATTCGGCGATCGTGAGCCAAACCGAACATTGAAATATTGATGTTGGCTGCCTTTAAATGTCACTGCTATGCGTTGCACACCAATTTCAGATTGCAGTGCATAGCAGACAGTGATGTTTCAGGCGGCTATCATGACAAAGGTATGCACAGCGCGCTTAGACTGTGGCGGCTTTTAATATGCCCATGGTTAGAAAGACCATGGTTACCAGCGGGTTCCCACTATATCCATCACAGGGGCCCACCGAGCACCCGGGACCCACCGGGGGATGGTCCGGTGTCCTGGCGGGCCAGTTCACCGCTTGATGGCCTGCAGCGCCTCCTGCAGATTAAGTGCATTGTCTCTAACAGTGTCTTGTGCTTTCTGTCTGCAACTAAAAAATTGCATCTTTATTTCTGAGTCAGAACGGGTATCAAAGGTATCTCTGAGTTTAACACAAATGTCTTTTACAGTCTTTTTTATCAGTACTTCTCTTTTGGCGGCGCCCCTGAGCTGACTCCTAAGTATGGTAACTTTCTGCTCTTCTAACATGGGGTAAAGTTCAAGCAGGCTGTACCTTTTACTGAAGTTCTGTAAACAGTTCCAAAAGCTTCCATGCATTTCACATACAGGGTTTTGGTCAGACCTGCACAGTGATGGTTCAGTTTTTCTGCTGTAAGGTTGTGTAGCCTTCCTGCTGCTAATTATACCTCTGGTAAATTATTATTTGGATCCCCAGGGGTCCAAGGTAAACAGTTACTGGATCCATGATCCCTTCCAGCGAGCAGCCAACATGAATTCTGTCAGAACACTTACTTCTTCTTACAACAGTGTCCTTGATTCCATGCAGTTGTTGAACGCCCGGGCAAAAGCCCTCTTCTGCTAGTTATATAAAGATCGAGCAGACTCACAGTTTAGAACAGACTCCGGAAATCTCTGTCTCAGTTTAGCACATTACTCCGGAAGGTAACCTGCTTTGTGCAGCTGTCCTTGCCGAGAGCACACTGCTTTTCTCTGCATCCAGAACCTCCATGAAGCTACTTCTTCCTTAAAAACTTCATATAGGAAAGATGTATATCTTTGTACCGTGTTAGCCAGTAGATAGAAAAATATTTAGACTTGAGAGTCCTCAGTGGTTGATACCTTTTAATGGCTAACTGAAAAGATGGTAACAAATTGCAAGCTTTCCAGACTACTCAGGTCTCTTCATCAGGCGAAGACTAATACAACATCTGAAGAATATGTGATTCTTCAGAAGTTGTATTAGTCTTCGCCTGATGAAGAATATGTGATTCTTCAGATGTTGTATTAGTCTTCGCCTGATGAAGAGACCTGAGTAGTCTCGAAAGCTTGCAGTTTGTTACCATCTTTTCAGTTAGCCATTAAAAGGTATCAACCACTGAGGACTCTCAAGTCTAAATATTTTTTTTAAAAACTTCATTTTCTCTCGCACCTCCTCCCCTCTGAGGGATTGTGCACGCTCCTCTGGTTTAGCAAAAGTGCACAGTCCCTCAGTAATGAATAGGGTAAAAATGTGTGGATGCAATTATAACAACAGAGAACTTAGCCCTCACCATAGCTCGCAATACGGATAAATTATATCACACAAGCAGACATTTTGTGGCACTACAGGCACAAATACACAACTTATTATAATAAAAAAAGTCACAAAGAGTGAAAAACCCGCTGAGATAGAAAAAGTGAAAATTTAATAATGAACTATTTCACACCTATGAAATGTGCCTGAGAAAAGACACCGCACAAGTATATAGTCTGTGGTATCAGATGGATACACGTAGGACAGATGTCATTATTCACAAGCAAAAAACAGCTCGGAAAAAAGAAGACGGAAACCTGAGGCATTGGAATCTCATGCTTGATAATGTATTAAGACACCATTAATGATTTAGACTCTGAAAAACTGAGAGATGTAAAAATTATTTCAAGTAGAAATTTATATACATCGATGTACAGAAACGAAATCGAAGATTAAAGCCGGATTAATGGTTAATCAATAGATGCAAAAATCAATTCAAGCGTGAGGAATGGGAATATATCATGAAGCATAAAGGGATAAAAAGATGTTAAAATGCAAAAAAAACCACATATAATGACTAAGTAATTACAAGGTTAAAGACCGGTATAAAGAAACAACTAGTGAAACCCTAAGGAGTGGATAAATGTGATGGTATGTGATAATAGCTAAACAAGCAGACTAGCACAATGGAGGGAATAACAAGGGAGGTTTCCCATCATTCCTCCTTCTCTTCCCCGCCTTTCTTTTCTTTTTTCTTTTGATATTATTATTTTTTAAATATATAAGTGAATATAGATACATATGTGTGAAACATCAAAATAATTTATAAGAAAGAAGCACAAAAAAATTGCTAATTGTGATGAAATAATAGTGACATTTATGATGCCAAAGCAATAGAAGCAATGTGGAGTTCCAAACCTTGAAAGAGGGGGGGGTGAAAAAAAAGAAAAAATATATATTAAAAATATTCTGAAATACAAACATATTCTTATTTTTTGTTGAAACCTGTGAAAAGCAATTCCTCGTTTAGACCTCTGGGTGATAAACTGTCTAGGCTGAATATCCATCTAGACTCCCATGCTTCTTTCTTTCACATACAATCATATTTATCCACTCATTAGGGTTTCAGTTGTTTCTTTAACCTTGCGATTCTTTACTCATTATACAGTTGTGTTCAAAAGTTTACATACCCTGGCAGAATTTTTGCTTTCTTGGCCTTATTTCAGAGAATATGAATGATATCACCAAAACTTTTTCGCCACTCATGGTTAGTGGTTGGATGAAGCCATTTATTGTCAAACTACTGTTTTCAAAAAGTTAACATACCCCATTTCTTAATACCATGTATTGCCCCTCTAGCATCAATGACAGCTTGAAGTCTTTTGTGGTAGTTGTGGATGAGGTTCTTTATTCTCTCAGATGGTAAAGCTGCCCACTCTTCTTGGCAAAAAGCCTCCAGTTCCTGTAAATTCTTGGGCTGTCTAGCATGAACTGCGTGCCTGAGATCTCCCCAGAGTGGCTCAATGATATTGAGGTCAGGAGACTGAGATGGTCACTCCAGAACCTTCACTTTGTTCTGCTGTAGCCAATGACAGGTCGACTTGGCCTTGTGTTTTGAATCGTTGTCATGTTGGAATGTCCAAAAACGTCCCATGCGCAGATTCCGGGCTGATGATTGCAAATTTGCCTCCAGTATTTGCTAACATGCTACATTCATCTTTTTCAACTTTGACCAAGTTTCCTGTGCCTTTGTAGCTCACACATGCCAAAAACATCAGCGATCCACCTCCGTGCTTTACAGTAGGAATGGTGTTCCTTTCATCATAGGCCTTGTTGACCTCTCTCCAAATGTAATGTTTATGGTTGTGGCCAAAAAGTTCAATTTTAGTCTCATCACTCCAAATTACCTTGTTCCAGAAGTTTTGAGGCTTGTCTCGTGCCTTTTTGCTATTGTAGGCGAGATACTTTGTGGTATTTGTGTAGTAATGGCTTTTGTCTGGCAACTCGACCATGCAGCCCATTTTTATTCAAGTGCCTCCTTATTGTGCATCTTGAAACAGCCACATGGCAAGCTTTCAGAGAGTCCAGTATTTCAGCTGATGTTATTTTTGAGTTTTTCTTTGCGTCCCGAACAATTTTCCTGGCAGTTGTGGACGAAATTTTTGTTGGTATACCTGACCGTGGTTTTGTTTTTACAGAGCCCCTGATTTTCCATTTGTTAATCACAGTTTGAACGCTGCTGACTGGCATTATCAATTCCTTGGATATCTATTTGTATCCCTTTCCTGTTTTAGTGTCCCACTACCTTTTGCCGTAGATCCGTTGACAATTCTTTTGATTTCCCCATGACTCACAATCCAGAAATGTCAGTGGCTGGATGAAAGATGCAAGAGTCTGTCTGGATTCCAGAAACTCACTGTCGCGCACAGTGTGGGAAAACCAAGTGTAACATAAAGGGAAATGGGGAAGTGGGCCCAGACACTAGGGAAGGGATTTGGAGACCCTAGGCTAGATCTAATCTCTACCTAGAACTCCTACTGAGTCCCTATACTGGTTCCTCACCAGTCCCGAGCATGAACTTCAGTCCCTGAATCTCCCTGAGGCCTAAGTTGTGAATAGGGAACGGGAGGGAGATGCGTGCTAGGCAGTCTCTGCTGAACTAAAGACGGTAAGGTGAGACAAACAGGGGAACATGTTATGATTTGGTAGCTGAGGAGAGCAAGCAAAAAAGGAAATACACCAGAGAGGTTGGAATCTATGGGATTGCAGTACCCTGACTAACCACCACAACTAAAGGCAGCCGTGGAGCGTACCTACGTTGGTCCTAGACGCCTCGTCACAGCCTGAGAAGCTAACTACACCTAAAGACAGAAAGAGGAAAACTATCTGCCCCGGAGCAGATCCCCAAAGAACATAGAAAGCCCCCAAACATGTAATAGCGGTTAGACAAGGGGAAATACAGACACAGACAGAAAATAGTATGAGCAAACGTTGGGGCCCAAACTTCCTAAATAGAAAAGGATAGGAAGGACACTTACTGCAATCCCAAAAAACCCTGAAAAGTACCAACTCTACTAATTACAAAAACACCTGAGATCACACGACCTCTACCACCTAAATTAGTTCTCTAGTGTAACAAAAACTAAACAGCAGCCACTGAAAAAACTGGAAAAGGCAAATGAACAAACAACAGTGGCTGAACTAAACTGAGAGGAGCACAAGCCCCCGGAGGGGACCCGGCAGACCCCCACAGAAGTGCAGGACAAAATGCAAAAAGCAAGCACAAAAAACTAAAAGAAGAAAATGTCTTATCTGTTAGCAGAAGATGCAGGCATGAAACAGCAAGCTACAAAAAGAACAGGAATCAAAGATGAGACCAGAACAATTGATCACCGGCAACCCTGATGGGAGGGAACCTCCCTTATATAAGACCAGTCAGTAACACCTGATCGCCAATCTTCACAATCTTCATTGGATAGTTCAGTACTGTTTGTAACCACCAGAGGGAGCTTCTGCTCAGAATTCATTTCTAGCACATTCACAACAGTACCCCCCCTTGAGGAGGGGTCACCGAACCCTCATTTGAGCAACCAGGTCGGTCAGGATGAGCTCTGTGATACGCACGGATGAGTCTCCTAGCATGGATATCCGAAGCAAACACCCAAGAATTGTCCTCCTGACCATAACCTCTCCACTTAACCAAATACTGGAGTTTCCGTCTAGAAAAACGAGAATTCAATATTTTCTCAACCACATACTCCAGATTGCCCTCAACCAAAACAGGGTAAGGAGGCACAGCCATAGGAACCACTGGCTCGACAAACCTCTTCAATAAGGACTTGTGGAACACGTTATGGATCTTAAATGTCCCTGGAAGAAGTAAACGAAAGGAAACAGGATTAAGAATCTCCATGATCTTATAAGGTCCAATGAACCTAGGCTTAAACTTAGGAGATGCAACTCTCATAGGGATATTTCTTGAGGACAACCAGACCAAGTCCCCCACTTCAAACCGAGGACCATCAGTCCTATGCCGGTTGGCAAACCGCTGGGCCCTCTCCTGAGAGAGGGACAACCTCTCCACTACCTCCTATGGTGGAGGAGGTAAGAGTGGCTGGGACTCTAGGAGGTAGTGACCATGCTATTTTAGAATTTTGGATAACAAGAGGAGGAAGACCTGTGAAGACTCAGACGTCAAGGTTAGATTTCAGAAAGGCAGATTTTAAGGAACTCAGAAAGAGAATTGGAGGGATCCAATGGCTGGATATCCTTAAGGACAAAAATGTCCAGGAAGGATGGAAAATCTTGAAAAATGAGATTCTCAAAGCACAATCGTTAACAATTCCGAAAGAGGGAAGAATGGGAGCATTTAAGGAAACCAGCATGGATGAACATAGAACTTAAACACATGCTAAAAGGGAAGAAAGAAATGTTTATCAAATGGAAAGAGGGAGGCATATCTAAAGAAGAATATAATGCCGTCTGCAGAACCTGCAGGGCACAAATCAGATTATCTAAAGCTGACAATGAATTAAGGCTTGCAAGTGACGTCAAAAGCAACAAAAAAGGATTTTGGGGATACGTCAAAAGTAAAAGAAAAGTCAAAGATGCTATAGGATTTTTACAGGATGAAAATGATGAAATGGTAAGTCAGGATGTTGAGAAGGCTGAACTTTTAAATTCCTATTTTGCATCTGTTTTCTCTCAGAAAGGAAATGTAACATCAACTGATCTTCACTGTCCTATTAAAGGAATAGAAGAATCCAGGATATCTATAAACAGAAAGATAGTGAGGAAACACTTAGCTAACATAAATGAATTCAAGTCTCCAGGTCCAGATGAATTACACCCCAGGGTACTGAAGGAGATAGCAGAAGAAATTCTTGAACCACTGTCCATAATCTTTGAAAATTCTTGGAGAACAGGAGAAGTCCCAGAAGACTGGAGAAGAGCAAATGTTGTTCCTATCTTCAAAAAGGGGAAGAAGGTGGACCCAGGGAACTACAGGCCGGTGAGTCTGACTTCTATACCAGGAAAGATCTTTGAACAAATTATTAAAGAACATGTATGCAAGTACCTGGATAAGAATGAAGTGATTAAACAGAGTCAGCATGGGTTTGTAACTAATAAGTCATGTCAGACTAACTTAATTTCCTTCTATGACAGAATCACTGACTGGGTGGATCAGGGAAATGCTGTAGATATAGTATATCTTGACTTCAGCAAAGCATTTGACAAAGTATCTCACACAATCCTTATTGAAAAAATGACTAAGTATGGAATGGACAAGGCAACTGTTAGGTGGATTCATAACTGGCTTAGTGATCGGACCCAAAGAGTGGTTGTAAATGGCTGCACATCCAGTTGGAAGAATGTCTCAAGTGGGGTACCACAAGGCTCTGTTTTGGGCCCTGTATTGTTCAACATCTTTATCAATGATTTAGATGAAGGAATTGAGGGTAAACTGATCAAATTTGCTGATGACACAAAGCTAGGAGGGTTAGCTAATACTAGAGAAGAGAGAGAGAGGATTCAAAAAGATATACATAAACTGGAGCAGTGGGCACAACTAACAGAATGGATTTTAACAGGGAAAAATGCAAAGTACTACATCTGGGCAATAAAAATGAAAAAAGCATATACAAAATGGGAGGAATAGGGCTAAGTAACAGCACATGTGAAAAAGACTTGGGTATACTAATTGATCACAGACTTAACATGAGTCAACAGTGTGATGCAGCAGCAAAAAAGGCAAATGCAATTCTAGGATGTATCAACAGAAGCATACAGTCTAGATCACGTGAGGTCATTATTGCCCTCTACTCCTCTTTGGTCAGACCTCATCTGGAATACTGTGTCCAGTTTTGGGCACCACATTTTAAAAAAGACATCAACAAACTGGAGCAAGTTCAGAGAAGAGCCACCAGAATGGTGACCGGTCTGCAAACCATGTCCTATGAGGAACGGTTGCAGGATTTGGGAATGTTTAGCTTGCAAAAAAGAAGACTGAGAGGAGACTTAATAGCTGTCTACAAATATCTCAAGGGCTGTCACATTGTAGAAGGATCATCTTTATTCTCATTTGCACAAGGAAAGACTAGAAGCAATGGGATGAAACTGAATGGGAGGAGACACAGATTAGATATTAGAAAAAACTTTTTGACAGTTAGAGTGATCAATGAGTGGACAGGCTGCCACGAGAGGTGGTGAGTTCTCCTTCAATGGAAGTCTTCAAACAGAGGCTGGATAGACATCTGTCTGGGATGATTTAGAGAATCCTGCTTTGAGCAGGGGGTTGGACCAGAAGGCCCAGGAGGTCCCTTCCAACTCTACCATTCTATGATTCTATGATTCTACCTGGTCCCAAATCTGCTGCATACGCTCCACAACAGAGTCAACACCTGGACAGACAGAAGCCTCCGTCTGTCCTGAAGAAAATCGAGGGTGAAACCCAAAATTGCAGAAAAATGGAGACATCAAAGTGGCAGAGCTATCCGTATTATTAAGAGCAAACTCAGCCAAAGGCAAAAAAGAGACCCAGTCATCCTGATCAGCAGACACAAAGCATCTCAGATAAGTCTCCAATGTCTGGTTTGTTCTCTCAGTTTGTCCATTGGTCTGAGGATGAAAAGCCGAGGAGAAAGACAATTGAACACCAAGTTTAGAACAAAAAGTCCTCCAAAATCTGGAAACAAACTGGACTCCTCTGTCAGACACAATGTTCTCAGGAATGCCGTGTAACCGAACCATGTGCTGAAGGAACAAAGTCACCAATTCAGAGGAGGAAGGCAACTTAGGTAATGGCACAAGATGTATCATTTTGGAAAACCTATCACAAATCACCCAGATAACAGTCATTCTCTGAGAAACAGGGAGGTCGGAAATGAAATCCATAGAGATATGGGTCCATGGTCTCTTGGGCACAGGCAATGGCATCAACAAACCACTAGAGCGAGAGCAAGGCTTGGAGCGAGAGCAAGTCACGCAGGACTACACAAATTCCCTGACGTCACGAGACAAAGTAGGCCACCAAAAGGACCGACTAACCAAGTCTCTGGTACTAAAAATTCCGGGATGACCGGCCAACGCGGAACAATGAATCTCAGACATCACACTCTTTTTCCATTGGTCTGGGACAAGCAATTTCCCAATAGGGCAGCGCTCGGGTTTATCCTCCTGACACCCTTCCAGAGCCAGTCTCAAATTGGGCGAGATGGCGGAAAGAACTACACCCTCTTTCAAAATAACAGCAGGATCAGATAACTCAGGAGAGTCCGCAAGGAAACTCCTCGAGAGGGCATCCGCCTTAACATTCTTAGTGCCAGGAAGAAAGGAAACCAAAAAATTAAAACGTGTGAAAAACAAGGCCCACCTGGCCTGTCTAGGATTAAGTCGCTTGGCTGATTCCAGATAAACCAGATTCTTATGGTCAGTGAGGACCACCACCTGATGTTTGGCTCCCTCCAGCCAATGTCTCCACTCTTCAAAAGCCCACTTCATGGCCAATAACTCCCGATTACCCACGTCATAATTACGTTCAGTTGGAGAAAATTTTCGAGAGAAAAAGGCACAAGGGTTACTTTTAGAGGTCTCTGGATCTCTTTGGGACAAAACGGCACCTGCCCCAATTTCAGAGGCATCAACCTCCACCTGAAATGGCAGAGAAACATCAGGCTGCCGTAGAACAGGAGCAGAAGTGAATCTCTGCTTAAGTTCCTGAAACGCAGAGACTGCCTCAGGAGGCCAATTCACCACATCAGAACCCTTTTTGGTCAAATCAGTCAATGGTTTAACAATAACAGAGAAATTACCAATAAATTTACGATAAAAATTGGCAAAACCCAAGAATCTTTGAAGAGCCTTTAATGAAGTAGGTTGGACCCAATCACAGATGGCCTGAACCTTGACCGGGTCCATTTCAATAACAGATGGGGACAAAATGAATCCCAGAAATGAGATCCTCTGTACGCCAAAAATACACTTTGATCCCTTCACATACAGAGCATTCTCTCTCAGAATCTGGAACACAGTCCGAACATGTTTCACATGAGAGTCCCAGTCATTGGAAAAAATCAAGATATCATCCAAATAAACAATCAGAAATTTATCCACAAAATCCCTGAAAATGTCATTCATGAAGGACTGGAAGACAGAAGGAGCATTAGTGAGCCCAAAGGGCATCACTAGGTACTCAAAATGCCCCTCTGGGGTATTAAATGCCGTCTTCCATTCATCCCCGTGCTTAATGCGAATAAGGTTATATGCCCCCCTGAGGTCAAGCTTGGTAAACCAAGTAGCACTTTTCACCCTGGAAAACAGGTCAGAAATCAACGGTAACGGATATTGATATTTCACAGTGATATTGTTCAAGAGACGATAATCAATACACGGTCTTAATGAACCATCCTTTTTGGCCACAAAGAAAAAACCGGCACCCAAGGGTGAAGAGGATGGTCTGATATGACCCTTCTCCAATGACTCCTTGATATAAGACCGCAAAGCGTCATGTTCAGGTACAGACAAGTTAAAAAGGCGACCTTTAGGGAATTTACTACCAGGCACTAATTCAATAGCGCAGTCATAGCTCCTATGGGGGGCAAGGATGCAGATTTACTTTCGCTAAACACATCAGAAAAATCAGTCAAAAAGTCAGGAACATCCTGAGCCTGGGGGGAGGCAGAAAAAACAGGAGTGTTGGTATTAACACATTGGCAGCTCCAACTGGTTACAGACACAGATTTCCAATCCAAAACAGGATTATGAGACTGTAACCAAGGGAAACCCAGTACGATAATGTCATGCAGATTATACAGCACCAAAAATTTGCAACTCTCCTGATGATCAGGTTCAACCCTCATTATCACCTGAGTAGAGAACTGAGGTTTATTCTCAGCCAAAGGGGTAGAATCGATCCCCAGTAGGGGAATAGACTTCCGTAGGGGTATCAAGGGAAACCCACAACATTTAGCAAAATCAAAATCCATCAGGTTAATAGCTGCTCCCGAATCAACGAAAGCCTGAGCAGAAAATGTGGACAGGGAGCAAATCAGGGTAACAGTCAACAAAAATTTAGTCTGAACACTACCCAAGACAACTGAGCATGCAAAAGTCTTCCCCGCTTAGGGCAGACTGAAATAGCATGAGAGGCATCACCACAGTAGAAACATGTCATGTGTGCATCGCCACGAAGATCGTCGCGGTTGCACATTCTGACTTCTCACAGCTGAGTTGCTGTTTCTTTGTGTTTGGCAGTTAGGGAGTTAATTCTGTCTGTGCTCAGTTCTGGGACTGGGTGCAGTTTCTCCCGCTGCAATTAATTATTTGTTGATTGGTTTCCTTTAAATCTCTGGTTGTCTGTGTTGGGAGTTGCCAGTGAAATTCTTCATGCAGACCACAGATAGGATTGTATCTGTATAGACTTAAGTTAAAGAGCTCCTTAGTTGTTTTAAGCTCACCTTGCTTAGAGTTTAATATCCCAGATCATTTATGTTCCTTCTGTGTTTGAGTGTGTATGCAAGTCTGTGTTTTCTCCAGTCTGTCTTATATGTCTAATCTGTGTATTTAGCAGAGATCAGCCCATATCCCTTTGGTGGTAATCAGAATCCTTCTTAGGACTGATTACAGGGTTCAGGGACTGATAGGAGACAGGGTTAGGCTGGAGACTTGGACCTCTGAACCATTATCAGTACCTCCAAGGTGAGGGATTAGTTAAGACCCCAGTTTAGGGTCAGGTTAGACCCCCGATCCTCCTCTTTCCTGTGACAGTGTATCAAGTCCTCAAGATTAACCCTGAGTTCAACGGATATCGTGTCAGGTAAAATCTATTCTATATTTACATGCTGATGTTGCTAATCTATATGTTGTATAGAGTGATGTTCTTTTAAGAATAGTTTACTGACATCGTACACATATCATAAGACCGCGTGACATTTTCACTGGCCCATAAAATTATTCCCAGTTGCCATGGATCCAGTAGCCCAGCTGGCTCTGCAGTTGCAGGGATTATCCATGTCTCCCTCGGAGCAAACCAGATTTGAACCTAAAGTAGCTCTCCCGGACAGGTTCACTGGTGGGCGAGACAAATTTTTTACCTTCAGGGAAGCATGTAAATTGTATTTTCGGCTTCGGCCTCGATCATCAGGGAGTGAAGAGCAGAGAGTGGGAATTGTTATCTCGCTCCTACAAGGGGACCCTCAATCCTGGGCCTTCTCCCTTCCTCCGGATCCCCGGCTCTACAGTCAGTAGATCGATTTTTTACTGCCCTGGGTTTGGTATATGATGACCCAGATCGGGTCTCTCTTGCTGAGACAAAATTACGTAAGATACAGCAGGGAGATCGTCCGGCGGAGGAATTTGCTTCTGAGTTCCGTAGATGGGCCACAGATACTCAGTGGAATGACCCAGCTCTTAGGAGCCAGTTTTGTCATGGGCTTTCTGACAAATTAAAGGACGTTTTGGCTCAGTATGATTCTCCTCCATCACTGGAGGCTGCTATGGCCCTAGCTATCCGTACTGATAGACGGCTCCGGGAGAGGTGCGAGGTAACTCCGCCCCCTGTTGTTACTCCACCTACTACTAAAGTCCCTTATGTTGAGGTTCCCCTTGTCTGTTCGGAGGAGCCTATGCAGTTGGGAGGGACATCATTTCGTAGGAGGGGATTGGCGGTACGCCGCAGGACTAGAAGGTGTTTCTTCTGCGGGAAAGAGGGACATTTTGTTGGGGGATGTCCATCCCGTGCCTTGTTGAGCAAAAAGTCGCCGGAAAACTGTTAATCCCAGGTTGTGTGGTGGACGACAACCTGGGAGTATGTATTTCGTCCGCTAGTTCTTCTCAGTTCCTTGTACCAGTGGAGGTGGTGGTTGGTACGAGAGTGGAGAGATTTTCTGTTCTTCTTGATAGTGGGTCCGGGGCTAATCTGGTTGACGCTCAGTTTGCTCAGGCTCAAGGTATGCATCTGAGTGTATTGGTCAAACCGATCCCTATATTCTCCATTGACGCCAGGCCTCTCGGCCAAGGTAGCTTTGTTCATGAGGTTCATAACATTGACCTTCGGGTAGGGGCAATACATAGGGAACTATTATCTTGTTATGTGTTGGAGGGTCTACCTACTCCTATTGTGTTGGGACTTCCTTGGTTGGTTAAACATAACCCTGTGATTAATTGGCAGTCCAGAGATATAAGCCAATGGGGGAGTTTTGCAAAAGTAACTGCATGAACACAGTCATCAGTGCGGTCGTGCCTAGTACTTTGCCTCCTTTTTTGGAGGACTTTGGGGATGTGTTCTCTGAGGAGGGGTGTCAGGAGTTGCCTCCTCATCGCGTGTATGACTGCTCTATTAATTTACTTCCTGATGCTAAGTTACCTAAAGCTAGGTTATATAACCTTTCTGGTCCTGAGAGGCAGGCTATGAAAGATTATATTTCGGAAAGTCTGGCCAAAGGGCATATTAGACCTTCATCTTCCCCAGTGGCCGCGGGTTCTTCTTTGTGAAGAAAAAAGATGGAGGCCTACGCCCTTGCTTGGATTTCCGCGAACTTAATCGATTACTGTTCGAGATCCGTATCCACTCCCTCTGATTCCTGATCTCTTCAATCAAATTGTTGGCGCCAAATGGTTCTCTAAATTGGATCTCAGGGGGGCGTATAATCTGATTAGGATAAAAGAGGGGGATGAGTGGAAAACGGCGTTTAACACGCCGGAGGGACATTATGAGAACCTTGTCATGCCTTTTGGTCTGACTACTGCACCAGCAGTATTCCAACATTTTGTTAATGACATTTTTCGTCATCTGGTGGGGCTGTTTGTGGTCGTATATTTGGATGACATTTTAATTTACTCACCAGATCTTGTGTCTCACCAGGAGCATGTGAGACAGGTGTTGCAGATCTTGCGAGACAATAAACTATACGCCAAACTGGAAAAGTGTGTATTCGCCGTACAGGAACTTCAGTTTTTGGGTTTCTTGGTGTCAGCCTCCGGTTTCCGTATGGACCCTGAAAAGGTGAGAGCAGTGCTTGAATGGATCAGCCAGAGGATCTTAAGGCTCTGCAGCGTTTTCTGGGGTTTGCTAACTACTACCGGAAATTTATTTGTAATTTCTCATCTGTTGTCAAACCTCTCACTGACATGACAAGAAAAGGGACGGATTTTTCTAAATGGTCGGACAAAGCTTGCCAAGCTTTTTCCTCTTTGAAAAAATGTTTTGCTTCGGCACCCGTTCTCATCCAACCAGATGCATCACAGCCGTTCGTTGTGGAGGTGGACGCGTCTGACGTAGGGGTGGGTGCAATATTGTCCCAGGGTCCGTCCCCTGGTAAATGGCATCCGTGCGCTTTCTTTTCTAAAAAATTGTCGTCCGCCGAAAGGAATTATGATATCGGCAATAGGGAACTTTTGGCCATTAAGTTGGCTTTTGAAGAATGGCGTCACTTTTTGGAGGGGGCAGTCCACCCGGTCACCGTCATTACTGATCACAAGAACCTGCTGTATTTGGAATCTGCTAAGCGTCTGAATTCCAGACAAGCTCGATGGTCGTTGTTTTTTACCAGGTTTAATTTTGTTGTCACTTATCGCCCTGGATCTAAGAATGTTAAGGCGGATGCCTTGTCTCGCAGTTTCCCAGGGGCCGGGAAAATGGATGACCCGATTCCTATCCTTCAGGAGGGGGTGGTAGTGTCGGCTGTATGTTCTGAGCTTGAGGAGGAGGTGTTAGAGGCTCAGGGGGACGCCCCTGCAGGACCTCCAGGGAGACTGTTTGTCCCAAATCAGTTGAGACAAAAGGTTATTGAGGCACATCATAATTCTGCTTTAGCAGGACATCCAGGGAGTAAGGCTACTTTAGATCTCCTTTCTCGCCGGTTTTGGTGGCCTAACGTTAATAAAGATGTTTTAACTTTTGTCGCGTCCTGTGGGGTTTGTGCTCGCTCTAAGACCCCTCATACCCGTCCGTCTGGGACCCTCTTACCCTTGAAACTTCCGGAGCGTCCATGGACTCATTTGTCTATGGACTTCATCACGGACCTTCCTCAGTCGTCAGGGAAGACTGTCATACTGGTGGTTGTTGACAGGTTCAGTAAGATGGCACATTTCATTGCTCTTCCTGCCCTCCCTAATGCTAAAACTCTGGCGCAGGTGTTCATTGGGGAGATTGTGAGACTTCATGGGTTGCCTTCTGATGTGGTGTCAGATAGGGGGTCTCAGTTTGTGTCCAAGTTTTGGAGGGCATTTTGTTTACGTCGGGGGATGCAATTGTCATTTTCCTCGGCTTTTCATCCGCAGACCAATGGTCAGACAGAGCGTCTGAATCAAAGCCTAGAGACTTATCTTCGGTGTTTTGTCTCAGAGAACCAGGAGGACTGGTCTTGTTTCTTGCCTCTGGCAGAGTTCGCTCTTAACAACAGGCGGAGCGAGTCCACTGGTAAGTCCCCGTTTTTTGGGGCATATGGTTTTCATCCCCAGTTTTGTACATTCAATGGGGGGGGCCCTTCTGGGGTTCCTGAGGAGGAGCGTTTCTCGTCGTCACTTGCTTCAGTGTGGAGAGGTGTATTGAATAATCTGAGTGCTATGGGGAACCGTTATAAACGTATGGCTGATAGGAGGAGAGTTTCTGGTCCAGATCTTAATGTGAACGATCTGGTATGGTTGTCTACCAGGAATATAAAACTTAAAGTTCCCTCCTGGAAGCTGGGCCCCAGATTCATCGGGCCGTACAGGATCAGTTCCATAATTAATCCTGTGGCATTTCGTCTGGACCTCCCTCCTACGTTTAAAATCCACAATGTGTTCCACAAGTCATTACTTAAGAGGTACGTGGCACCAGTCATACCATCACCTCTACCTCCTCCTCCAGTGGTGGTCAATGGTAACTTGGAGTTTCAAGTGTCAAAGATCATTGACTCACGTCTGAATCGCCGGTCCCTTCAGTACTTGGTGCATTGGAAGGGGTATGGTCCAGAGGAGAGGACGTGGGTTCCTGCGTCTGACATTAACGCAGATCGTTTGGTGCGGACCTTCCACAGAACTCACCCGGGCAAACCTGGCCCTGAGGGTCCGGAGGCCCCTCGTAGAAGGGGGGGTACTGTCATGTGTGCATCGCCACGAAGATCGTCGCGGTTGCACATTCTGACTTCTCACAGCTGAGTTGCTGTTTCTTTGTGTTTGGCAGTTAGGGAGTTAATTCTGTCTGTGCTCAGTTCTGGGACTGGGTGCAGTTTCTCCCGGCTGCAATTAATTATTTGTTGATTGGTTTCCTTTAAATCTCTGGTTGTCTGTGTTGGGAGTTGCCAGTGAAATTCTTCATGCAGACCACAGATAGGATTGTATCTGTATAGACTTAAGTTAAAGAGCTCCTTAGTTGTTTTAAGCTCACCTTGCTTAGAGTTTAATATCCCAGATCATTTATGTTCCTTCTGTGTTTGAGTGTGTATGCAAGTCTGTGTTTTCTCCAGTCTGTCTTATATGTCTAATCTGTGTATTTAGCAGAGATCAGCCCATATCCCTTTGGTGGTAATCAGAATCCTTCTTAGGACTGATTACAGGGTTCAGGGACTGATAGGAGACAGGGTTAGGCTGGAGACTTGGACCTCTGAACCATTATCAGTACCTCCAAGGTGAGGGATTAGTTAGGACCCCAGTTTAGGGTCAGGTTAGACCCCCGGTCCTCCTCTTTCCTGTGACAGTGTATCAAGTCCTCAAGATTAACCCTGAGTTCAACGGATATCGTGTCAGGTAAAATCTATTCTATATTTACATGCTGATGTTGCTAATCTATATGTTGTATAGAGTGATGTTCTTTTAAGAATAGTTTACTGACATCGTACACATATCATAAGACCGCGTGACAAACATAACCCATTGCGTTTTCGAAACTCATGACGCTGTGCCCCAGAAGCCACTCTATCACACTGCATGGGTTCAGAAGCTGGTTCACAAGGCAACACTATTCCACGCATACCTCTACGCTCACGCAAACGTCTGTCAATTTGAATCGCTAATGACATAGAATCATTGAGACCAGAGGGGACAGGGAATCCCACCATAACATCCTTTACATTCTCTGACAGACCCTTCCGAAAAAGGGCTGCCAAAGCATCATCATTCCATTTGGTCAGGACTGCCCACCTTCGGAATCTCTGACAGTATAACTCAGTGTCCTCAAGCCCCTGATTTAATGCCAACAAGGCTTTTTCAGCTTGATCAGTGACATTAGGCTCATCGTACAATAACCCCAGAGCATGAAAAAAATGCATCAACATTACTCAAAACAGGATCCCCAGGTGTCAGGGAAAAAGTCCAATCCTGAGGATCGCCGCGCAGGAGAGAGATGACAATTTGAACCTGCTGTGCTGCGTGCCCTGAGGACTTAGATTTCAAGGCAAAAAACAACTTACAGTTATTTTTGAAATTCAGAAATTTAGCTCGATCCCCTAAAAAAAAATCTGGCATGGTAATCCTAGGTTCCACAACAGGCAACCTCGCAAGATAGGTAGCAATACTCCGAACTTCAGTGGCAAGCTGATCCACACGGCCAGACAACTGTGCAAACTCCATTGAGAGAAAAAAAAATCCTCCTCAGCACCCAGAGATACAGAGGGAAAAAAAAAAAAAAAAAAAATCTCTGACAACTCTGACAATCTTCTTTCTTTAACACTATTTTTCCCTTCTGTGAGTACCATACAAATATCAGTTTTTGGGCCGGTGATACTGTTATGATTTGGTAGCTGAGGAGAGCAAGCAAAAAAGGAAATACACCAGAGAGGTTGGAATCTATGGGATTGCAGTACCCTGACTAACCACCACAACTAAAGGCAGCCGTGGAGCGTACCTACGTTGGTCCTAGACGCCTCGTCACAGCCTGAGAAGCTAACTACACCTAAAGACAGAAAGAGGAAAACTATCTGCCCCGGGCAGATCCCCAAAAAACATAGAAAGCCCCCAAACATGTAATGGCGGTTAGACAAGGGGAAATACAGACACAGACAGAAAATAGTATGAGCAAACGTTGGGGCCCAAACTTCCTAAATAGAAAAGGATAGGAAGGACACTTACTGCAATCCCAAAAAACCCTGAAAAGTACCAACTCTACTAATTACAAAAACACCTGAGATCACACGACCTCTACCACCTAAATTAGTTCTCTGGTGTAACAAAAACTAAACAGCAGCCACTGAAAAACTGGAAAAGGCAAATGAACAAACAACAGTGGCTGAACTAAACTGAGAGGAGCACAAGCCCCCAGAGGGGACCCGGCAGACCCCCACAGAAGTGCAGGACAAAATGCAAAAAGCAAGCACAAAAAACTAAAAGAAGAAAATGTCTTATCTGTTAGCAGAAGATGCAGGCATGAAACAGCAAGCTACAAAGTGAACAGGAATCAAAGATGAGACCAGAACAATTGATCACCGGCAACCCTGATGGGAGGGAACCTCCCTTATATAAGACCAGTCAGTAACACCTGATCGCCAATCTTCACAATCTTCATTGGATAGTTCAGTACTGTTTGTAACCACCAGAGGGAGCTTCTGCTCAGAATTCATTTCTAGCACATTCACAACAGGAACACTTAGCTGAATCGCCAGATACGGATATCAGATGAGGGATTTGAGATACCAAACTGGAGCACTCTGAATAGGTCCAAAACTCTAGCAAGCACAAGTGGAAATGAAGCCATTACCCGCACTGGGTCACAGCTGAGCCACTAACTAAATAGATCCAAACTACTCTGAGCAGGAGGAGGTCAACGCTGGGTCCGAGAGGCAGATGGTTCAGGGAGCAGTCCATATGGACAGGCGCTCAGACCTTCTGAGGTCTGACGCAGGATGACAGCCTGTCACCTCCGAAGACCTCGTGACACTCACTCAGCTTTTATGCACACACACTGATTACAAGCAAATAGGTCACAGGTGATGATGTTACCTTTAGTTGCCATTCAATCCCATTTGCGTCAACTTCTGTGCATGTTATCAGACCAAAATCACCAGGGTGTGTGAACTTTTGATCAGGGTCATTTGGATGTTTTGGGTTGTCATTAGGATGTAAAAAGAGAAAACACAGTAGTTTGACAATAAATGGCTTCACCCAACCACTAACCATGGGTGGAGAAAAAGTTTTGGTGTTATCATTCATATTCTCTGAAAAAAGGCCAAGAAAGCAAAAATTCTGCCGGGGTATGTAAACTTTTGAGCACAACTGTATTTTTTTTTTGCATTTTAACATCTGTTGATACTTTTATGCCTCATGATATATTCCCTTTCCTCACGCTTGAATAGATTTATTCATCAGGAGTCTATATACATATTCTCGGCGACTGCTCTGGAATCAGTCATTCAGGCAGATGTGTCTTTTATATACTGTATGTAAACTTCTGGTTTCAACTGTATATATATATATATTTACAGTAGGGGAAATAAGTATTTGATCCCTTGCTGATTTTGTAAGTTTGCCCACTGACAAAGACATGAACAGTCTATAATTTTAAGGGAAGGTTAATTTTAACATTGATAGAACATCAAAAATAAAATCCAGAAAATCACATTGTATAAATTATATAAATGTATTTGCATTTTGCAGTGAGAAATAAGTATTTGATCCCTCTGGCAAACAAGACTTAATACTTGGTGGCAAAACCCTTGTTGGCAAAAATGAAAGTGTTGGCACCCTTGAAATTGTTCCAGAAAATGAAGTATTTCTCCCAGAAAATTATTGAAATTCCCCACGTTTTGTTATACACACATTTATTTCCTTTGTGTGTATTGGAACAACACAAAAACATGAGAAAAAAAGGCAAATTGGACATACGGTAATTTCACACAAAACCCCCAAAATGGGCTGGACAAAATTGTTGGCACCTGTGACAAAATCACTCGTAAAGTGCTGGAGGGGACTATGTTTCGCTGTATCCAGTCTTATACCGCCAAGGGGCGGCGCTCATAGCAGATTGTCAATAATGTCAACCAAGGGGGTCTGCTGCAGACCCCGAGATGTCATGTGAACTCATCGGGGCGTGGCGGTCACGTGACAGGGGCGCCGATGGGCGGAGTTAATGACGGGCTTCCTGCACGCGCATGGTAAATGCCGCTGTCAGACACTTAGCATTAGTACTGGTAACGGAACCAGCAGAGAAGTTAGAAAGGTATGAAATGTAACGCACGGATTTGCAAACTCTCTTGGTTCAGTTTTACAAACCCTCATCACAATACACCTTCTTCATGAGCTCAGTTCTTTAACCCCTTCAGCGATTTTCCATTGTTTTCTTTTCATTTTTTCCTCCCCCTTCTTCCTAGAGCCATAACTTTTTTTTTTATTTTTCTGTCCCCATAGTTATACGAGGGCTTGTTTTTTGTTTTTTTTTTTGCAGGGACATGCTCTACTTTTGAATGACACCATTCATTTTATCATTTGATGCACTGGAAAGCAGAGAAAAAAATTAACAAGGACAAAAAAAAGTGCAACTTCACAATTGTTTTGGGTTTTATATTTATCGTGTTCACTATATGGCAAAACTGACCCAGTAATAGGATTCTCCAGGTCAGTATGATTACACAGATACCAAACATAGTTTGTTTTTTTATTTAAATAATTAGGAAATTTGTTAAAAAACAAAAACAAAAAACCTTTGTTTTTGTCGCCATTTTCAGAGACCGGAACGCTTTCAATTTTCGGAGTATGGAGCTGGGTGAGGGCTTATTGTTTTGCTCCCTGAGCTGACGTTTTAACCTATACCATTCTGGGCTAGATACGATCTTTTGATCGCATCTTATTGCTCCGCTCTGCCTGCAGCTGTTAAAGGCACATGATAGCCAATTAAATCAGCCATCATCTGGGGGTCCGGTGTGCAAGACCACATCAAAGGCAGAGACACGACATATGATGTAATTCATATCTCGTGAAGTGGTTAAAAGCCGACCTGTCACCAGATTTCCCAAATTGGACTGCATACATTATTAAATGGATCTCTTAACCCCTTAGTGACAGAGCCAATTTGCAGCTTAATGACCGGGCCAATTTTTACAATTCTGACCACTGTCACTTTATGAGGTTATAACTCTGGAACGCTTTAACGAATCAAGCTGATTCTGAGAATTTTTTTTCATGACATATTGTACTTCACGTTAGTGGTAAAAAAATGTTTATATGACTTGCTTTTATTAATGGAAAAAACGGAAATATGGCAAAAATTTAGCAATTTTCAAACTTTACATTTTTATGCCCTTAAATGAGAGATATGTCACACAAATTTCTTAATAAATAACATTTCTCACATGTCTACTTTACATCAGCACAATTTTGGGAACCAAATTTTTTTTTGTTACGAAGTTATAAGGGTTAAAAGTTGACCAGCGATTTCTCATTTTTACATCATTTTTTTTTGGGACCACATCACATTTGAAGTCACTTTGAGGGGTCTATATGATGCAAAATACCCAAAAGTGACACCATTCTAAAAACTACACCCCTCAAGGTGCTCAAAACCACATTCAAGAAGTTTATTAACCTTTTACGTGCTTCACAGGAACTGAAGCAATGTGGAAGGAAAAAATTAACACTTAACTTTTTTTGCAAAAACTTTACTTCGGAATCAATTTTTTTTATTTTCACAAGTGTTAAAAGAAAAAATTAACCTCAAAATTTGTTGTGCAATTTCTCCTGAATACGCCGATACCCCATATGTGGGGGTAAACCACTTTTTGGGCGCACGGCAGAGGTTGCAAGGAAGGAGCGCCGTTTGACTTTTTCAACGCAGAATTGGCAGGACGCCATGTCAGTTTAGAGAGCCCCCGATGTGCCTACAGTGGAAACCCCAACAAGTGACCCCATTTTGGAAACTAGACCCCTTAAGGAACTTATCTAGATGTGTGGTGAGCACTTTGAACCTCCAAGTGCTTCACAGAAGTTTATAACGTAGAGCCGTGAAAATAAAAAATCATATTTTTTCCACAAAAACGATCTTTTCACCCCAATTTTTATTTTCCCAAGGGTAACAAGACCCCAAAAGTTTTTGTGCAATTTGTCCTGAGCATGCTGATACCCATATGTGGGGGTAAACCACTTTTTGGGTGCATGGCAGAGCTTGGAAGGAGCGCCGTTTGACTTTTTCAATGCAGAATTGGCTGGATGCCATGTTGCGTTTGTAGAGGCCCTGATGTGTCTAAACAGTGGAAACCCCCCACAAGTGACCCCATTTTGGAAACTAGACCCCTTAAGGAACTTATCGAGATGTGTAGTGAGCACTTTGAACCCCAAGTGCTTCACAGAAGTTTATAACGCCCGGGCGTGAAAATAAAAAATCATATTTTTTCCACAAACCTGATCGTTTAGTCCCCAATTTTTATTTTCCCAAGGGTAACAGGAGAAATTAGACCACAAAAGTTGTTGTCCAATTTGTCCTAAGTACGCTGATACCCCATATTTGGGGGGGGACCACTGTTTGGGCACACGGCAGGGCTTGGAAGGGAAGGAGCGCCATTTGACTTTTTCAAACCAAAATTGGCTGGAATTGAGATTGGACGCCATGTCGCGTTTGGAGAGCCCCTGATGCGCCTAAACAGTGGAAACCCTCCACAAATTACACCATTTTGGAAACTAGACCCCTTAAGGAACTTATCTAGATGTGTGGTGAGCACTTTGAACCCCAAGTGCTTCACAGAAGTTTATAACGTAGAGCCGTGAAAATAAAAAATCATTTTTTTCCTCAAAAATTATTCTTTAGCCCGCTGTTTTTTTTATTTTCCCAAGGGTAACAGGAGAAAGTGGACCACAAAAGTTGTTGTGCAATTTTTCCTGAGTACGCTGATACCCCATATGTGGGGTGGAACCACTGTTTGGGCGCATGGTAGAGCTTGGAAGGGAAGGAGCGCCATTTTGTAATGCAGACTTTGATGGAATGTTCTGCGGGCGTCATGTTGTATTTGCCGAGCCCTTGATGTGCCTAAACAGTAGAAACTCCTGCAAGTGACACCATTTTGGAAACTAGACCCCCCAAGGAGCTTATCTAGATGTGTGGTGAGCACTTTGAACCCCCAAGTGCTTCACAGAAATTTATAAACGCAGAGCTGTGAAAATAAAAAATCATTTTTTTCCTCAAAAATGATTTTTTTTAGCCAGCTATTTTTTATTTTCCCAAGGGTAACAGGAGAAATTAGAACCCCAAAATTGATGTGCAATTTGTCCTGAGTACGCTGATACCCATATGTTGGGGTAAACCACTGTTTGGGCGCATGGTAGGGCTCGGAAGGGAGGGAGCGCCATTTGACTTTTTGAACGCCACTTCGTGTTTGGAGACCCCCTGATGTGCCTAAATAGTGGAAACCCCTCAATTCTAGCTCCAACCCTAACCCCAACACACCCCTAACCCTAATCCCAACCCTAATTGTAACCCTAACCCTAATTGTAACTCTAACCCTAATTGTAACCCTAACCCTAATTCCAACCCTAACCCTAATTATAACCCTAAGGCTAGGTTCATATTGCGTTTTAACCAGCCCGTTCAACACATAGCGTTGACGGGCTGGTAACGATATAGTATAACGCGATCGCGTTATGCTATACCCGCTAGCGAAGAGGAATCAGCAGATGATTCATCTGCGCTAGCAGTGACGGAGCCCAGACGCTGCAGGTCGCGTCCGAGGCTCCGCGACTGAATAACGGCACGTCGCGAACGCATGCCGCATTACGGCATGCGTCGCGATGCGCCCTCAAATGGGGTGAATGACAGCGTTAACGGACTGCGCTACATCGTGTTATACCGTGGTGTAATGCAGTCCATCTAACAGACTGCCATAACGCAATATGAACCCAGCCTAACCCTAATTCCAACCCTATTATAACCCTAACCCTTTTGGAAAAATGAAAATAAAATTTCTTTATTTAATTATATGTCCCTAACTAAGGGGGTGATAAGGGGGGGGGTTTATGTGCTGTTTTTTTTTATTTTGATCACTGTGATAGTTTATCACAGTGATCAAAATGTACTTTTAGAGAATGAATGAATCATTCATATTTTGAATCTGCCGCCAGCATGAAGAGGCCGGGAGGATAGGGGGAGCTGCTGGAGGACAGAGGGACATGGGGAACACCTTGAGGTACCGGAGTGGGATTGGGGTTCCGGGGACCCTATTTCTCTCCCCTCTGATGTGCGGGGTACCCTTATTATGTTCTCTGGGGTCTCGGCTACCACAGGAAGCCGAGACCCTAGAGAAAATCGCCCGACCCCCCCCGGCACCTCGCGGCGGGCGCACTACGCATGCACCCGCCATTTTCTCGCCATTGGAGATGGCGGCGGCACCGGGGGACACAGGAGGGCCCTAAGACCACCAGAGGCCACAAAGGGGGGATCGGGGACCCTATTTCTCTCTCCTCTGATGTCCGATCACATCAGAGGAGAAATTAAATGGCACAGCAGATTTTTTTGTTGTTGTTGCGATCGCCATTATAGAGTTAATAATGGCGATCGCAACATCGGGGTCGGTAAAAACCGACCTGATTCATGTTCTCTGGGATCTCGGCTACCCCCGGTAGCCGAGACCCCGGAGAAAATCCGACTGTGGGGGGCGCTATACATTTTTTCCACATCGCTGTTAATTAACTGTGGTTTAAGTACCCTTAATGACCGCCGTTAAAAGGCATATCGGCGGTCGTTAAGGGGTTAAATTTGATGAGGCTGGTGTAATTATTGTGAAAAAGCATGTCTCGATGGCTGTGTAATCTTGATATTAAGCATTTTTGAGTCCTGCTAAAGAGTGAGAACTTATCAGTCTTTAGTCTCTGCTCACAGTCTGATAGTTGCAACTGGTACTGAGGAGTGTGAGATCTCAGCAGGAGGGAAAAGGACACTGAGGCTAGTGTTGGTGGAGATGCAACAGGGAGGAGTGTTAATGAGGAGCTGCCTATAACGATATGTGGGGGAGACAGCAGCAGGGAGGAGGGTTACTGTGGAGCTGTCAATCAGGCTATAGGGGGAGACTCAGCAGCAGAGAGGATTACTGAGGAGCTGTCAATCAGGCTATATGGACTGAGACTCAGCAGCAGGGCGGGTTACTGAGGAGCTGTCAATCAGGCTATATGGGCGGAGACTCAGCAGCAGGGAGGAGGGTTACTGAGGAGCTGCCTATCAAGATATGTGGGCGGAGACAGCAGCAGGGAGGAGGGTTACTGAGGAGCTGTCAATCAGGCTATATGGGCGGAGACTCAGCAGCAGGGAGGAGGGTTACTGAGGAGTGGTCAATAGGGCTATGTGGGTGGAGACTCAGCAGCAGGGAGGAGGGAAAATAAGGGGCTCTCCATCAGGCTAGGTAAGCAGATAGAACAGCAGCAGGGAGGACAGATATAGGAGCTGTCAATCAGGCTACATAGGTAGAGATTCAGTGGAAGTAGGGATTGAGAATGACCAACCCAAGTAGGAGAGTGGAGATTCTGCAGCAACAAGAAGGTGGGCCTCTGAGGAGCTGTCAATGAGGCACAGATTTGCTGTAATCTTTTGAAAAGGATCATGTTATGAAAGGACTTTTCAAAGTCAATAAACAAGCTTCATTAGGTCCAAGAGATGTATTTAATTATGCACGCATCCAGATGGTATTCTGTAACTTAGTGACAGACTCACTTTAAATGCTAAATTAAAGCAAATGTAATTTCAGTGCTGAACAGTGTAACACCAAGAAGGGAAAGTTGTGGAAAAAAAAAAATCACAGGATGTATTAGACCTTACTGATCTGCAAAAGATGAAAAAAAATGGAAACAAATTTTCAAAACCACTGGATTTATTCAGTCTGGAGTCTGAACCACGTGCAGAAATCCCAGCACTTCCAGCCTCGGCTGCCATCAGGAGGTTATTAATGGTTGTTTGAATGCACTTGAACAAATCATCAAGATCCACTGCTGGCAGCTCCTGTGTAATCACCGACCAATGACGTCCCAGATGGCTGAGCCAGACGTCCAGCTACAGGTATCCACTGACCTGTCATTACTGCTTTCAAATGCACTGCAAGACGGCAATAGAGGTCTCTACTCTTCATCCTGGAGTCCCGCTTTTGTCTTGGTCACAATAATAGCCAAAGAATGGTCTGTAGACCATGTGGGTAACGCATGAAGAGGCCTTGATGAGGAAATGCGAATTTGTCCCAGGAGCTCTTTTTCAAGACAGCCACAGGCTGCATATGTTACTGTGAGCAGCCTGCGCGGCCTAAACCTGCTCCCATGGCCACAGTGTCTCCGGACTTGTCTCCCATCGAGCACATCTGGGACTTCATTGGTTGATTAGTGGTTGTGTCTTTGTGGGTTGGGCAGAGACAAACAGCTACGGATGGACAAATTTACTAGAAATTATGCCAGAAATTGGTGTAAATTTATACATGAAATCTATGAGTTTATTACTGGCTTATATTCTACTTTGTGGTATACAGACACCGAGGCGCGCACCTCTTGCCACATATTACCCCAGCAGGCGGGATTGCTTTGTATCCTTCAGGCACATGAGAAAGCAGAACGTGCATACAGCAGCCCAGATCTCAGCTTCCTGACGCAACCTGTTCCCTCTACTAAGTGCTATTTCAGCCTTGACAGGAGAAGACAGGAACATGGTGACATCTCTACATAAGAGGCTATAGTTAGACAGTCTACATGTTGCAATCAGTCTGTCTCAATAAGTGCAGACAGCAGAGAAGAAATGACAATGATAAATGTATGATCGCTGGGGGTCTCTCTGCAGAGACCCCTGCTAGTCAAGAGAAGAATGGTCCCCTGTGTGACTGAGCTGCTCTATTCACTGCCTATACAGACCCAATGATCCGGCCAGCTTCAGATCAGCCCTTCAGGCAAGCTCTATAGAAAAGAGCTTGGAAGCTCTATGCTCCTTGCCTACAAGACCGGCCACCTCTGAGACTATAGTGGTGGCCGGTAACTTAAAAGAGGTATTCCCATCTCCACAATCCTATCCCAATATGTAGTAGGTGTAATAACATTAGCAAACACCTCTAATTAGAAATGTAGTATAGTTCTTCTGATTCACTATGTCGCTTACTCCATGTGCAGGGCAATGTAGTAGCTTAGTATCCATGGTTACCACCACTAGCAACTAACTGTCACTATTTAAGTGGTCATAACCATGGATACCTAAGCTACTGTACATGGGGTAAGCGACATAGTGAATCAGAAAAACTATACTACATTTCCTATTGGAAATATTTTGCTAAGCTGATTGTAATTTTAGCCATTTAAGATGAAACATCCCCTTTCACATTAAAGCGGATAACACTGTTTTCCATTTTGTCAGAAATAGGGATTTTTGTGTACTCACCGTAAAATCCTTTTCTCCGAGACGCTCATTGGGGACACACGACCATGGGTGTTATGCTGCTGCCACTAGGAGGACACTAAGCTAATACACAAAGTAATTGGCTCCTCCTCTGCAGTATACACCCTCTGCTGGCTCTATCCTGAACCAGTTCAGTGCAAAAGCAGGAGATAATCAACATCATATCAAAGTACAATCATTCACATAATATTAGAGAACAACACATCGAATGAAAGAAACAAGCAGAAGTCCTTAGACTATAAAAGGGTGGGTGCGGTGTCCCCCAATGAGCGTCTCGGAGAAAAGGATTTTACGGTGAGTACACAAAAATCCCTATTTCTCCTTCGCCTCATTGGGGGACACACGACCATGGGACGTCCTAAAGCAGTCCCTGGGTGGGAAACAGCACAACAGCTGAAACCTCATGTACCAACGGTTCAAATCAGCCCTACAGAAGTGATACTGACGATTGAAGAATCCGTCCGCCAAGGGGCGCCTCAGCAGAAGCTTGAGTATGACTGTTGTAATGCCTAACAAATGTGCATGCTGGACCGGGTCTCAGCCTTGCAGACTTGCTGTGCCGACGCCTGGTGCCGATGGCCCAGGAGGCCCCCACTGACCGAGTGGAGTGTACCTTAATCTCCGCTGGGATAGACTGACCTCTGACACAGTCAGCTTCTAGAATCACTTAACGGCTGCATCAGGCTATTGTAGCTTTAGAAGCAGGTAGGCTCTTTCTGTGCCTCTCCAGAAGCACAAAGAAAAAAGGAATCCGATTTGCGAAAAGGCCCTGTTTTGGAAATGCATTTCCTGAGTGCCCTCACCAAATCCAAAGTGTGGAGAGCTTTCTCAGTCCGATGGGCTGTAGCTGGACAGAACAAGGGCAAGACTATGTCCTCATTCAAATGAAAAGGAGGAACGACCTTCGGCAAGAAGGACGGAGACGTCCTCAACACCACCTTGTCCCGGTGGAAAACCAGAAAAAAAAGAGGTTTGCAAGACAAAACCTCCAATTCTGAAAACCCCCTGAAGGACATTATTGCCACCAGAAAAGTAACTTTCCAAGAAAGAAGGGAAGGTGACGTATCTTGCGGGAGTTCGAAGGGAGCCTCCTGCAAGGCTGCTAGGACCAAACTAAGGTTCCAGTGGCATCATGTAGGGAGAGACGAGATGCAACGCCCCTTGTATGAAGGTCTTAATCCTCGATTTGGTAGCTATCCGTCGCTGGAACAGGACGGCTAGGGCTGAAATTTGGCCCTTGAGAGAAGCCAATGCTAGACCTGAGTCTAACCCTGCCTGGAGGAACTCCAAAATGGAAGGAATAGAAAAAAACACGAGTGGGGAACACCCACAGATTCTGCACCCAGAGACAAAGGTCTTCCAGATGCGATGGTAAATGTGCATGGACGTAGGTTTCCGAGTGTGAATCTTAGTGGAAACTACCTGTTGAGAGAAAACCGGCCTTGGCTAGAATCCAGGATTCAATGGCCATGCTGCAAAGCTCAGAACCCTGGAGTTCTGGCGAAAAATCGGCCCCTGAGATAGAAGATCTGGGTGGTCTGGTAACCACCAGGGGGTGTCGGCGATTAGTTGCACTATCTCAATGAACTATGGTCGGCGTGGCCAGTCTGATCCAACGAGAAACACTGGGATTCCCTCCGCCTTGATAATCCAGATGATCCTTGGGGTTACCGGAAGCAGTGGAAAAGTGTGAAAGGTGAAACTGGTGCCACGGAAGCACCAAAGCATCTGACCCGATGGCTAACGGGTCGCGAGACCGAGCTACGAATGCCAGGACATTGGCGTTTAGCCTGGAGGCCATGAGATCCTCATCTGGAGTACCCCAGCATAGGGAACTCTGCTGGAAGATTTACGCGTGAAGGGACAGCTCTCCCGAGGCCAGACTCTGACGGCTGGGAAAAAAAAACCCCACCCAATTCTATACACCCGGAATATGAACTGCAGAGATGACTGAGCGGTTTCTCTCTCTCTCTGCCCACTGCAGAATGTGTGCTACTTGGAGTATCGCTCTACTGCCTTCGTGTGCCCCCCTGACGGTTGGTGTACACCACCGCTAAGGCGTTGACCAACTGAATCCGAATGGTACGAACAGTCAGAAATCGAAGGAATGCTGAAGGGCTAGCTTGATTGCCCAAATCTCAAGAATATTGGACGGAAGGCGCGATTCCTGGATGGACCAGCATCCTTGAGCCGTGTGGTGACGGAAGACCGCTCCCCAACCTAGAAGACTGGCGTCGGTGGTCACCACCAGCCAGTGGACTGGGAGAGAGGACCTTCGCCGACTCAATGAGAATGTTGACGTTTACCACTTGAGAGATCGCCTGATCTGGGGGGAAATGCGAAGGTCTGGATTTATGTACCAAGCTGACTGCAATGCCAGCTGCAAAGGACGGAGATGCAATAGGGCAAAAGGTACAGCCTCAACCGTCGCTACCATTTTCCCCTGGTCTTGCATGGTGAACCGCCAGAAATGAGGGAGGTTAAGGGAAAACTCCCAGGCTCCTTGGGTTATCGCCGAGAATTTTCTCTGGAGGGAGAACTACCGACCCGCGGGAAGTGACCATGATCGTCCCGCAAAAAGGAGAGATGTCGGGACGGGGCTGGGGATGACTTGCTTAGGTTTACCCGCCAACCTAAGTGAGAGTGTCCACAGTAACACTGACAATCTCCGCACAAGCCTGGCAAAACGAACCTTTGCTGAGGGGGTCGAGTAGGAAGGGCAGAATCACTACGCCCCGAGAGTGCAGGATAGACAAGACGGCTGCCATTACCTTGGTGAACACTCTGGGGGCAGTGGCGAGCCCGAAGAGCAAGGCAGTGAAATGGAAATGCTCGTTTTCAATCGCAGGAATCTTTGGTGACTTAAAAGATTGGAATGTGAAGGTATGCGTCCTCGAAGTCGACAGACGCAAGGTATTTTCCTCTTTCCAGCGAGGAGATACCAGAACAGAGAGATTCCATTCTGAAATGGCGAATGCTGACAAACCAGTTCAACAGTTCTAGGTCTAGGATGGGACACATGGTTCCGTCCTTCTATGGGACCACGAACAGATTTGACTAAAAACCCTTCAACGTTTCTGTGTGGGGGACCGAGACTATGACCTCATTGTTGAGGAGAGCGTACATGGCCTGATGAAATGGGGCTGCATGTGCCTTTGTCTCTGGAAGGCGGGACCGGAAGAAGCTGTTGGTGGGGCAGACGACCGAAAACCCTGCCTGAGTCTTCCGGAAACTGTAATGAGTCCTGAGCAGAGAACTTGCAGGAAGAGGTACCCTAAGGTCCAGACCGTGAGAGTCTGTTTTTCCAGGGATGAGAGGGCTTGTAAGAAGGTTGTGAGTCCCTGTCCTGGGGACGGGCAGAGCTAGAGGGAGCTGATGAGGATGGCCAGATTGCAGAACTGCGAAAGGGCCGGAAGCGGACCTGGTGTGGGTTCTGAAAGGGCTGATTGGGTCTTCGCTGAGGAAGGAATTTGATCCTTCCCCTAGGAGCATCCGATGATTTTGGTTAAGTTTGTCCCCGAACAGACACCCGCTCTGGTAGGGCAGGGAGGTTAGGATTTCTTGGAAGCGGAGTTTGCCCGCCACTCTTGGAGCGGTAGGGCTCTCCTGATGGTAACGGCGTTTGTGACTGCAAGTGCAGCACAGTTAGCCGCATCTAGGAGTCATGCACAATGTAATCCCTTGCCCGGGCAATCTGGAAGCGAGACTGATCGCTTCAGGAGATAGGCTATTGTCTTAGCTAAAGACTCTGCTCAAGCTACCATAGCTCTGCCCCCCCAAGTGGCTGTCAATCAGTGGAGGTTTTGGTAAACGACATCTGACAGAGACAGGAGGGTTTTACAGCAGGGGACTTGGTCCATTCGTTTTGAAGACTACATGCAAAGGGATACCGTGCTTCTGGCGGTCTTTTGCCCTGTGAATCGCTTGTCTGGGCGACTGCTATGCCTTTGAACAATGTCCGTAAACTTAGGGTGGTTAGTAAAAAACCCAGCAAGGACGTTTGGTCCTTAGAAGGACACCATGTGATCCAGAGTAGCCCCAGGTGCATTGTCTACTTTCAGAGCCTTATTGACCGCATCAATGAGAGAAACTAGGGACTCCTGGTACTCTAAAGAGTCCGGGTCTACGGCCACATCTGACTCGCATTCTGAGTCGTGTTCACTGCAAACCCCTGTTGAGAGCGAGCGGGAAGCAGAGCCAGCGGACGCCGAGGCACCAGAGTGCCTGGGGGACTAGGCCCACGAGTCCTGGGGGCGACTGTCTGAGGAAGAGTCTCACATGGCTTGGGAGGTAAAGTGATGCTCTGGCTTAAGGAGGAGTCACGGTGAGGATTGTAAAGGCTCTAGCCAGGGAAGCCATGGACTGTGCCAGGGACAAGGCCCACCTGGGTGGACCCAGTACACTAAGTTTGGCATTAGCAGGGTGAGCCTGTGCACAGACGGGGGTCGCAGGCCGCACAAGTTGCGGTACGGTTTTTCCGTCGTAGCGGGGCATTGCCTGCGGCACGAGGCATACACCACTGTGCGTGTTTTATCCGTGCTTTAAGATGCCTGTGATTGAGACATGATGTATGCAGGTGCTACTTAGAGGCTGGCACCGGGAAGGGGTTAATCGCTGTTTATCAGCTTACCCAGGTCTTGTGATCGTGCTCCCAAAGATGATGTCTGCGCGGCTTTAAGACACACGTTCATTGGGAGATGGCATCTCCAGCCTGGTTAGACGTACATTGACCGGAAGTGGGGTCAGAGAGCAAGGAGAAGCGCCGGCTAAAAAAGGAAGGGGGGAGCTAGGGCCTAGAGTGGAATGAGGCCGCAGCGCTTCTTGCTCAGAGCGAGAAGCGCCGAAAAAAAGGAGGGCGGAGCTATCCGGGTGGGCGGAGTTGGGCTTATGCTGGCTAGAAGCCGGGACCTAAATTTTTGACCGCGGTCGCATCACAGTTATGGCGGCGGCGCAGTAACGGCCGCGGCGTCACAGTGACGGCCGCATCGTCGCAGTAACGGCCGCGGTGGTGCGGTAATGGCGGCTGCGTCGCGGCATCGCAGTAACGGCGGCAGCAGCATAGCGGTAATGGCCGCAGCGGCGTCGCGGTAATGGCGGGAGCACCTGCGTACGCCGCGGTGGGAGGCCACGATGCAGCGGAAGGGCCGCGATGTGGGGATGGCGGAGGCTGCAATGCAGTGGAGGCCGCGATAGAGAAAAGATGAAGGCCTCAGCGCACGTGTCCCCCCTTGGAGGAACCCTGTGCAACCCACAGGGCATGAAGCAGCCAAGCAGCGGTGCAGAGGAGATTTTTGCACGGATTGATTCCTCAATCCACCGTCCCTTTGGTAGGGAGGTGGAGAGGTTTCCATAGCTGCCTGTCACCATCCGCTTTCTGACAGAGGTGGTGCAGTGGGGCCGCACGGACGCCGCATGGAGCCTCTGCAGGTTATCTGAGGTAATTTTTCTTGTCAGGTTGGTGAGGCAAGCTGGCATGTCCGGCTGAAGAACCTGGCTCCAGAAGGGGGTACTTGGGGGCGACACACCATGTTCCCGTCTGTTGCTGATGTGGGGAGAGCGGACCCATTGAAGGATCCGTCGCCCCTGAGGAGAGCTCAGGCCGGCATTGAAGTTGCAGGAGGGGATACGGGGAGACGACACTCCGTGTGCCCGCCTGTTGGTGGTTTTGGTAGATCGGGACCTTGAAAGGCCCCGTCGCCCCTTGAATCCGTAGTAAAAAAGTAATAATGAAAATATTAGGGGTCTGAAGCCAGACCCTAGTGCCTCCTACAGACATTAAGCAAGAACTGGTTCAGGATAGAGCCAGCAGAGGGTGTATACTGCGGAGGAGGAGCCAATTTATTTGTGTATTAGCTTAGTGTCCTCCTAGTGGCAGCAGCATAACACCCATGGTCTGTGTCCCCCAATGAGGCGAATGAGAAAACTACTTTTCTTAAGAAATTATGTTTTGTGCATCCAAAGAAACGTTCCAAAAAAAGTGCGAGACCAAATATAACACACAAACAGAACCAGTATGTATTTCTGCAAGCACATTTGCAAAAAAAAAAAAGGTATAAAAATAAATATATGAAGCGTGAAATAATAAAATAATGATTAGTGGCAAAATGTAACACTGGGCGCTCTGCTACGTCCCCAGTCCCTGCTGATCATCTTCCTTCTTCTTCGGGTTACAGTCTCCTACGAGCTCCTTGAGCCGGGTCAAATGGTGCAGAGCCCTGGAGGGGAGAGGGCAACACAGGAGACATTAAGGTTCCAGGCAGAGACCTGGAATTAAACTGACCCACAGGAGAGCATAGCAGGTCCTTATTTTTATTATATACTGCAATGCTTTAGCATACAGTAAAAGTAAGCATTAAGTCCCCTAGGGGGACTAAAATATATACATGAAACGTAATTAAAAAAATAAAAGCAGTAAATAAACAGTAAATAAAAAAAAAGAAAAAAAAAGTTTGAATCTCCTGTTTTTCCTAATATGAAAAAGAAAAATTTTAAGAGAATAAAAAAAAAAATAAAAAACAAAAAATAAAAATAAAAAATCGAAAATGGCAAAACTACTCTTTTTTGGTCATCGGGCCTCACCCCCAAAAAATGCATCAAGGGCAATCACAAAATGTTGTATGTATGCCAAAAATGATACCAATAAAAACTACAGCTCATCATAAAGCATAAAGTGTTTTTTTTTAAAGAAGCCCAAACGCTCTCATACAACAGAAAATGTGTCTAGTAAAATAGCAATACAAAGTTTTATGTTTGTTTTTATAAAGCTGTGATTATTTTTTTTGAAAGGTGTCAGGATATGCAATAAGTTATAGATCGATGGGGATCTGACTGTTGGGACCCGCACTGATCGCCAGAATGGGGGCATTTATCCCAGTTAGATTGGGGCAGCAGTGCGAATGTTCAACCGTAACTCCATTCTTTATGTTATGGGCTGCTGAGAACTGCACTGTTTACTCCGGCAGACTCATGGAGAATGAATGGAGCGGGAGGTGGAATAAGCCCCCTCCTAAAGATCAGTGGGGACCCAGCTGTCACTCACACCTATCTATAAGTTGTCATATATCACAAAAAAACCCTTTAGGCTATGTGCACACGTTGTGGTTTTTTCACGGCAAAAACGCTTAAAAAACGCATGAATGAAGCATCCTATTATTTAGAATGAATTCCGCAATTTTTGTGCACATGGTGTGTATTTCCCACTATATTATTGACCTAGAATGTTCAGGAAAAATTTGCGGTAAAAAACGCGCAAAAACCGCGCAAAAAACGCATGCGGATTTCCTGGGAAAAAGTCAATTTTTTCTCAGGAAATTTCTGCAAAGATTCCTGAACGTGTGCACATAGCCTTAAACTAAATATATATATATATATATATATACATACAGTACAGACCAAAAGTTTGGACACACTTTCTCATTCAAAGATTTTTCTGTATTTTCATGGCTATGAAAATTGTAGAATCACACTGAAGGCATCAAAACTATGAATTAACACATGTGGAATTATACATTACACTTTACAAAAAAGTGTGAAACAACTGAAAATATGTCTTATATTCTAGGTTCTTCAAAGTAGCCACCTTTTGCTTTGATTACTGCTTTGCACGCAGCAAAGGTGAACGGATGGACTCTACATGCCTGGTTCCCACCGTGAAGCATGGAGGAGGTGGTGTGATGGTGTGGGGGTGCTTTACTGGTGACACTATTGGGGATTTATTCAAAATTGAAGGCATAGTGAACCAGCATGGCTACCACAGCATCTTGCAGCAGCATGCTATTCCATCCGGTTTGCGTTTAGTTGGACCATCATTTATTTTTCAACAGGGCAATGAGCCCAAACACACCTCCAGACTGTGTAAGGGCTATTTGACCAAGAAGGAGAGTGTTGGGGTGCTATGCCAGATGACCTGGCCTCCACAGTCACCAGACCTGAACCCAATCGAGATGGTTTGGGGGAGCTGGAACGCTCACCGCTTCAATTTTGAATAAATCCCCAACAGTGTCACCAGCAAAGCACCCCCACACCATCACACCACCTCCTCCATGCTTCACGGTGGGAACCAAGCATGTAGAGTCCATCCGTCCAGGGCAAGCGCTGCGGAATATGTTGGCGCTATATAAATAAAGATTATTATTATTATTATTATTATCCGTTCACCTTTTCTGCGTGCAAAGCAGTAATCAAAGCAAAAGGTGGCTACTTTGAAGAACGTAGAATATAAGACATATTTTCAGTTGTTTCACACTTTTTTGTAAAGTGTAATGTATAATTCCACATGTGTTAATTCATAGTTTTGATGCCTTCAGTGTGAATGTACAATTTTCATAGCCATGAAAATACAGAAAAATCTTTGAATGAGAAGGTGTGTCCAAACTTTTGGTCTGTACTGTATATATATATATTTTTATATATTTTTTCTACCGTCATGGCCATTAGTGTTGGCACCCTTGAAATTGTTCCAGAAAATGAATTATTTCTCCCAGATATTGTAATTACACTTGTATATTTCCTTTGTGTGTATTCGAACAAATAATATTTGAAATAAATAACTGCAATCAATCGCTTCCTATAACCATCCACAAGCTTCTTACACCTCTCAGCTGGGATTTCGGACCACTTTTCTTTTGTAAACTGCTCCCGGTCTCTCATATGTGAAGACGCCTTCTCCCAACAGCAATTGTAAGATCTCTCCACAGGTGATCAATGTGATTTAGATCCGGAATCATTGCTGCCACTTCAGAACTCTCCAGTGCTTAGTTTCTATTCATTTCTGGGGGCTTCTTGAAGTACGTTTGGGGTCATTCTCCTGCTGTAAGACCCATTACCTAGGACACAAACCCAGCTCTCTGACACTGGGCACTACATTGTTAACCACAATTCTTTAGTAAATCTTCACATTTCATGATGCATTGCACAAAGTCAAGGCGCCCAAAGCTAGATGCAGCAAAACAACCACAAAATATCTTTGAACCTCCACCATACCTGACTGTAGGTACTGTGTTCTTTTCTTTGTAGGCCTCATTCCATTTGCGGTAAACTGTAGAATAATGTGCTTTACCAAAAAGCTCTCATCTGTCCACAAGATGCTTTCCCAGAAGGATTTTGGCTTACTCACGTACATTTTGGCAAACTGCAGTCTAGCTTTTTTATATATATGTGTCAGCAGTGAGGTCGTACTGGTTCTCCTGCCATAGCATTTCATTTATTTCAAATATCAACAGATAGTTTGCGCTGACACTGATACTCCCGAGCCTGCAGGATGTAGCGCCTGCGTCCCTGCCTGCTGCCAGACAGGGACGTCGCTCTCCTCACCTGCGCTCAGCGTCCTCAGTGCTCCCAGCCCCCTCTGCGCCTATGGCGTCCTCCTTCCGCCCTGCTGGTCCCGCGCGCTCCTTCCCTGCTACTGGCCTTAGGGCGCGCGCCCGCACCCTCCCCCGCTCTTAAAGGAGCCGCGCGCATTTTCCAAATCAGTCTCCAGCCAATGCTGGAGGACTCCACCCTATATTAAGGGCTTCCTCCTTAATGTAGGTGCCCGAGCAATGTTGTTCCTGTGCAGTCTAACTCTGTTTCAGCCATCAGCTCCTGATTCCAGTTACCTGCCTGTTACCTGTCGGCTTGCCTGTCTGCCATCCGTCTGCAGTTCCATCCAGAGGTTCGGACGTCATCTGCAGAGATCCTCGGCTCTTGCCTGCTCACCTAGGAGCGATCATCTGCCATCCGACTGCAGCTCCATCCGGAAGTTCGGATATCATCTGCAGAGATCCCCGGCTCTTGCCTGCTCACCTGGGAGCGATCATCTGCCATCCGACTGCAGCCTACCTGGAGGCTCCACCATATCAGGTCGTATATACCTGCCTGTCTAGAGCCTGCCTGGTCACTTGCTGTGACAACCTGCCTGTCTAGAGACTGCCTGGTCACTTGCCATGACAACCTGCCTGCCCAGAGTCTGCCTGGTCACTTGTTGTGACAACCTGCCTGCCTGGTCACTTGCCGTGACAACCTGCCTGCCCAGAGACTGCCTGGTCACTTGCCGTGACAACCTGCCTGTCCCAGAGACTGCCTGGTCACTTGCCGTGACAACCTGCCTGTCCCAGAGACTGCCTGGTCACTTACCGTGACAACCTGCCTGTCCCAGAGACTGCCTGGTCACTTGCCGTGACAACCTGCCTGCCCAGAGACTGCCTGGTCACTTGCCGTGACAACCTGCCTGTCCCAGAGACTGCCTTGGTCACTTGCCGTGACAACCTGCCTGTCCAGAGACTGCCTCGGTTACTTACCGTTACAACCTGCCTGCCCAGAGACTTCCTTGGTCACTTGCTGTGACAAACCTGCCTGTCCAGAAACTACCTATATCCTCTGCCGTGAATCCCTGCCCTTTTCCCAGGTGCCACCCGCTCTCTTACAAGTAAAATCTCTTGTATAATAAAGCTTTGTGGTTCCACCAACCTGACCTGTCTCGTCAGTAGTTCCACCCACCAGACCCGTTACACAGGACAGCTTGAATTTCTTTGGAACTTGATGGGGGCTGCTTATCCACCGTCCAGACTATCCGGCGTTGTAACCTTTCATCGATATTTCTCTGCAGTCTACATCCAGATCAGCTACAGTGCCATGGGTTTTAAACTTCTTAATGATGTTGTGCACAATGGACAAAGGAACATCAAGATCTCTGGAGATGGACTTGTAACCTTGAGATTGTTGATGTTGTTCAACAATTTGGGTTCTGAAGTCCTCAAGCCGTTCTCTTCTCCTCTTTCTGTTCTCCATACAGACACACACAGACACACAATGCAAAGATTGAGTCAACGTCTCCCCTTTTTATCTGTTTTTTAGGTGTGGTTTCCATATTGCTGTTGTTACTAGCCACAGGTGAGTTTGAACGAGCGTCACATGCTTGAAACAAAATTGTTTACCCACAATTTTGGAAAAGTGCTAACAATTTTGTCCGGCCCATTTTTGGAGATTTTTTGTGAAATTATGTCCAATTTGTCTTTTTTTCTTAGTTGGTTTTGTGTTGTTCTAATACACACAAAGGAAATAATCATATGTACAACAAAAAACATGTGGAACTGCAATAATTTTCTGGGAGAAATACATTGTTTTCTGGAACAACTTCAAGGGTGCAAACACTTTCGGCCATGACTGTCAATGAATACAGTAAAAACAAAACCTTTAAAAAAATGTCAGAATTGTGTTTTTTTTCACCATTTGGAATTTTCCTCTTTCCCAGTACATTATATGGGAAGGTGAAAGGTGTCAATCAAAACTACAACTTGTCCTGCAAAAATAATGACCATGTGGGTGGAGCGACAGAAGGATAAAAAACATATGGCTCCTGGAAGAAGAGGGAAAAAAAAAAAGGGAAAAGTGCAAAAATGAAATAGGTCCCCTAAATTATGAGTCTAGAACTCCGAGAGGCCAGAACTTACTTCTGTAGGGACTTATTGACTGGGAACATCTCTTGGTCCACCTTCTGGATTTCAGATTCTACTTCTGTAGAAATCTAATAAAATAGAAAAAAAAATGTTAATAAATTATTTCATTACTGTAATTTAATCACCTGACGTCCTTGGGGACAGATTAATAACTTGCGGCCATAAACCTGCTTGGGTCAAGTGTGCAAGATAACGTCAGGTCTATTTCCTCATTCCGATCAGTGATAAGAACATCGACGATCCATTAACGAGCTCCTCATTATTAGATTAAGGCCTGCTCCAGACGTCAGTGACGCTCGGTCTGCTCCAGTGTCTCCTGCCGAGAACTCAACATCCTCATATAAGTCTATGAAGCTGTTGAGTTTGGGTCGGGAGACCCCAGGGCAGTCCAGTTCATGCTCGGCCTGAATTTCATGGACGTCTGCCTGACCCCTTCGGATGACCACCAACAGGACTGGATGAACATCGTATATTTCAACTATTTAAAATCTTTTAAGCCCACCAACCGCCATATTGGGATACCCAAGTGATGGGTGTCTCAATTTGGAAACTGCTGGTGGTACCAGCCTCTTGTGCGGTACCACCAGTGGAACATTGCCGCACAACACACACTGTATATGCCGTATGCACCACACACACTGTATGCGCCGCATGCACCACACACTGTATACGCCGTACACACCACACACTGTATACGCCATACACACACACTGTATGTGCCGTATGCACCACACACACACATACACCACACACACACACTGTATACGCCATATGCACCACACACACCACAAACACACTGTATACGCCGTATGCACCACACACTGTATACGCCGTACACACAACACACTGTATACGCCGTACACACCACACACACACACTGTATGTGCCGAATGCACCACACATACACCACACACTCACACACTGTATACGCCATACGCACCACACACACTGTATACGCCGTACACACCACACACACACACTGTATGTGCCGAATGCACCACACACATACACCACACACACACACACTGTATACGCCATACGCACCACACACACCAAACACACTGTATACGCCGTACGCACCACATACAGTATACGCTGTACACACCACACTCACACACTGTATACGCCGTGCGCACCACACACAATATACACCGTATGCACCGCAAACACACTTTATACACTGTACGCACCACACACACTGTATACGCCGTACGCACTACACACACACACACACACACCGTATACTCCGTACACACACACTGTATATGCCGTACTCACATAGGGGGAGAGATTCTCAACGCTGCAAAGCCTGCCTCCATCGTGACATTACCGCCCTCGCATCGGGCCTCCATCTAGTTAATCCCATAATGACCAAGTGCAAAAAATTTATGACACGTGGTCTTGGGCTTTAAACCCCTCATCGTAGTAAATTTATGACGCATGGTTAAAGTCCCTGCTGCCAAAAACAGGAGGAGCAGGTCCGGAGTCTGACAGTAGAGGACCCTTGGGAGAAGACAGAAGCGGTTTATTCTGATTTGGTTTTCTATTTTGCCGGCTACACAGCACTCAGTGAGCGCCATGACTGCCGATGCTTCGGGTAGACCTAGCGATCACGTTACAGCCTCGTCTGTGCCCACATAGCAGAACAGGGCAGATTTCCTATGCCAGTGACTTATGTCACTATAATGGGCTGGTTTCCCTTGCAACTAAAGCTTCTATGGATGCCTCAATTACAGAGGAAAATAAATCATCAAGAAACGTAATTAAGTCTGATCATGCACAGAGGTATTTCCGTTTTTGCGTTTCCATTTTTTGCTCCCCTTCTTCCCAGAGACATAACTTCTTTATTTTCCCATCTATATGGCCATGTGAGGACTTGTTTTTTGCGGAACGAGTTGTACTTTTGAATGACACCATTGGTTTTAACATATCGTATACTGGTAAACAGGAAAAAAAAATTCCAAGTGAGGTGAAATTGCAAAAAAAGTGCAATTCCACAATTTTTTTTTGTGTTCACTAAAACTGATCGGCCATTATGTTTCTCCAGGTCATTACGAGTTCGTAGACACCAAACATGTCTAGGTTCTTTTTTATGTAAGTGGTGAAAAAAAAAAATCCAATATTTGTTAGAAAAAAAAATGGTGTAGTTTCCAAGACCTGTAGTGTCTCCATTTTTCGTGATCTCGGGTTGGGTGAGGGCTTATTTTTTGCGTGCTGAGCGGACACTTTTAATAATACCATTTTGGTGTAGATACAATCTTCTCATCGCCCGTTACTGCATTTTATTGCAACGTAGTGATGAAAAAAAAAAACGTAATTCTGGCAGTTTAAATTTTTTTCTCGTTACGCCGTTTAGCGATCGGGTTAATTCTTTTTTTATTTTGATAGGTCGGGTGATTCTGAAGACGGCGATGCGAAATATGTGTATATTTGATTTTTTTACTGTTTTATTTTGAATGGGGCGAAAGAGGGGTGATTTGAACTTTTATATATTTAAAAACATTTTTTTTTTAAACTTTTTGCATGCATCAATAGTCTCCATGGGAGACTAGAAGCTGCCATAACCTGATCGGCTCTACTACATACAGGCGATGATCAGATCGCCGGTGTGTAGCAGAGATGAACACTTGCTAAGAGCTCCGACCACTGGGCGGCGCTCATAGCAATCTGGCTATGACAACCATAGAGGTCTACTTCAGACCTCTGGTTGTCATGCAAACCCATTGGTGACCCGCGACCATTGGACGGGGTTAGCAACGCACTTCTGGTAAGCACGAATTAAAAGCCGCTGTCAGAAATTGTCAGCATTTAACTAGTTAACAGCTGAGGGTGGATCACGATTCCACCCGTGGCTGTTGCAGGCACATGTCAACTGTATAGATCAGCTGTCATGTGCCCGGAAAGGTGCAGGCTCAGCGCCAGAGCCCGCAACAAACAGGGGGAGTCCTACATCGGCGTAGTATTACGTCCTATGTTGGAAAGGGATTAAGGGATAAAAAAGAAAGTGGTCAGAAGCCGCTGATGTTAGCGGGAATAGCTGAACATCTGATATATATGGGGTCTCCTGACTCTTTTCCAATGATGTTGGGGGGAGTGAAGAATAGAGATTTTCCCTCACTGTTGAGAACACGTGGACACTCAGCCGAACGGAGCACTCGTGTGCATGGGGAGTAAGGGATGGAGTCAGAAGTAAAATCTTTCTGCTGAACAAAGGTTTCGCTGACTGCTCCCTCATGTGCATGGCCAGCTTTGCACCACAGGTCATAATGGGGCCGGTGACAAGGACTCTCCAGCAGATAATGAGGTTGACGCTCACTTTCTGATCTCCTGCAGATGCTCGGAGCTGCTTTCCTGGCTGATATTTTGCTGGAAGGCTTGCAGATTAAAGAGCATGTGCTTCAGAGCCTCCACCGGGCCATGGTGATTCCCTCCGGAAAAAGGATTGGTCTGGAAGATAAAACAAAAACAGTCTTCGCTTAGGAGATAGTGAAAGCTTTCACAAAGGTTTTGTCGGCATTGTCGAAATAATGAGGTCCCCTTCAGATGAACTGTACAATGTAAAGTAAGCAGAAGACAAGTTTGTAATTCCACTGCAGCGCCACCACAGGGGAAATGCAGCATTACACGGTACCCACTAAAGAAAGCAGGTTGTATATAAAACACTTGGATGAGAAAGGTCCAGCAGAGAGAGAGGAGCTCCTGGATATTTGGTGGAGGTCCCAAACAAGGGGTCGGAGGTGCAATATCACATCTCACAAATATGGGTAGTGTCACTTCTGGCCCTTAGAGGATTTGACATTTTGTTTGAACAGAGCCAAACTTTGGGAAAAAAAAAAAAAAGTGAGCAACTGGCTGCAGCAGGAACCTCCCCCCAAGGCCGTATCTGCCAATGGACAGAGTGGTACATATCTACAGCCCAACATACACATTAGGCCAACAGCCACCTATCTCGGTCTCTCCTATACACAGGAGCTCCCATTCGGCAGGGAGAGACAGCTGTTGCCAGACATGTCTGGCATCGGCTTATAACTGAGAGACTGTCGGCTGAAACCATTGATATCAGTAGGTTCGGCCGACATTAGTCTAATGTATGTTGGGGCTTCAAGGATCGGTCTGATACCTAAAATGCTCTGTATAAATATATATTTAATATATATGTAATTAGCTTTATTATAAAATTCCCCACACTTTTCCTTATACTGTTGTTTCCTATATGAATTTTTTTACTTCGCTTTCTATGACATTTCATTTGCGAGGACTCTCAAACAGGAAGCTGGGGCTGCACTCACTTCTCCGCAGTGTATATCGCCCCTCCTGGAACAGAACCTCATTTACGGGGCAGTGATAGAAGAAATGTAAGTGACAGCCTCACAACCCTCTGATGACTGGTTGTTTTGAGGGAGGTGATATAAGCTGTGGGGTGGTGCCGGTGCCTCTCTCTGCATTTATCACTGCCCCCGAATAGAGTCTCCTTTGCCAATAAGAAGCTGTGGCCCGTGGGGGCTGAAGCAGAGTGTTGGCGCCTCGGTCACTTCTCCTACAGGCTCCATCAACACCCAGGACTCATGACATTTTCAGGGGGCAGTGATGCAAGAAACTGTAGTAAGTGACTGTGGAACCGGCTCCTGATGGCATCCTGTTCTCCAAGGGGTGATAAGACACTGCAGGGAAGCGAGTGCAGCCCCAGCCTCCTGTGACGTCATATTCCAGGCAGGGGAAGTTAGGTCACATTTCGTACTCCTCTCAAACAAAATATCACAGGACTTAAAAAAAAAACATTTTGGGAATAGCAGGATAGGGAAAAGTGTGGGGAATTATAAAATAAACCAAATTAGAATCGTACTTAGGGCATAAATGCCTTCGGCAGACTCCTCTATCAGTGGTTTATCTCCTGGAGATCAAAAGGGTAAGTCGGAGCTCAAAAGGGTCCGCCACTGAAAGTCAACAGGCCGAATCCTTCTATTAACCCTTCACCATATGTATGGGGAGAGTGAAGGGACCCCGCCATACACACTAGATGGTCGGCTTACCCCACTAATATGGGCGGGTTCAGCTGAATTTTATGTAATGTGAATGGGGGCCTCAAGAGTTGACTGGAAGTAGTCTGTGAAACATATGTGATAATCCCTGTAACCCGAGATAACAACTAATTGCCTTCTTTTTTTTTAGCGGGACGGAACAGTCAGAAAAGCTTAAAATCAGAAGAAACTGCAAGACTTTTATTACTGAAAATTTTAGGAGGAAATTCTATGAAAAAAAAAAAAACAACACCTCTACAAGATGAAACTTACCGTGTTCTCCTGCTGGACACAGTTTTTAAGGAAATCCTCCACAAGATTTGATTTTAAAGCTTTGAGCCCTTTATTTTCCTCGTCTTCACACAGGACAAGGACAGGAGACTTGCTGACAACGATAATAAAAGGGTCACTGCTTTACGAAACTTCCCATAATTCAATAGTACAAGCGAATATAAAAACAAAACAAAAAACTATTAAGTCTTTTATCTTTTTCAGTGCTGGATTCACAGCTACACTGCTCAGTACTTTTGCATATATGTCCCCCATACTGCTGCTGTCCAATCAAAATATATAATTATTTACCCTATAAATTAAACGCAGTTAATAATATACTTTGATAGGGCAAAATGACCAAACAATCTCGTCAGACTACCAATATGGAATACTGCAACCATTAAGTGTTTTCTCACTCTCAGTGCTGAATTCACTGCTACACTGCTCAGTACTTTTGTATAGTGCCATAGTGCCCTATGCTGCTGCTACGGCTACCGGATATGTACAGGAAAGCAGGAATCCCCACTGTCTGTGTATGGGAGACATCATAGCAGCAAGTGTCCATGGTCATATGTGTGTGAGTGGGGGAATTAAGATTAATTCACATATTGTGGGTAAAAGGATTTTTTTTGCTTCCATTTTTAAAAACTTTACCATTTTGCAATGATTTTGTGTAAACCGCGACACAAAAGAAAGAAATGGAAATTTACCCGCAATGAGTAAAATGTACATTTTTGTTCCTATTGACATCTGTTGGATTTGACGCAGATTTTGGAGCGGATTCCACGGCGAAACGTTTCCGCAGCACGTGAGAAGGATTGCAGAAAACCCATTCACTTGCTATGGCAAATAGGAAGAGTAACAAACGTTTTCTCTGCACTCTTTTTGGCATTTTTTTTTAGTGCAGATTTGCTCAAAAAAATGCATGGAAAAAAAATCCAAACATTGTGTGAACACACCCTAAGTGTCCAGCTGCGGCTTGTTTCCCTGTCAACAATTAACATGAGCCTCGGCCAAAGGTTCGTGGTTACAGGAAGGTCAGGGGTGTCAGCGGACTTAGGGGACAACTGAGATGTAACTTAAAGGGTTACCCTCATTATTGAAAATCGGTTGGGGTCCCATTGTTAGGAGTGTTCCCCGATCCCTCTGAAACACCCCATTAGACTGAAAAGGTGGTGGGGTATGAGCGCTCCCACTCCACTCATTGTCTATAGGACTGTCGAGTACAGCGCTCGGCTTTTATTTTCGGCCACTGCTCCATTCCGCGGCCTGGCGAAGGTCCGACCTCAGTGACAACAATGGGAATGACCCTTTAAATAAGACCACGTTGTCGGATGCGGGCGCAGGACCCACACAACATTAGACGTGATGGCGGGAATGTCTTACTAGGAATAGGGGACTCGCTCCCAGGACCGCTCGGCCTCCAGGACGTCTTCGGTTCGGGGGCTCTGGTTATGATGCGGAGGCTGCTGGGACAAGTCCTTGTGCGCGGCGGCGCCCCCTGTCTGTTCAGATATCGCCTCGGGACGACCTATAATGAAGGAATAAAACAAGTTATGATGAAGTTTGACTCGCAAAGCGCGGCAGGAAGCGTCTGCTGCCAGGAAGGGCGGCGGGGTGATGCTTACTTTTCGTCGGCGTATGGAAATGCTGCATGATATCCAAACCACACCGGGCAGAAGACTTTACCCTTTCCGTGAAAATGCTGGAATTAACCATTTTGTCACCTCGCTGGTCATCACGTGGAATTTGTGAACGTTGCGATGGCGCGTCGGGAAGATTAGTAATGGGCCAATCTCTGCGCATAGTCCAGTGGCCATCCACATCACCGAGGAGTCCGTGGTCCCGTATCCAGAGTGGATACTTAACGTCCGGTATACTGGAGACGCCCGACACCCCCAGCTCTGACTTGTGACTGGTTAACCAGCGTGGGTAGCTCTTATAGAGCAGAGGCGTCGCAATATTGTAAAGTCTGGAGCCGTTTTCTCGCTCCGTTCCTCGGTCCGGATGACTTTTTTCTTTCCGCCTCCGTAGGTCCTGAGAGCGGAGTCTGTGATCTCGAAGATCCAGAGCCGAGACGTCCATTGCTCTGAGAGACGAAGGGGTTAACGGAGAAGCCAGAGCCGTCACGTGAGGAGAGAATCCCAGTTGTTTTTTCAGGTTTTTTCTACGTTTCCGCTCTTGGGACGCTTGCGAAAAGGGCAGCGACCCGTCGGGTGGGAACCCAAGGAGGTCGTCCGTGGTTAGGCTGAGCAGGTCGGGATCGCGAGCCACGTATCCGCTCCGCGTCAAGGACCGAGTGGGCAGAATCGAGGGATGTGCTGCAAAAAATATATATATTTAGTATTCCTGAATGACGCATCACTTGTCCCCAGTGTGACTGGTGAGCAGACTGGTTATACTGGGTGATGCCGCCGATGCCCTCGCAGCCTCACGTACCTCTCCTGGTCGGAGCTGGGAGTGTTGAGGATGGGCGGATGGTGATCCTTCCAGTGCTGGCCGCCTCATAGTCCATGATGTAGTCCTCCAGGGCTCTGGACGCAGAGTCATACAGCCGGTCCTTGTACCGTATGGAGGCCGTGGGTCGGGCGGCGTCACTACGGCTGTTACTCCCCAGCCTGCAGCTGGCCAGGAGCGAGGAAATGGAGATGGACGAGTCCGGAGAGCTGGATCCGGCCATTTCTCCAAGGACATGTCAGTGCCTGTCATTCGGAAAAATCAGGATACATGTCAGAAAACTGGGGAAATGCCCAACGCCCACATCTCTGGGGGCGGCCAGTCCAGCAGCCCCCTCATTTGCTGTTTAAAGGGCAGCAGCATTACCCCAATGCTGCTGATGGTGTCAGTAGGGTTTCCAGAGGTCAGACCCCCTACTGTATGCTCTCCCCATGTTTGCGTGAGTTTCCTCCCACACTCCAAAGACAAACTGATAGATTTAGATTGTGAGCCCCGATGGGGACAGTGATGCTGATGTCAGGAAATTATTGGTGCTTTGTAAGCGAATAAGCAAAATAATAATAAAAAAAAAAACAAGCTCACTGACGGGTCTCAGTTAACTCATTCTGCAGCCAGCAAAAGACAGCTTAACACAGAAGGCAAACGGTGCAAAATATGTAATGAAACCCAGCTGCAAAAATGGTGTTTAGTCCCCAATACAGGCATTTAAGTAAAAAAAAAAAAAACGACAAATTGTCCCTAAAAATGCCCAAGCCCTTTAAGGGGGCTGTCTGGGATTTAAAAGTGTGATTATCCCCGCTCCTTGATGTACTACTTACAGGCGTTTGTCAGGTGGCAGCTGCGTTACACATCCAGCTCCCCCCGAGAGCAGCCGCTGGTGCCGTCTTCCCCTGTAAGGGCTGACCGCGGCATTTAAGAGGTGCGATCCTGGTAGGGCATCAGTTGTGGGGGCGTGTTCTTCTTCCCCCAGTGTGTTGCTGCCTGCTCATGATAGGTCAGCGCCATAGAGAAGAAGAACTGCACGCCCCCAGTGAAATCTCTCTGGTAACGCCCACTTGGAGTTTTTTTTTTCTAAATTAACTGTTTAGGTGCCAAATACTCTGGTTGCTAATATCTCCAAAATGGAGAGGTGAAATTTTAAAAAAAAAAAATATTTCACTCTTTAAAAGCATTTTTGTATTCTGAATGAACTATGCAATGAGAATGTGTAAAACAGACGGAGCTAGATGAGTCACTGTCCGGATTCCCTGCTCTTGAGGAAGGGGAGAATGAACGAAGCCTGGAATGATGAAGTCTTTATGGAAAAGCCCTTTAATGAGAGAATCTCAGCTGTGAAATGAAGACCAATCACAGGACACGAATCTAAGACAGTCAGCCAATGACAATGTACAAACAAACATTCAGCCAATCAAAGAGAGCACACAAGCACCAATCAGAATCAAAGATCCACGGCAGAAAAGCTGTCAACCAATCAGATACGCCTGCAAGGACAAACCAGCCTATCACAGAAGAGCAGAGCTGATAACGCTTGCTTCTAAAAGTTCCTCCAGTTTGCCGTCAGTTTACAGCCGGGGCCCCGGTACCTGGGATAGTGGCCGTTAGTCAGCGCGGAGCTGTCAGCCGCCGCTCGTCTGTCCGCTCTCCCCGCACAGCAGCTCCATCCTCCGCCGCCAGTACTAAACCATAATCCGCAGCGGCGCTCCAGCCCGACCCGTCACATCTATCTTCAGGGACGCAGCACTTCCTGGCAACGCGATATTCTTCCGCATGTTAGTCCCGGCAACGTGGCGGAGGGATACAAGGGAATTGAGTTCCAGTTTTGTGCACAGACAGCAGTACTAGTGATGGTGGAGGTCAGCCTGCTGGGGCGTGTGTGGTGCCAGCCAAAGCTGAGCCCTGTATCTAAGCGTCTCATGGGTGATACTGTGCTGTACCTAAGCTTCTCATGGCTGATACTGTCTGCTGAGCCCTGTATCTAAGCGTCTCATGGGTGACATTGCTGAGCCGTGTATCTAAGCTTCTCATGGGTGATACTGTCTGCTGAGCCCTGTATCTAAGCATCTCATGGGTGATACTGTGCTGTATCTAAGCTTCTCATGGGTGATACTGTCTGCTGAGCCCTGTATCTAAGCATCTCATGGGTGATACTGTCTGCTGAGCCCTGTATCTAAGCATCTCATGGGTGATACTGTGCTGTATCTAAGCTTCTCATGGGTGATACTGTCTGCTGAGCCCTGTATCTAAGCATTTCATGGGTGATACTGTGCTGTATCTAAGCTCATGGCTGATACTGTCTGCTGAGCCCTGTATCTAAGCTTCTCATGGCTGATACTGTCTGCTGAGCCCTGTATCTAAGCACCTCATGGCTGATACTGTGCTGAGCCGTGTATCTAAGCTTCTCATGGCTGATACTGTCTGCTGAGCCCTGTATCTAAGCACCTCATGGCTGATACTGTGCTGAGCCGTGTAAGCTTCTCATGGGTGATACTGTGCTGTATCTAAGCTTCTCAAGGCTGATACTGTCTGCTGAGCCCTGTATCTAAGCACCTCATGGGTGATACTGTCTGCTGAGCCCTGTATCTAAGCGTCTCATGGCTGATACTGTCTGCTGAACCGTGTATCTAAGCTTCTCAAGGCTGATACTGTCTGCTGAGCCGTGCATCTAAGCTTCTCAAGGCTGATACTGTCTGCTGAGCCCTTTATCTAAGCTTCTCATGGCTGATACTGTCTGCTGAGCCGTGTATCTAAGCTTCTCAAGGCTGATACTGTCTGCTGAGCCGTGCATCTAAGCTTCTCAAGGCTGATACTGTCTGCTGAGCCGTGCATCTAAGCTTCTCATGGCTGATACTGTCTGCTGAGCCCTGTATCTAAGCTTCTCATGGCTGATACTGTCTGCTGAGCCGTGCATCTAAGCTTCTCATGGCTGATACTGTCTGCTGAGCCCTGTATCTAAGCTTCTCATGGCTGATACTGTCTGCTGAGCCGTGCATCTAAGCTTCTCATGGCTGATACTGTCTGCTGAGCCGTGCATCTAAGCTTCTCATGGCTGATACTGTCTGCTGAGCCCTGTATCTAAGCTTCTCATGGCTGATACTGTCTGCTCTTGGCACTTTAAAAATTGTAGGTAAACAACTTTGTTTCAAGCATGTGATGCTTGTTCAAACTCACCTGTGGCAAGTAACAGGTGTGGGCAATATGAAAATCACCTGAAACCAGATAAAAAGGGAAGAAGTTGACTCAATGTTTGCATTGTGTGTCTGTGTGTGCCACACCAAGCATGGAGAACAGAAAGAGAAGAGAACTGTCTGAGGACTTAAGGACCAAAATTGTAGAACATCAACAATCTCAAGGTTACAAGTCCATCTCCAAAGATCTTGATGTTCCTTTTTCTAGGGTGCGCAACATCATCAAGAAGTTTACAACCCATGGCACTGTAGCTGATCCCGCTGGACATGGACCATAGAGAATAATTGATGAAAGTTTACAATGCAGGATAGTCCGGATGGTGGATGATCCGCCCCAGTCGAGTTCAAGAGAAATTCCAGCTGTCCTGCAGGCTCGGGGGGCATCAGTGTCAGCGCGGACTATCCGTCAACATTTGAATTAAATGAAACGCTATGGCAGGAGACGGAGGAGGACCCCACTGCTGACACAGAGGTAGAAAAGCTAGACTGCAGTTTGCCGCAATGTACGAGAGTAAGCCAAAATCATTCTGGGACAGCGTCTTGTGGACAGATGAGACCAAGGTAGAGCTTTTTGGTAAAGCACATCATTCTACTGTTGACTGAAAATAGAATGAAGCCTACAAAGAGAAGAACACAGTACCTACAGTCAAATATGGTGGAGGTTCAAAGATGTTTTGAGGTTGTTCTGCTGCTTCTGGCACTCGGTGCATTGACTGTGTGCAAGGCATCATGAAATCTGAAGATTACCAATGTAGTGCCCAATGTCAGAGAGCTGGGTTTGCGTCCTAGGTCATGGGTCTTCCAGCAGGAGAATGACCCCAAACGCACTTCAAGAAGCCCCAGAAATTGATGGAAACAAAGCGCTGGAGTTCTGAAGTGGCAGCAATGAGTCCGGATCTAAATCCCATTGACACCTGTGGAGAGATCTTACAATTGCTGTTGGGAGAAGGCGACTTCACATATGAGAGACCGGGAGCAGTCTGCAAAAGAAAAGTGCAGAATCCCAGTTGAGCGGAGTGAGGCTATGTGCCCACGATTTGGAAGTAGCGGTGCTATTGAACGCAGGTGAATCCGCATGTGATCGCTGAACCCTGCGGATTTACCGCACTCAATGCATTCTGCTGGTGAAATTTCTCTTGCGGTCTGCAGCGACGCACCGCACGTCCGTCTCCGTGAGCGTCAGTAGCTGACATTGGTGAGCCTGCTATGGCGATGCATGTCATGTGGCACGTGGATTGGTGGCGTGTATTGCCGTGCAGCTGCCTGGAGAGTCCCTACGTTGCAATACACTTCAGCTGGATGTGCACTCGGGGACGGATATCCAGCTGAAGCTGGCGTAGGCGGCCCGGTCCCAGCGACACCCTCCGTGACCACAATCCTTACAGCTCTGCTGAGCCGTGTGTTTAAGCTTCTCATTTGTGACTCTGTCTTCTAAGCCGTGTATCTAATCCTGAAGCGTGTGATACTTTCTGCTGAGCCGTGTATCTAATTCTTTATTTGTGACATTGATACACTCCGCAGAGTTGTGGATCTAATCCAGACGTGTGATGCTGTCCGTGAGCTGCTGTGTCTAACCCTACTGTGTGTGTGTGTGTGTGTGATGCTGTGTAATCCATCAGATGTGATACTGAGACCTGTCATGTGTGATACCTTCTGCTGAGTTGCTGTACCTAAGCTTCTGGTGTCTGACACCTCCCTGTAGTTCTGCTCCTTTTGGTTGTTTCACATTACACATTCTGCCATCTGCTAGTGAAAGGTGGTCATTACAGTGGAAGTACTGCCCTTTCACCAGCAGATGGCAGAGTGTGCTATATACAGACAGCCCTGGGGTCAGGAAGGAAGAGCGAGAAGCTCCTACCTCCGTACCTCATTGCCAGTTGGCCCATCCCGATCCTGCTGTGCCGGCTCACCTACTGCCAACTCATAAGGGCTACTGCTTACGTAAACAACACTGACTAATGCCCTCAATTGTGGACGTGCAACCAATAATGATGAACGAGCACTAAAATGCTCGGGTGCTCATTGTTCGGGTCGAGCAGATTGGAATACTCGGGTACTCGGACAGAACAACAAGCCCAATGTATTTCTATGGGAGACCCGAGTATTTTTGCCGCAATCCCCCCCGGGGGTCCTTTAAAGGTATAAATACGTCTGAAAATGATGGAAACACTGCTGAAATGACACGGGGACATCATGGGGATCGCCCCTGGAAGCATTCCTGACTCCTAGTTCACAGCGTTAAACAATGTTGTCAGAGTTTCATGCCATTTTTACCGGTGCACCAAAAAACCTACCAAAACAAAACCAAAATGGATTTTGCAGCGAAATCTGTGAAGGCACATCCTTTCCATGTTAATGACTTCTATATAAGGCAAAATAATTAACCCCAGACCAAAATGTTCCTCCCCCACTTGGGCTATGTTCAGACGCAGCGTTCTAGAAGCGTTTTTGATACTTTAATATTGCTTTCAACCAAAACAAATGCATTCACTGTGAAATGTCATTGTAACATTTACCAACCCTAGCTGGCCATGTGGTTTGTGACACATAAGCAGACACATCTTGTTTCATTTATAAAGGAGGGACTCTTAAAGTCACAGAGCCTATTTTTACAGGGGCATCAGACAGCATTCATCTGCTTAACTGGCCATTATTAAACAGTAGAAAAAAATCTCCAGCGCAAAAATGGATAAAAATTCAATTTTTATTAGATAAAATGAAAATCCGTATTGATAGAAAAAAGAGACATATACAGGTGGGGTCCCTGGTGGTCTGAAACTGACGCGTTTCGACCTAGCAGGTCTTAGCCATGACTAAGAGCCATTATACACAGGAGATCTGTACTTAGTATGCAGTGTCTGTGTACAGGTAATACAGTGATCATGGTGACATTATACACAGGAGCTCTGTATATTGTATACAGTGTCAGTGTACAGGTAACACACAGACCAGTGACGTTTATAGGTGAAGTCCTTCATCTTCGCTTTTAGGCTAAGTGCACACGTTCAGGAATATTTGCGTTTTTTTCGCGGGAAAAAACGCGTCAAAAACGCATGTATTAAGCATCCTATCATTTAGAATGAATTCTGCAATTTTTGTGCACATGGTGCATTTTTTTTCCGCAAAAAAAACGCATCGCGGAAAATCTAGCAGCATGTCCATTAATTTTGCGGATTTCTAGCGTTTTTCCCGCTTTATTATTGACCTAGAAAGTTCAGGAAAAAATCGCGGTAAAAACGCGCAAAAAACGCACCAAAAACGCGCAAAATCCGCGCAAAAAACGCGCGTTTTTGCCGCGAAAAAAGTCCGGTTTTGCTCAGGAATATTCTGCAAACATTCTGCAAACGTGTGCACTTAGCCTTAATCTTCATCCAGCATAGACCGCCGTCACTTCTTCCAGCCAGGGCTCATCTCTGCAGGAAATAACACAGTTATCTAGAGCTCCGCTTGCAGAACACATTACTTATTTTTTTCCCAAATTCTAAACTACACCAGATGAAGAAAAAAAGGCGATAGTGTTACTCTGCACAGTAACGGGACCGCCCTCCCATTTAAAACAGTATCCTCGAAAAGTAAAATAAATACATCACTGCAGTAATATCATCGCTTAATTAGCCCCTATGGTAAAAATATATCCCATCCTGGCCCCCATGTGTCTCATTCCTGGCTCCAGCCATATATTCTCCCATCCTGCTCTCATGAGTATCCATTCTGCCACCATGTGATGTCCCATCCTGCCCCATCTGTCCCGTGATCCTGCCCCATCTATCTCCATCGTATCCATCCTGCCCCATCTGTCTCCATTGTATCTATCCTGCTCCATGTCTCCATACTGCCCCATGATCCTGCCCCATCTGTCTCCATTCTGCCCCCCTGTGTCTCCAGCCTTTTTCCTGTGTCTCCATCCTTTCCCCTGCGTCTCCATTCTGCCCCGTGTCTCCAGCCTTCCCCTGCGGTTCCATTCTTCCACGTGTCTCCAGCCTTCTTCCTGCGTCTCCGTCCTTGCCCCTGCGTCTACATTCTTTCCCTGTTTAACTTTACCCAGAGGGAGGCTAGTGGTGACTGGGGACCACATGACCGTCCAACAGGGCCCAGAAGAAAGCTAGTGGGGACTGGGGGCTGTGTCCAACGGGGACCAGGGGGAGGCTAGTAGGGACTGGGGGCCGCGTGACTGTCCAATAAGGCCCAGGGGGAGGCTAGTAGGGACTGGGGGACACGTGACCGTCCAACAGGGCCCAGGGGCAGGCTAGTGGGGACTGGGGGCCACGTGACCAACAGGGCCTAGTAGGAGGATGGTGGGGACTGGGGGCCGCAATCAACAGGGCCCAGGAGGAGGCTAATGGGGATTGGGGGCCACATCCAATAGGGCCCAGGGGGACTGGGGGCCACGTGACCATCCAACAAGGCCCAGGAGGAAGCTAGTGGAGACTGGGGGCCACGTTCAACAGGATCTAGAGGAGGCTAGTGGGGACTGGGGGCTGCGTGACTGTCCAACAGGGCCCAGGGAGGCTAGTGGGGAATGGGGGCCATGTTACCGTCCAACAGGGCCCAGGAGGAGGCTAGTGGGCACTGGGGGGCTGCGTCCAACCGTGCCCATGAGGAGGCTAGTGGGGACAGGGGGCCGCATCCAACAGGGCCCAGGGGGAGGCTAGTGAGGACTGGGGGCCGCGTGACCAATAGGGCCCAGGGGGAGGCTAGTGGGGACTGGGGGCCCTCGTCCGAATGTGCCCAGGGGGAGACTAGTGGGGACTGGGGTTCCTCGTCCAACAGTGCCCAGGGGGAGGCTAGTGGGCCCTGTTGAACAAGTGGTGACTGGGGGCCCACGTCAAACAGGGCCCAGGGCTCCTGTTGGACCTGGGCCCATAGTCACAACTAGCTTCCCCCTGGGCCCTGTTTGACGCGTCCGGGCCCTCAGTCACCACTAGACACCCCCTGGCCTGGGCAAGGAGAGTGTTGACTGGGGACTTGGGCCCTGTTGGATGCGGGCCCCCCCAGTCACCACTCGCCTTCCCTCATCAGCCCCACACATGCTACAAGTCCAGATGCAGCCACTGTGAGCCACCTGAAGCCTCTTCTCACCCTGCTCGACCACCCGCCGCAGCGTCTGCACTCCGCCTGCTGGTCCGCCCACATGGAACATTGCATGCTGCTCTGCTCCGGAATGAAGAAGTGGAGCAGCGTGTGACGTCAGGCGGACCATGATGCACCCGGGCCGGACAAAATTTAAAGGTACAGAGACCGTGCCAATAACCGTTCGGAAGGCTTGAAAAAAATGGGCAGGGACCCGATGAGGAGGAGAAGCAAAGAGAGGGGGGCCCGAGCGAGTGGACTTTTTGCTTCTAATCACCGGGCCCCATACAGTAGTAAGGGCAGTAATTCCCTGATGGCCCTGTTTGCACGCCAAAAAAATTTAATACACCTCCATGCAAAGTGTTCGTTTTCTGAACCGAAACACTTGAAGTTTTTTTTTTTTTTTTTAAATGTTATTGTATCAGATAAAGAAAATAATGTGGCTTCACTGAAATCGTCTTCTGATGGCAAAGAAAAGCATACAGTGAACTCTGAAACTGTAGGCAAAAATCGTACATTGCAAGATGGTGGACATTACACAAGGCATGGTTCCAAAAGATTATTTTCAAATGTCAGAAAAGTGCGTTCTTCCCCTACCAATTACATTTCACAATGTTCAAAAAAAAAATCACATAGAAAATCACACAGGGTTAAGGAGAACTGACTGCAAGGGAAAAAAAAAGGAAAGAATCTGCATCTCTTCCACCAAAACTTGATAACACTTCAGAGTTGTGGCTGATAAAAATCTCACCAATTAGTCCAAAACCGAGTGAAACAGATTACTTTAAATCCCTGCAAGACTATAAAGTTTACTAATGTGACACAAAATCCTGTATGTTTTCAGTTAAGCTTTTGAGAATAACCAACAATGCAGTCTGAATGACGTGATTGGAGACAGGAGACTGTTAGTTAAAACAAAAAAAAAAGGAGTGTACCATGAAACCTCAAGCTGTCAAACCCTTTCTTGGTGTTCAAATGGTAATGGAATCCCGACAATATGTTGAGAGCAGGATGCACTACATTGAAGGATGATCAACATTTCGTATTTTTTAATGGTATGATGGTTCCCTCTTTGCCTAATTATTTAATGGATAATTTGACTATTTTATTTGCCAAGTTTTTAACACTAAGGTTCAGATACGGCTTTAAAGATGGCTAATACTGGAAATATGGCGCTTTTTTATTTCAAAGTAGAAAATTAAAGGAATAGTATGAGTGCGTACAGTTTTGTATATTTTACCGTATTTTTCGGACTATAAGACGCACCGGACCATAAGACGCACCCCAAATTTTCAGAAGGAAAATAGGGGAAAAAAATAATGTGTCAAATGGGGGTCCATCTTACAGTCCGAATTCAGCTTACCAGCGAAGGGATCAGCACAGGTAGAGGAGTGGTCACAGGGGTCGTTCAGTGGTCCAGGCTAGTGCGGTGGTGGTGCTCTGTGTTGCAGGGGTGCTCTGTGGGGTGGCTGTGGTCTGTGGGTGGCTGTGGTCTGTGGGGTGGCTGTGCTCTGTGGGGTGGCTGTGCTCTGTGGGGGGGCATTATACTTACTAATCCGGTGGTGGCGGTCCCGATGCAGCCTCCCTCTTTGTGGTGCGGTGGTGTCCGGGCTCTGTAGTGTGGCTGCAGCGGGGCTCTGTGCTGCGTGGGGGGCTCCGCCGGCATTTCGTCCTAGCTGGAAAGCCCCCCGCAGCTGCGACACGGTGCTGTGCTGAAAATGGCCTGCAGGGCCTCCGGAAAGATGGCCACCGCATACTCAAATTCAAATCTCGGCAACGAGATCTCGTCTCCCGAGATCTCAGGACAAGATCTCGTTGCCGAGATTTGAATGAGTATGCGGCGACCATCTTTCCGGAGGCCCCTGGCGACCATCCTTCAGCACGGCACCGCGTCGCAGCTGTGGGGGGCTTTCCGGCTAGGACGAAATGCCGGCGGAGCCCCCCACGCAGCACAGAGCCCCGCTGCTGCCCCGACATAAGATGCACCCTCTATTTCCCCAAAAATTTTGGGGGAAAAAAGTGTCTTATGGTCCGAAAAATACGGTAATATACAAAGGTTAAGTACATATGATTAAGTAGATATAAAGATTTAATTACATTTACTCACATCTTCACCAAGAGGCTTTTAAACATCATCCGTCTGGAATAGCAGAGAAGCAACACCAAGACAGAGAACCCCTGGGAGATTCACTACACTGCATGGGCCAAATCTGACCCTATCTCGCCATCCGCTCTCCCTACACTGTCTGAATCCGGAGCTGACTGCGGCGAGCAGGGCGGCGTCCGGTCTCTTATACTCGGGATGGTGCCAGCAAATCACTGCACGACCACAACAAAGATGGCTGCAGGGTTTCATGGCCTGGCAGACATTCTCTACAGCGTGATTGGGTCTCTAAAGTCCGCCAAAAATGCTGGGTGGAGACCCCAGTTCCCGCCAAATAATCCCGGAAATGCTCGCCGAGTACAGTGATACTCGGTCGAGTAACTAGTAGTGGCGAGCACGTTCGCTCATCACTAGTAACCAACCATCAGGTTTTGATTGTCAATGTAAGAAAATAAAACATAACAACAAACAAAAAAATCTCCTTTTTGCACAATACAAATGTGAAAACCTCTTCTTAATATCTTCTTCCTACGCTGAGATATGATGGATTGAAGTCACAGGCCCTGAGCCTGAGGCTGCACTACTGAGAGGCAATGTCTTCCAGTTCTGCTATCTATACTACCTCCTTTTTTGATGACTGCAACGTGAACCAAAGACACCTGTTTACGTGGGACTGGATCGCGCTAAGTCTCCCTGACCATAGCACCTGAAGGAAGACGTAGTGTCAGAAGCGTCTCGGTGGTGCAGCCTCAGGCCTGTAACTTCAAGTCATCATATCTCAAGCTGGAAATGAGATATTCAGAAACTGATTTCACATCGTTAATGCACAAGAAAGGGGCTTTTTATTGGAAATGTGTCTTTAATTACAAAATACTATTTCAATAAATCATTAGAACAGGTTTCCGTGTCACTGGGCACTGAGTGCTGAATATTTGGAGGTGCGGGGTTGGGTTCGATGATGCAGAAGAGAAGACGCGAGTGGCGTAAGCCAAATTACTGGGTATTAAAATTAGAAGCGACATTTTCCATCCTGTAATAACACTGACATTATTGTAAAAGGGTCTTCAGGCCTTCCCGAACATCGGTGATGAGGCTGACAACATTGCTGGGTATAGCCGACTCCACCAAAGATCGCGGCAGTAGACCACCCAACTCCGGCTGAATGTACACCTCCAGTGTGCAATGTGCAGGGTTCCTAAAGGAGAGAAATGAGTCATAAAACTCTATAAAAAAAACATCCACGTGCATCAGGATGTTACACATTAGAGAAAGAAGATTCTTTATGGGGATTGTAAATATCTCCTGCTTCCTTAATCCACTACACTGATACATGAAAACATTCAGTCTGCAGTCACCACTAGGGGGAGCTCACTGCATAGGAGCTCATTCAGCCCTGTAGAACTCTGTAATTAACCATGTGTAGTGAGCTCCCTCTAGTGGCTGCAGAAAGAAGTTTATCATGCAACTTGACCCGTCTTGTGTGACCTTAACCCCTTCCCGACCTTTGACACAGCGTATGCGTCATGAAAGTCGGCGCCAATCCGACCTGTGACACATACCCTGTGTCATGGAATGATTGCCCTCCTGCGGGCCGGGTGACCGTTCTTTGGCCCCGGTCACCCGACCCGCAGGTACAGGGGGACTTATGCTTGACCCCGGGGGGGTAGCCGTCCAATCAGATGTGGAGGGGCGGAGTAAAATAATGGCTGCTGTTGTGAATGGACTTGAAATGAGTTCTGAGCAGAGGCTCCCTCTGGTGGTTACAAGCGGTACTGGACTGTCCAGTGAAGATTGTGAGGAGTGGGAATCAGGTGTTACTGACTGGTCTTATATAAGGGAGTCGCCTTCCCATCAGGGTTGCCGGTGATCAATTGTTCTGGTCTCAATCCTTGAGTCATGTTTCCTTTGTAGCCTGCTGTGTCGTGTCTGCATCTCCTGCTAACAGATAAGACATTTTCTTCTTTTTGTTTTTGTGCTTGATTTTTGCATTTTGTCCTGCACTTCTGTGGGGGCCTTCAGGGTCCCCTCCGGGGGCTTTTGCCCTCTCAGTTTAGTTCAGCCACTGATGTTTGTACTTTTGCTTTTTCCAGTTTTTTCAGTGGCTGCTGTTTTGATTTTGTTACACCAGAGAACTAATTTAGGTGGTAGAGGTCGTGTGATCTCAGGTGATTTTGAAATTAGTAGAGTTGGTGCTTTTCAGGGTTTTTTGGGATTGCAGTAAGTGCCCTTCCTATCCTTTTCTATTTAGGTAGTTTGGGCCCCAACGTTTGCTCATACTATTTTCTGTCTGTGTCTGTATTTCATCTTGTCTAACCGCCATTACATGTTTGGGGGCTTTCTATGTTCTTTAGGGATCTGTTCCGGGGCAGATAGCTTTCCTCTTTCTATCTTTAGGTGTAGTTAGTTTCTCAGGCTGTGACGAGGCGTCTAGGACCAACGTAGGAACGCTCCATGGCTGCCTCTAGTTGTGGTGGTTAGTCAGGGTACTGCAATCTCATAGATTCCAACTTCTCTGGTGTATTGCCTTTTTTACCTGCACTCCTCAGCTACCGAAACATAACAGGCTGCCTCGCTCCTCAGCTTCATCTCATCCGTGGAAGCTGAGGAGCGAGGTTCCTGACAGCTGACCTGCCCCACAGAGACCGCGATCGCAGCCGCCCGCCACTGCCTCTGCCTGCACCACCGCTGCTGCTGAGGACAGGTACTCACCCCTCCTGTCCTTCACTCCTCCCGATCTCCACTCTCTCCCTCCTGTCCCCCCTGATCACCACCTGCTCTGGTGATCTCCCCCTGCTTACCTAATTCACCTGCTGCTGCATTTTCTCCCCTCCTCCTTCGGGCTCCATTTGCTCCCCTCCTGCCCCCCCCTCGCGCCTGACAGCTCCATTTGCTCTCCCCCCTCCCCTGGTGATCACCCCCCTGCTGTCTGCATCTGCTGGTTGTAAGGTTCTTTGTCTCTTTTGACATGTTCCTTGAAACTCAGTTTTCCGTCGGCCATTTTGCTTTCTGTCTTTCTGCAGCTCTTGCCCTCAGTTAATATGGAGTTTCCAGTTTTCATGTTCCCGCCCTGATTCTCTCCCTCTTGCTTCTTAAGCAGCCTCAGCTGAACAATCAGTGCTCCTGAATCAAGCTTCAGTCAGCCTGTGACCTGACTCCTGGAAACCTAGGATTTTGGACTCCAGCTATTTCCTACTGAAGAACTTTGGAACACTTTTGGACTTTGGAAACCTGCTGTCTGGTGAATCCATGTTTGCAGAGGAATTACGGTACAGAGAAGAGATCCTGAACCTGCTTGGAGATTTATTGTAGAGCTTGAAGTTACTCTGGCCTGCTGTGTTCTCCTGCCTCTGTTCCTGCAAACTGTGTGACCTTTTCTGCATGCTTGTATGAAGTAATACAAGTCATTTCATATCAACCTATGTCTCATGTGTTTTCCTCGCACCCAAGCACAAGACGCTATAGGAACTGTACACTATACATGACAAGATTCAGGAGCCAATGTTTAGTGTCTGCTGGGTCTGGGAAAGCCGTGTCTGCTGTGACTGTGGATATCAGATGTCCGTTTATACCTTCTGTGATGACAGTGGTTGTGACTTCTCACAACCATTCCAGGTGAGCGCATTCCCTTAAATGTTACTCTGGAGTGTTACCACAGGTAAACACTATTGTTTTTTTTTTTTTTCCTTTCCTCTTCTCCTTCCAGCACTTCTGCCTTAAAAGATCTGGAAGATGGAGGCCCGCATAAAAGAGCTTTGCGGAGTGACTGATACAATCCTTGCAGATATACAGACTATAAAGACCCGTTTTGCAAGCCTACAGGACCTCACTAATCATAATTTGCAAGTGTTTGGACAAACTACTCAGGAATTACGAGCCAGGATTGAGGCTCTAGAGGAACGAGTCCAGGCTCCTGCCATAACCCCGAGTTCTGGGATCCCCAAGTTACCTCCTTTCGTTTTGGCGGTGAACGTGAGAAATTCAGGGGATTTATTAACCAATGCAATCTATTTTTCTCTGCACATGCTTCACAATTTCCCACTGAACGATCCAAAGTGCTTACTATAATCATATTGCTTACCAATAAGGCTTTGATGTGGGCAAACCCTCTGATTGAGACTGAGGATGATTGTTTGAATCACCTTGATGCTTTTATTTCAGCCATGGGGCAGGTGTTTGATGACCCCAATCGAGGTGCAACAGCTGAAGCAGCCATGTTAACTTTGCGCCAAGGTAAGCGTTCAGTAGCCGAATATGCCTTGGATTTCAGGAGATGGGCTCTTGATACCACTTGGGACACTTCCGCCAAAAAATCTATTTTTCGGAAAGGGTTGTCTCCACTGATTAAGGATGAACTTGCTCGTGCCGACCCTCCCACTGCGTTAGGTGACTTTATTAACTATTGTATCCGTATTGATGCTCGTCTGACTGAACGCAGACAAGAGAGATGGTTCGAAAATAATCGCACTAACCTTTTCCTACCTCCCTCCTCAGCTAAGGAACCTTTGAGTAGGATCACAAGGGAACCAGAACCTGAACCCATGCAGGTGGACTCTTTACAAAGACGGGTTAGTGATGCACGCAAAGAACATCGTATAAAGGAAAATCTATGTTTTTACTGTGGTAAGTCAGGGCACTTCATTATAAACTGCCCCAGCCGTTCTCGTAAGACTACTACAGCAGTCACTGTGAGTGTTGCGAGAGGAGCTCTGTCATGTCCGAGCCTCAGACTCCAGAGAGATTTGCTGCAAGAGATCTTGATTTTTCGGACTTAAACTCTGTTAGTTCTGGGGACAATGACGGTATAAACGCTGCAATTTTTCAAGTTTCCTCAGCGGTGTCCCAGCTGAGTTGTAAAAGAAATAATTCTCATTGCTTCCTTTCCATCAAACTCTGGGTGGACTCAGTCTGGGTGTCTAGCTCTGCTATGATCGACTCAGGAGCAAGTGGAAATTTTATGGATATCTCCTTTGCTCTGAAACAGGGGATACGTTCAGTGAAGAAGGCTACTCCAGTACAGATGGAGACTGTGGATGGCTCCCTGCTGACCTCTGGACCAGTGGATCAGGAAACAGAGCCTTTGAGGGTCCTTATGGGTAAAGATCATCAGGAGAAAATGTCTTTTATGCTTATCTCTTCTCCCCACTTTCCCATTATTCTAGGGCTACCATGGCTGCAGGCGCAGAATCCTACGATTAACTGGGAGACCAAGGAATTACACTTTTCCCGGAGAAACAGATGAGTCAAGGAGTTTCAGCTTGCTCTGTTCCTAAAGGAACCATGTCAGTCCCTGAACTACCAGCTGTATACCAGGACTATGTGGATTTATGTGACAAGAAGAACGCTGATCAGCTTCCTCCTCACCGTCCATATGATTGTCCAATCAATTATTGCCTGGAGCCGAGATACCTTTTGGTAAGATCTACCCCCTAGCGGGGCCCGAGCTAAAAGCTTTGAAGGACTACATAGATGAAAATCTAGCCAAAGGCTTCATACGCTCCTCTTCATCTCCCGCAGGTGCACCCATCTTCTTTGTGAAGAAGAAAGATGGATCTCTGAGACCCTGCATAGACTATAGGGAACTCAATAAGGTTACTATTAGAAACCGTTATCCATTGCCTTTAATCCCTGAGTTGTTGGAGAGAGTGCGGCACGCCAAAATTTTCTCTAAACTGGATCTCCGTGGGGCCTATAACTTGGTCCGTATTAGACCTGGGGATGAATGGAAGACTGCATTCAGGTCACGCTATGGACACTTTGAATATCTAGTTATGCCTTTTGGTCTGAGTACCGCCCCAGCCACTTTCCAACACTTGGTGAATGACATCTTCAGGGATCTCCTAGATACATTTGTGGTGATTTATCTGGATGATATTCTAATTTTTTCTAACTCCACAGAGGAACATCATGGACATGTGAGAATGGTCTTAGAACGCCTAAGACAAAACCATCTCTACATCAAACTTGAAAAGTGTGAATTCCATAGGACTGAAATTCAATTTCTGGGGTATGTACTATCTACGCAAGGGATTAGTATGGATGGAAGCAAGACCCAAGCCATCAAGGATTGGCCAATTCCTAGAAATGTGAAGGAGGTGCAGCGCTTCATCGGGTTTGCCAACTTCTATAGACGTTTCATTAGGAATTTCTCTGAGGTAGTGTCACCTATCACCCAACTTACCCGGAAACAGTCTAGGTTCTCCTGGACCCCGCAAGCTCAGGAAGCATTTTCCTGTTTAAAGGAAAATTTACCACCGCACCTATCTTAGTACATCCCAACCCCGAGCTTGCCTTCATAATAGAGGTGGATGCTTCAGACTGTGCCGTTGGAGCTATACTCTCTCAGAGAACAGGTGAGAAGAATGTCTTGCATCCCTGTGCCTTCTTTTCCCAGCAGTTGTCTTCGGCTGAGAGGAACTACGATGTGGGCAATAGAGAATTGTTGGCCATTATTGCCGCCTTCAGGGAATGGAGACACCTTCTTCAGGAAGCTGCACAGCAAATAGTCGTCCTGACAGACTATCGTAACCTTGAATTTATCAGGTCGGCTAAGTGCCTGACTCCTCGCAGGCTCGCTGGAATCTTTTCCTAAACCAATTTAATTTTGTCATTTCTTATAGACCAGGATCGCGCAATGGAAAGGCTGATGCACTCTCTAGGATTCATTCAGCAGAGACACGTCCACTTACTCCTCCTAAGACTATTCTTCCTGACTCTAGATTCCTGGGAGTGATTCATAATCAAGACCTACTTAAGGACATCAAGGAAGCATACCATGCGGATTCTTTGTTGGCTCAACCCCCAAGGGACGTAAGTCTTGTCTTTAAGAATGGTGTGTGGATTCAGGGACAACGTCTGTATATACCTGAAACAGTCAGATTGAGAGTATTGCAACTCATCCACGATTCCAAGATAGCCGGGCATAGGGGAATTCTAAAGACACAAGAATTTCTTTCTCGTTTCTTTTGGTGGCCCACTTACAGGAAAGATGTTTTAAACTATGTCACTTCATGTGAAGTCTGTGCAAGATGCAAAACACCTCGCTCCTCACCAACTGGTCTGTTACAACCTCTTCCCACCCCGTCCCGCCCGTGGGGATCCATTTCTATGGACTTCATTGTGGAGTTACCAACCTCTCAAGGGAAGAACACCATTCTAGTGTGGTTGATCGTCTAACAAAGGCAGCTCATTTTATCCCTTGTGTCGGCTTACCCACTGCAAAACAGACATCAGACTTGATGATTAAGAATGTGTTTCGCTTACATGGAGTACCGGATGAGGTCATTTCGGATCGAGGGGTGCAATTCACTTCAAGGTTTTGGCAAAATTTCTGTGCCGCATTGGACATTAAAGTAAACCTTTCTTCTGCTTTTCATCCCCAGACTAATGGACAGACAGAACGAACCAATCAGACCCTGGAGCAGTATCTCCGCTGCTTTATCTGCCACCTACAAGATGATTGGGTGGATCTACTTCCACTGGCTGAGTTCTCTTATAATAACTCTCAGAGCGCCTCCACTAAGCAGTCTCCTTTTTACTCCAATCTAGGTTATCATCCTAACATTCTTCCTCGATTTCCCATAGATACGCCCTTGCCGGCAGTGGCTGAAAGAATCACTTCTTTACAAAAGAATATGGATCTTCTAAAGGAAAATCTAGAATTGGCTCAGGAAAGGTACAAGAAAGCAGCAGATAAATTTCGTAAACCTGCACCAGCTTTCAAGGTAGGAGATTTGGTCTGGCTGTCAACCAGAAATCTTAAAATAAAGATTCCATCGTCTAAATTGGGACATAAGTACATTGGACCTTATAAGATCAGTAAGATTATAAGTGCTGTTGCTTGTCGTCTTCAACTGCCCAGAACTATGAGAATCCACCCTGTCTTTCATGTATCCCTACTAAAGGCTGCAACACCCAATACGTTTCCTGGACGCTCTTCTCCTTGCCCTGACCCAGTGCTGGTGATGGTCAGGAAGAATTTATGGTGGAAAGGATTCTAGATTCCAGGTTGTACAGAAATCAGTTGCAATATTTGATTAAATGGCAGGGCTACCCAGTGGAGGACAACTCATGGGAACCAGTCAATAATGTAAATGCTCCTCGCCTGCTCCGCCAGTTTCATCAGAGGTACCCTGACAAGCCTGGTCTGAGGTCAACCGGAGGTTGTCCTTAAGGGGGGAGTAATGTAAGGTTCTTTGTCTCTGTTGACATGTTCCTTGAAACTCAGTTTTCCGTCGGCCATTTTGCTTTCTGTCTTTCTGCAGCTCTTGCCCTCAGTTAATATGGAGTTTCCAGTTTTCATGTTCCCGCCCTGATTCTCTCCCTCTTGCTTCTTAAGCAGCCTCAGCTGAACAATCAGTGCTCCTGAAATCAAGCTTCAGTCAGCCTGTGACCTGACTCCTGGAAACCTAGGATTTTGGACTCCAGCTATTTCCTACTGAGGAACTTTGGAACACTTTTGGACTTTGGAAACCTGCTGTCTGGTGAATCCATGTTTGCAGAGGAATTACGGTACAGAGAAGAGATCCTGAACCTGCTTGGAGAGTTATTGTAGAGCTTGAAGTTACTCTGGCCTGCTGTGTTTCCTGCCTTGTTCCTGCAAACTGTGTGACCTTTTCTGCATGCTTGTATGAAGTAATACAAGTCATTTCATATCAACCTATGTCTCATGTGTTTTCCTCGCACCCAAGCACAAGACGCTATAGGAACTGTACACTATACATGACACTGGTCCTCTGCTCCCCTCCTGCCCCCACCCGCACCTGACAGCCCCATCCTCCCCTGGTGATCACCCCCTGATCACTCCCTGCCCCCCCTAATCATCTGCTGCTGCCGTCTGCATCTGCTGGTGCTCTGCTCCCCTCCTGCCCCCCCGCGTCTGACAGCCCCATCCTCCCCTGGTGATCACCCCCTGCCCCCCTGATCACTCCCTGCCCCCTAATCACCTGCTGCTGCCGTCTGCATCTGCTGGTGCTCTGCTCCACTCCTGCCCCCCGCGTCTGACAGCCCCATTTCCCCTAGTGATCACCCCCCCCAGTGATCACCCCCGGCCCCGCTGATAACCCCCTGATCACCTGCTGCTGCCGGATCCATCTACAGCAGTGGTTCTCACCTTTCTAATGCCGTGACCCCACAATACAGTTCCTCATGTTGCGGTGACCCCAAACCAAAAAATAATTACAGTCCTCCATACAATATTATGGGCACCACATAGTCCTCCATACAGTATTATGGGCAAAATATAATGCTCCATAAAGAATACTGGTCCCCATATAATGCTCCATACAAAATATGGAGCTCTCCTCTGCACTGTGCTGTGTTCTGCACTGTTACGGCTCAGGAAAGGCACTGTGGAAAGACTCCCCATTATCATCATCATTGCCTCCCCATCATCATCATCAACTCCCCATCATCATTATCATTGCCTCCCCATCATCATCATCATTGTCTGCCCATCATCATTGGCTCCCCATAATCATCATTGCCTGCCCATCATCATTGGCTCCCCATAATCATCATTGCCTGCCCATCATCATTGGCTCCCCATCATCATCGCCTCCCCATCATCATCATTGCCTGCCCATCATCATTGGCTCCCCATCATCATTGGCTCCCCATCATCATCATCATTGCCTTCCCATCATCGGCTTCCCATCATCATCATCATTGCCTTCCCATCATCATTGGCTCCCCATCATCATCATCATCATTGCCTGCCCATCATCATTGCCTCCCCATCATCATCATCTTTGCCTGCCACTCATCATTGTCTCCCCATCATCATCATTATTGCCTGCCCATCATCATTGGCTCCCCATCATCATCATTGCCTCCCCATCATCATCATCATCATTGCCTGCCCATCATCATTGCCTCCCCATCATCATCATCTTTGCCTGCCCATCATCATTTTCTCCCCATCATCATCATCTTTGCCTGCCCATCATCATCGGCTCCCCATCATCATCATTGCCTGCCCATCATCATCGCCTCCCCATCATCATCATCTTTGCCTGCCCATCATCATTGGTTCCCCATCATCATCGTTGCCTCCTCACCACCATCACTGCTTCCCCCCATCACCATCACACATACAGCACCACACACAGACAGCACTGTAGCACTCTCTCACATACACACACGCAGGCAGACACACACACTAATACACACAGACACATACACCTCACATCTCACCTGTCCGGCGCCCGCGCTCTCTGCCACAGCCGGCCGCTGAATGATGACGTCATCCAGCGGCGCTGCTGTGACAGGAAGCGCGGGCGCCCCCTGGAGCCCGGAGCTACGGAGGCACGGGGAGAGGTAAGTATTGCGCCGCCTGCTCAGGCTGGGTCCCCCCTCTCCCCGCACAGTGGACTCACCGACCCGCCGCTCAGCTCCGGAGGGTCCCGGGCCACTGCACTGTGACTCCGTGGGAGGAGCAATTGCTGCTGCCACGCCGCCCCACACACGTACTGCCTGGGACGGATCGCCCCCCGCCCACGCTACGCCAGCGCCCTACGCCTGCCCACGCTACGCCCCTGCTACGCCACTGGGCTAAAGCCATCGGAAATATGTATTTTCCGATGGCTTTAAGCGACCCCTGTGTTTTGGTCGTTCGACCCCCGCCGGGGTCGCGACCCACAGGTTGAGAGCCGCTGATCTACAGCTTGTCCTCTGCTGCCATCCTGCCCCCTTGCGCCTGACAGCTCCATCCTCCCCTGGTGATCACCCCGTGCCCCCCGATCACCTGCTGCTGGCCGGCTCCATCTCCATCTGCTGCTGCATCTCCTCAGCTCCTTTCTGCCCCCCCCCGCGCCTGACAGCCCCCCCCACGCCTGACAGCCTCCTCCTGCAGCATAAAGTTTCACCAAACACTCGCACACACACACACACACACACTTTCACACTTTAATAAAGTTTAGATTTTGTACACACACACCACACACACAATGTCCCGCTCATTCCAGTCACAAAGGTCTACTCAGTTGAGGAGGCATATGCCTTTATTGCCTCCGAAACTGATAGTGAGGGAGAGGACCCCACCTTTCTCTATTCCTCCCCTCTTCCTCCTCCAGCGACACAGACTTGCCACCACCAAGATGTCCCAGGACGAGAAACCGTCCGGAGCCCAGGGAGGAAGAGTCGGAGGCCTTAGAGGAAGAGTCGGAGTCCTTGGAGGAAGCCCAACAGCCAAGTGTGGTTTCCCTGAACCTAGCACTAGTCCCCCCTCCTGGACCCCCATCCTTGAAAATTTTGCTCCACGGTTCCCCAATCAGGAATCCATTTTGGGAAACTGCCAACTTCAGGGAAATAGACTTTTTCAAAGTCTATTTCTCAGAGTCAATCGTCAGTCTCATGGTGGAACAAACAAACCTGTACGCCCTGCAATTTTTTGCCCAAAACCCAAATTCATCATTTTCTGCTTGGAGTCCGTTGACTCTGTAGAAATGATGAAATATTGGGGACTGGTCCTTCACATGGGATTGTGAAGAAACCGGAAATTCGCCAATACTGGAGTACTGATATTTTATATCAAACTCCAGTATTGGCATGGTTATGATCGCAAAAGTTTGAGGCAATTCATAAGTTTCTCCATTTCAGGGAAAACATTGACAGCCTTCCCCGCGATGACCCAAATTTTGATAGACTGTTCAAAATTTGGCCGGTCATCGAACACTTCAGCAACAAATTTGCTGAAGTGTACATTCCCAAAAGGGAAATTTGTGTGGATGAATCCCTCATTCACTTCAAAGGGAGGCTTCAGTTCCGTCAGCAAGAGGGCGAGGTACGGGATAAAACTCTACAAGCTGTGTGAGAGAGTACCTCAGAGTTTACCAAGGGAAGGACACAAAAATCCAGCCCCCAGAATGTCCACTGTTATGTTACGGTAGCTGAGGAGTGCAGGTAAAAAAGGCAATACACCAGAGAAGTTGGAATCTATGAGATTGCAGTACCCTGACTAACCACCACAACTAGAGGCAGCCGTGGAGCGTTCCTACGTGGTCCTAGACGCCTCGTCACAGCCTGAGAAAAACTACACCTAAAGATAGAAAGAGGAAAGCTAATCTGCCCGGAGCAGATCCCCAAAGAACATAGGAAGCCCCCAAACATGTAATGGCGGTTAGACAAGATGAAATACTGACACAGACAGAAATAGTATGAGCAAACGTTGGGGCCCAAACTACCTAAATAGAAAAGGATAGGAAGGGCACTTACTGCAATCCCAAAAAACCCTGAAAAGCACCAACTCTACTAATTTCAAAATCACCTGAGATCACACGACCTCTACCACCTAAATTAGTTCTCTGGTGTAACAAAATCAAAACAGCAGCCACTGAAAAAACTGGAAAAAGCAAAAGTACAAACATCAGTGGCTGAACTAAACTGAGAGGGCAAAAGCCCCCGGGGGACCCTGAAGGCCCCACAGAAGTGCAGGACAAAATGCAAAAATCAAGCACAAAAACAAAAAGAAGAAATGTCTTATCTGTTAGCAGGAGATGCAGGGCACGACACGCAGGCTACAAAGGAAACAGAACTCAAGGATTGAGACCAGAACAATTGATCACCGGCAACCCTGATGGGAAGGCGACTCCCTTATAGAAGACCAGTCAGTAACACTGATTCCCACTCCTCACAATCTTCACTGGACAGTCCAGTACCGCTTGTAACCACCAGAGGGAGCCTCTGCTCAGAACTCATTTCAAGTCCATTCACAACAGTACCCCCCTTTTAGGAGGGGTCACCGAACCCTCACTTGAGCAACCAGGTCGGTCAGGATGAGTTCTATGATACGCACGGATGAGTCTCCTAGCATGGATGTCCGAAGCAAACACCCAAGAATTGTCTTCCTGACCATAACCT
>JARQOD010000001.1:979813734-979870691 GCA_033576555.1 Oophaga sylvatica | reverse complement strand
CAACCGGGAAATTTTTACTGTAGGACGCATCCCCCTATATACGTACTGTACTTCGCATCCCTTAACTGTACTGTACGGGCGACCGATATATCGTCGGCGATCCCGCTATATACTTTTTCGGGAGACGCATCCGCTATATCTGTACGGGGCGCTCCCCTTAACGTACTGTACGGACGCATCCGCTTATTTTCGTACTGTACTGAAAGAATCCTCTATATACTGTACTGTAAAGGACGCATCCGATATATTTCTGTACGGGCGCATCCGCTATATACTGTACTGTACGGAGCATCCGCTTTTAACTGTCTGTACGGACGCATCCGCTATTATACTGTACGACACATCCGCTATATACTGTACTTTCTGACGCACCTCTATATACTGTACTGTACGGACGCATCCCTATATACGTACTGTACGGGCGCATCCGCTATATACTGTACTGTACTGACGCATCCGCTATATACTGTACTGTACGACGCATCCGCTATATACTGTACTGTACGGGCGCATCCGCTATTACGTACTGTACGGGCGCATCCTCTATATACTGTACTGTACGGACCACCTCTATATACTGTACTGTACGGACGCACCGCTATATACTGTACTGTACTGACGCATCCGCTATATACTGTACGGACGCATCCGCTATATACTGTACTGTACGACGCATCCTCTATATACTGTACTGTACTGACGCATCCTCTATATACTGTACTGTACGGACCATCCGTATATACTGTACGGACGCATCCGCTATATACTGTACTGTACGGACGCATCCCTATATACTGTACGGACGCATCCGCTATAAAACTGTACTGTACTGACGCATCCTCTATATACTGTACTGTACGGACGCATCCTCTAATACTGTCTGTACGGACTCCCTCCGCTATATACCTGTACTGTACTGACGCACCGCTATATACTGTACTGTACTGACGCTAATCCTATATACTGTTTCTGTCTGACGCATCCGCTATATACTGTACTGTACGGACGCATTCCGCTATATTCTGTACTGTACGGACCATCCCTTATATACTGTTTCTGTACGGACGCATCCGCTATTACTACACCACACAGGACTCATCCTCTATATACTTCACCACAGGGGCACATTTCCCCTATTTACTGCACCACACGGGGCACATCCTCTATATACTGCACCACACGGGGCACATCCTCTATATACTGCACCACACGGGGCACATCCTCTATATACTGCACCACACGGGACACATCCCTATATACTACACCCAACCCGGGGCACATCCTCTATATTCTACACCACACGGGACACTCCTCTATATACTACACCACACGGGACACATCCCCAAAATACTACACCACACGGGACACATCCTCTATATACTACACCACACGGGACACATCCTCTATATACTACACCACACGGACTCATCCTCTATATACTACACCACACGGGACACATCCTCTATATTACTACACCACACGGGACACATCCTCTATATACTCACCACACGGGACACATCCTCTATATACTAACACCACACGGGACACATCCTCTATATACTAGCACCACACGGACACATCCTCTATATACTACACCACACATCCTCTATATACTACACCACACGGGACACATCCTCTATATACTACACCACACGGACACATCCTCTATATACTGCACCACACGGACACATCCTCTATATACTGCACCACACGGACCATCCTCTATATACTCACCACACGGGACACATCCTCTATATACTACACCACACGGGACACATCCTCTATATACTACACCACACGGGACACATCCTCTATATACTACACCACACGGGACACATCCTCTATAACTGCACCCACAACATCCTCTATATACTACACCACACGGGACACATCCTCTATATACTACACCACACGGACACATCCTCTATATACAACACCACACGGGACTCCATCCCTATATACTACACCACACGGACACATCCTCTATATACTCACCACACGGGACACATCCTCTATATACTACACCACACGGGACACATCCTCTATATACTGCAACCACACATCCTCTATATACTACACCACACGGGACACATCCTCTATATACTGCACACACACACATCCTCTATATACTACACCACACGGGACACATCCTCTATATACTGCACCACACGTGACACATCCTCTATATACTGCACCACACGGGACCATCCTCTATATACTGCACCACACGGGACACGTCCTCTATATACTGCACCACACGGGACACATCCTCTATATACTACACCACACGGGACACTCCTCTATATACTACACTACACGGGACACATTCCTCTATATACTGCACCACACAGGACACATCCTCTATATACTACACCACACGGGACTCATCCTCTATATACTGCACCACACGGGACACATCCTCTATATTCTACACCACACGGGACACATCCTCTATATACTACACCACACAGGACTCATCCTCTATATACTGCACCACACGGGACACATCCTCTATATACTACACCACACGGGACACATCCTCTATATACTACACCACACGGGACACATCCTCTATATACTACACCACACGGGACACATCCTCTATATACTACACCACACGGGACACATCCTCTATATACTACACCACACGGGACACATCCTCTATATACTACACCACACGGGACACATCCTCTATATACTACACCACACGGGACACATCCTCTATATACTGCACCACACGGGACACATCCTCTATATACTGCACCACACGGGACACATCCTCTATATACTGCACCACACGGGACACATCCTCTATTTTCTGCACAGCACATGACACATCCTCTATATACTGCACCACACAGGACACTGTTATGATTTGGTAGCTGAGGAGAGCAGGCAAAAAAGGCAATACACCAGAGAGGTTGGAATCTATTGGATTGCAGTACCCTGACTAACCACCACAACTAAAGGCAGGCGTGGAGCGTACCTACGTTGGTCCTAGACACCTCGTCACAGCCTGAGAAGCTAACTTCACCTAAAGATAGAAAGAGGAAAACTATCTGCCCCGGAGCAGATCCCCAAAGAACATAGGAAGCCCCCAAACATGTAATGGCGGTTAGACAAGAGGAAATACATACACAGACAGAAAATAGTATGAGCAAACGTTGGGGCCCAATCTTCCTAGAAAGAAAAGGATAGGAAGGTCACTTACTGCAATCCAAAAAACCCTAAAAAATACCAACACACTAATTGCAAAAACACCTGAGATCACACGACCTCTACCACCTAAATTAGTTCTCTGGTGTAACAAAACTAAGCAGCAGCCACAGAAAAAACTGGAAAAGGCAAATGAACAAACAACTGGCTGAACTAAACTGAGAGGAGCACAAGCCCCCGGAGGGGACCTGGCAGACCCCCACACAAGTGCAGGACAAAATGCAAAAAGCAAGCACAAAAAACTAAAAGAAGAAAATGTCTTATCTGTTAGCAGAAGATGCAGGCACGAAACAGCAAGCTTCAAAGTGAACCAGGAACAAAAGTTAAGACCAGAACAATTGATCACCGGCAACCCTGATGGAGGGAACCTCCCTTATATAAGACCAGTCAGTAACACCTTATCGCCAATCTTCACAATCTTCATTGAATAGAATCATAGAATCATAGAATGGTAGAGTTGGAAGGGACCTCCTGGGCCTTCTGGTCCAACCCCCTGCTCAAAGCAGGATTCTCTAAATCATCCCAGACAGATGTCTATCCAGCCTCTGTTTGAAGACTTCCATTGAAGGAGAACTCACCACCTCTTGTGGCAGCCTGTTCCACTCATTGATCACCCTAACTGTCAAAAAGTTTTTTCTAATATCTAATCTGTGTCTCCTCCCATTCAGTTTCATCCCATTGCTTCTAGTCTTTCCTTGTGCAAATGAGAATAAAGATGATCCTTCTACAATGTGACAGCCCTTGAGATATTTGTAGACAGCTATTAAGTCTCCTCTCAGTCTTCTTTTTTGCAAGCTAAACATTCCCAAATCCTGCAACCGTTCCTCATAGGACATGGTTTGCAGACCAGTCACCATTCTGGTGGCTCTTCTCTGAACTTGCTCCAGTTTGTTGATGTCTTTTTTAAAATGTGGTGCCCAAAACTGGACACAGTATTCCAGATGAGGTCTGACCAAAGAGGAGTAGAGGGCAATAATGACCTCACGTGATCTAGACTGTATGCTTCTGTTGATACATCCTAGAATTGCATTTGCCTTTTTTGCTGCTGCATCACACTGTTGACTCATGTTAAGTCTGTGATCAATTAGTATACCCAAGTCTTTTTCACATGTGCTGTTACTTAGCCCTATTCCTCCCATTTTGTATATGCTTTTTTCATTTTTATTGCCCAGATGTAGTACTTTGCATTTTTCCCTGTTAAAATCCATTCTGTTAGTTGCTGCCCACTGCTCCAGTTTATGTATATCTTTTTGAATCCTCTCTCTCTCTTCTCTAGTATTAGCTACCCCTCCTAGCTTTGTGTCATCAGCAAATTTGATCAGTTTACCCTCAATTCCTTCATCTAAATCATTGATAAAGATGTTGAACAATACAGGGCCCAAAACAGAGCCTTGTGGTACCCCACTTGAGACATTCTTCCAACTGGATGTGCAGCCATTTACAACCACTCTTTGGGTCCGATCACTAAGCCAGTTATGAATCCACCTAACAGTTGCCTTGTCCATTCCATACTTAGTCATTTTTTCAATAAGGATTGTGTGAGATACTTTGTCAAATGCTTTGCTGAAGTCAAGATATACTATATCTACAGCATTTCCCTGATCCACCCAGTCAGTGATTCTGTCATAGAAGGAAATTAAGTTAGTCTGACATGACTTATTAGTTACAAACCCATGCTGACTCTGTTTAATCACTTCATTCTTATCCAGGTACTTGCATACATGTTCTTTAATAATTTGTTCAAAGATCTTTCCTGGTATAGAAGTCAGACTCACCGGCCTGTAGTTCCCTGGGTCCACCTTCTTCCCCATTTTGAAGATAGGAACAACATTTGCTCTTCTCCAGTCTTCTGGGACTTCTCCTGTTATCCAAGAATTTTCAAAGATTATGGACAGTGGTTCAAGAATTTCTTCTGCTATCTCCTTCAGTACCCTGGGGTGTAATTCATCTGGACCTGGAGACTTGAATTCATTTATGTTAGCTAAGTGTTTCCTCACTGTCTTTCTGTTTATAGATATCCTGGATTCTTCTATTCCTTTAATAGGACAGTGAAGATCAGTTGATGTTACATTTCCTTTCTGAGAGAAAACAGATGCAAAATAGGAATTTAAAAGTTCAGCCTTCTCAACATCCTGACTTACCATTTCATCATTTTCATCCTGTAAAAATCCTATAGCATCTTTGACTTTTCTTTTACTTTTGACGTATCCCCAAAATCCTTTTTTGTTGCTTTTGACGTCACTTGCAAGCCTTAATTCATTGTCAGCTTTAGATAATCTGATTTGTGCCCTGCAGGTTCTGCAGACGGCATTATATTCTTCTTTAGATATGCCTCCCTCTTTCCATTTGATAAACATTTCTTTCTTCCTTTTTAGCATGTGTTTAAGTTCTATGTTCATCCATCCTGGTTTCCTTAAATGCTTCCCATTCTTCCCTCTTTTCGGAATTGTTAACGATTGTGCTTTGAGAATCTCATTTTTCAAGATTTCCCATCCTTCCTTGACATTTTTGTCCTTAAGGATATCCAGCCACTGGATCCCTCCAATTCTCTTTCTGAGTTCCTTAAAATCTGCCTTTCTGAAATCTAACCTTGACGTCTGAGTCTTCACAGGTCTTCCTCCTCTTGTTATCCAAAATTCTAAAATAGCATGGTCACTACCTCCTAGAGTCCCAGCCACTCTTACCTCCTCCACCATTTCCTCCCTGTTTATGAGGATTAGATCCAAGGTAGCAGATCCCCTTGTTTTCTCCATTACCTTTTGGAAGATAAAGTTGTCAGCAAGAGAGGATAAGAATTTCCTGGACCTGTTAGTTTTGCCTGAGAGAGATTCCCAACAAATGTCTGGATAGTTGAAATCTCCCATGACCACTATGTCATATTTTTTGGAGAACTTGGCCATTTGATGCATAAAGAGTTCATCCATATCTTCAGCTTGCACAGGCGACCTGTAGTAAATGCCTACAATGGTGTCCTTTCCATTGTTCTGTCCTTGTATTCTTACCCAAACAGTTTCCACAGAACTCCCAGTCTCTGAAGCGTCAATCTCTGTGCAGATATACGCTTTTCTAACATATAATGCGACACCTCCTCCTCGTTTATCAAGTCTGTTTCTTGCAAATAAGTTGTATCCTTCTAGCCTTGTATTCCAATCATGTGTATCGTCCCACCAAGTCTCAGTGATTCCAATGACATCATATTTCTTCTCCTGCGTTAGTAGCTCCAGTTCTCCTTGTTTGTTGCCCATGCTTTGTGCATTCGTATAGAAACACTTTAGTTTGTGATTGGTTTCTCTTCCTTCAATATTTTTATTATGTAAATTGTTTTGTCTTTGTTCTTCCCCTTCACTTCTAATAGCAGAAATCTCAATAGTATTTGTCAAGTGTATGGCTTTTGCTGGCGTTTTGCTTCCCTTCCCACATTGTTCTAGTTTAAAGCTCTCCTGATGAGTGTAGCAAGGCGACTTCCAAATACATGTTTTCCAGTCTTCGTAAGGTGCACCCCATCTGTAGCAAGTAGTCCATCGTATAGGTAATTCACTCCGTGATCCAGAAATCCAAATCCTTGCTGACGGCACCATCGACGTAGCCAGTTGTTCACCTGCAGAATCTTATTCCACCTCCTTGTTCCATGGCCATCCACTGGGAGGATGGAAGAGAAGACCACCTGCGCTCCCAGTTCTTTCACTTTCTTACCTAAGTTTTCAAAGTCACTGCAGATGGTTTCCAGGTCGTTTCTAGCGGTGTCATTTGTCCCCACATGTATTAGCAGGAATGGGTAGTCATCTTTAGGTCTGAAGAGTCCTGATATCCTGTCAGACACATCTTTAATTTTTGCACCTGGAAGACAGCACATTTCTCTTGAGGTTATATCCGGTCTGCAGATAGCGGCCTCTGTTCCTCTCAACAGGGAATCCCCCATGACCACAACTCTCCGTTTCTTCTTCACAACAGTTTTCTTTCTCCATTCAGGAGGACTCTGAGGGCTTACAAGGTTGTTTGTGGGCAAAGTCTTATCCTGATGTATTTCTTCATCGTTCTCCTGTGTAAGAGCCTTGTATTGGTTCCTGAGCAGAATTGGTGCTGACTGCCTCCTGATCCTCCTGCTTCTCTGGGTCACATGCTTCCATTCCTCTGTTTCTTCAGTTGCACTTCGAATTTCTTCTCTTTCTGTACCATGAAGAGATAATTCTGCTCTGTCTAAGAACTCTTCACCTTCCTTAATGATCTTCAATGTAGATAACCTCTCTTCCAGATTTTGCAACTTTTCCTCCAACAGGGACACAAGCTTGCATTTCTGGCATGTGAAGTTTGGCTTTTCCACTGGTAAGTCTATGAACATGTAGCAAGAAATGCAGCTCACCACATGGCTCCTAGCCTCTTCCATGTTCTTATTGTACAAGAGATAATCAAGCGGTGAAATATAAGCCAAAACTTTTTACTGATGTCCTCCTTTCAGCTGCAACAGCCAAAATCCAGTGTTCCTTGAGCTCGCGGAGACTCTTCACTTATCCCAGAAGGCACTGGAAATATGCAAATTATCTCCTCGGGACTCCTCCCCTGGTTTACTGATGTCCTCCTTTCAGCTGCAACAGCCAAAATCCAGTGTTCCTTGAGGTCGCGGAGACTCTTCACTTATCCCAGAAGGCACTGGGAATATGCAAATTATCTCCTCGGGACTCCTCCCCTGGTTTACTGATGTCCTCCTTTCAGCTGCAACAGCCAAAATCCAGTGTTCCTTGAGCTCGCGGAGACTCTTCACTTATCCCAGAAGGCACTGGGAATATGCAAATTATCTCCTCGGGACTCCTCCCCTGGTTTACTGATGTCCTCCTTTTAGCTGCAACAGCCAAAATCCAGTGTTACTTGAGCTCGCGGAGACTCTTCACTTATCCCAGAAGGCACTGGGAATATGCAAATTATCTCCTCGGGACTCCTCCCCTGGTTTACTGATGTCCTCCTTTCAGCTGCAACAGCCAAAATCCAGTGTTTCTTGAGCTCGCGGAGACTCTTCACTTATCCCAGAAGGCACTGGGAATATGCAAATTATCTCCTCGGGACTCCTCCCCTGGTTTACTGATGTCCTCCTTTTAGCTGCAACAGCCAAAATCCAGTGTTCCTTGAGCTCGCGGAGACTCTTCACTTATCCCAGAAGGCACTGGGAATATGCAAATTATCTCCTCGGGACTCCTCCCCTGGTTTACTGATGTCCTCCTTTCGGCTGCAACAGCCAAAATCCAGTGTTTCTTGAGCTCGCGGAGACTCTTCACTTATCCCAGAAGGCACTGGGAATATGCAAATTATCTCCTCGGGACTCCTCCCCTGGTTTTGATGAATAGTTCAGTACTGTTTGTAACCACCAGAGGGAGCTTCTGCTCAGAATTCATTTCTAGCACATTCACAACAGGACACATCCTCTATATACTACACCACACGGGACACATCCTCTATATACTACATCACACGGGACACATCCTCTATATACTACACCACACGGGACACATCCTCTATATACTGCACCACACGGGACACATCCTCTATATACTACACCACACGGGACACATCCTCTATATACTGCACCACACGGGACACATCCTCTATATACTACACCACACGGGACACATCCTCTATATACTGCACCACACGGGACACATCCTCTATATACTGCACCACACGGGACACATCCTCTATATACTACACCACACGGGACACATCCTCTATATACTACACCATACGGGACACATCCTCTATATACTACACCACACGGGACACGTCCTCTATATACTGCACCACACGGGACTCATCCTCTATATACTACACCACACGGGACTCATCCTCTATATACTACACCACACGGGACACATCCTCTATATACTGCACCACACGGGACACATCCTCTATATACTGCACCACACGGACACATCCTCTATATACTACACCACACGGGACACATCCTCTATATACTGCACCACACGGGACACATCCTCTATATACTACACCACACGGGACACATCCTCTATATACTGCACCACACGGGACACATCCTCTATATACTGCACCACACGTGACACATCCTCTATATACTGCACCACACGGGACACATCCTCTATATACTGCACCACACGGGACACATCCTCTATATACTACACCACACGGGACACATCCTCTATATACTACACCACACGGGACACATCCTCTATATACTGCACCACACGGGACACATCCTCTATATACTGCACCACACGGGACAAATCCTCTATATACTACACCACACAGGACACATCCTCTATATACTGCACCACACGGGACACATCCTCTATATACTGCACCGCATGGGACACATCCTCTATATACTACACCACACGGGACACATCCTCTATATACAGCACCACACGGGACACATCCTCTATATACTACACCACACGGGACACATCCTCTATATACTGCACCACACGGGACAAATCCTCTATATACTGCACCACACGGGACACATCCTCTATATACTGCACCACACGGGACAAATCCTCTATATACTACACCACACAGGAGAGGTAACAGATCCATCTTTTGCCAGTAACTTATTTTTTTGTTATATATATATTTTCTTTTTGTCAGTCTCCAGGACTTGGTACAACATCTGGTCCTGTAGTTTGTGGAAAGCCAATTCTTCCTCCCCTTCCTGCGGCGATGGATGAGTCTTCGCTGTCGTTACCTGAAGACATAGACATGGATGTGTTCACTCAACTCCCTGAGGACATTAAGAAAGAGATTATCCAAAGTCCTCGTGCAAGAAGTATTCACAGGAGCCGACCAGCGACAGCCCCCAGGGGGATACAACAGTTCTTCAATGGAGGAAATACGGGGAATCGCCTCGTTCCTGCCGGAGACAAGGGGCCTCCTCCACGCACGGTGCTGTCCCTGCTGAAGAAGACTTTAGGAGGAGACTCTGAAGATATCAGCAGGGCCCCCGGCTCGGTCATGGCTTCTTCTAGATCCGACTCTGATTGTCCCCACGGGTCAGATCCAGACATTGGGTTTTCCTTGGATTGTACAGAACCTGGAGATGTCGGCGTCCTGTCGCCACTTCCTAAAACCATCGACGTGAATGTGTTTTCACAGCTGCCGGCCGAGCTTCAGAGAGAACTTATGAGCGAATGGAAGGAGCAAAAACTCACTCCCAAAATCCAGGTCAAGAAGTCTCAAGACAAAGCCAAGACCTCAAAAGGTCAAAGATCGGGCGCCTTGTCCCGTCCCAACAACTTGCTGAAGTATTTCAAGCCGAGTTAGATATTGTAACCTGTTTATAGCTGTAAATAATGTTTATATGGTGAGGAACGGTCGTTATAAAGGTTTTCATTGAAGAAGGCTGAGTTTCCAATTACTTCGGTCTGATGGGGTTGGATTTTCAAGGGGAGATGTGCTCTTGGGTAATACACAAAAATGATCAGAGCTCATGCATTATTTCATAATATGTATTTATAGGGGTTAGCGCTGCCTACAGAACCGAAAATGTCGTCCTTCTCTTCTCCGTCATAAAATCTGGATGACTGCTGCCACCACTAGGGGGAGCTCAGATCACAGGAAGTTTTACAGGAAGTTCTATACTGAAAACTGATCAAATCTACTCAGTGTGCTCCCCCTAGTGGTGGTCTCAGAACTGCAATATGACTAATGCGGGGGTGCACAACCTGAGATTTGAGGGCCACATATGCCCTGAGATGTTATTCCCTGTGGTCTCCATCACCAATATATTTGGGACTTGTTTCTTTTCAGTTTTCCAAAGTGGACATGATGGTTCCATGTGTATGTGGCTCTTTCCATCTTAAAATGAGGGACGTGAATCGTTTTCCATAACATTCATAGACTAAAATCAATCTGACTTTACTCTGGAGGGAGGCAAGGAACGTACATTGGCATGCGAAAGTATTGACCCCCTTGGCTTTGTACCTATTTTGTTTTGTACTATGATTTGTGTGTGATGCATCAGCCCTAAATAGTCTAAGTTGGTGAAGTGAGAAAAATATAGGCATAAATTAAATTTCTAGGTTCAAATAACTAAAAATGTGTCATGTGCATATGTATTCACCCCTTTGAGATGAAGCCCCTAAAAATTTCTGTTGCAGGCAATTCCCTTCATAAGTCACCTGATTAGTGACAGGACATCCCCCTGTGTGCAAAGTGTCACGTCTGTCAGTATATACAGTGGGTTCGGAAAGTAATGAGACCCCTTTAAATTTTTCACTCTTTGTTTCATTGCAGCCATTTGTTAAATGCAAAAAAAGTTCATTTTTTCTCATTAATGTACACTCTGCACCCCATCTTTACTGAAAAAAACAAATGTAGAAATTTTTGCAATTTTATTAAAAAAAAGAAAAAAACTGAAATATCACATGGTCATAAGTATTCAGACCCTTTGCTCAGTATTGAGTAGAAGCACCTTTTGAGCTAGTACAGCCATGAGTCTTCTTGGGAATGATACAAGTTTTTCACCCCTGGATTTGGGGATCCTCTGCCATTCTTCCTTGCAGATCCTCTCCAGTTCCGTCAGGTTGGATTGTGAACATTGGTGGACAGCCATTTTCAGGTCTCTCCAGAGATGCTCAGTTGGGTTTAGGTCAGGGCTCTGGCTGGGTCAGTCAAGAATGGTCACAGAGTTGTTCTGAAGCCACTCCTTTGTTATTTTAGCTGTGTGCTTGGGGTCATTGTCTTGTTGGAAGGTGAACCTTCGGCCAAGTCTGAGGTCCAGAGCACTCTGGAAGAGGTTTTCATCCAGGATATCTCTGTACTTGGCCGCATTCATGTTTACTTCAATTGCAACCAGTTGTCCTGTCCCTGCAGCTGAAAAATACCCCCATAGCATGATGCTGCCACCACCATGTTTCACTGTTGGGATTGTATTGGGCAGGTGATGAGCAGTGCCTGGTTTTCTCCACATATACCGCTTAGAATTATCACCAAAAAGTTCTATCTTCATCTCATCAGGCCAGAGAATCTTATTTCTCATAGTCTGGGAGTCCTTCATGTGTTTCTTAGCAAACTCTATGCTGGCTTTCATATGTCTGGCACTGAGGAGAGGCTTCCGTCGGTCCAGTCTGCCATAAAGGCCTGACTGGTGGAGGGCTGCAGTGATAGTTGACTTTGTGGAACTTTCTCCCATCTCCCTACTGCATCTGTGGAGCTCAGCCACAGTGATATTGGGGTTCTTTACCTCTCTCTCCAAGGCTCTTCTCCCACGATTACTCAGTTTGGCTGGACGGCCAGGTCTAGGAAGACGTCTATTGGTCCCAAACTTCTTCCATTTAATGATTATGGAGGCCACTGTGCTCTTAGGAACCTTGAGTACTACAGAAATTCTTTTGTTACCTTGGCCAGATCTGTGCCTTGCCACAATTCTGTCTCTGAGCTCCTTGGCCAGTTCCTTTGACCTCATGATTCTCATTTGGTCTGACATGCACTGTGAGCTGTGAGGTCTTGTATAGACAGGTGTGCGCCTTTACAAATCAAGTCCTATCCGTTTAATTAAACACAGCTGGACTCCAATGAAGGAGTAGAACCATCTCAAGGAGGATCACAAGGAAATGGACAGCATGTGACTTAAATATGAGTGTCTGAGCAAAGGGTCTGAATACTTATGACCATGTGATATTTCAGTTTTTCTTTTTTAATAAATTTGCAAAACTTTCTACCTTTCTGTTTTTTTCAGTAAAGATGGGGTGCAGAGTGTACATTAATCAGAAAAAAATGAACTTTTTTGAATTTATCAAATGGCTGCAATGAAACAAAGAGTGAAAAAATTAAAGGGGTCTGAACACTTTCTGTACCCACTGTAGGACTCCAGGGAGTGGTGTGCACTAACTGAACCGTTCACGTTGCTGTCTGTTAGCGGGTTAACCCCGCTAGGAAAAGTGCCGGGGTCGTAGCGACAAATCACTCGTCCTTCAGTCACTCCAAATTAGATTATGAGCATGTGGTACCAGTTATAAGAAAGAGACAATCAGGCTGGTTCAGTCTTAGAGCATGCTCTTAAAATGGTGTTAATAGGCGACCATCTCAGCAAGTTCTAAGCTTTATTTCTGAGAGCATGAGATTACATACACAGGATGTCAGGGTGGAGTAAAAGGGTGGACGAGAGCAGGGAGGTAAGCTATAGATGTCCATATATGTACATGTCCAGCATCTGGCCATCTCTAATTGGTCCTTAGATCTTCTTCTAAGTCCTCCTTTCATCGTGTCATCCTTAAGTTTCGTTTCCTAAGAATCAATTCTGGTTTTCTTGTATATCACGTGGTTTCTCAGTTCGAGTTATTAAATAGTTAGTGTAGTACAGTGGTTGTACACAAGGTGGAGACAGACACCAGTGCATTTCTCGGAGACAGACACTGGCTGGTACTGATGTCATCTTCTTAGAATAAATTTCAATCTGAATACTACTCATTCAAGGAAAACTTTGTGTTTTAAATTGTAGTAAGTACATAAGCATATGGAAGTATAAGAAAACATATAAACATATGAATATAAAAATATAGAAGTAGAAAATTATATTTTACCTTGACAAAAGGGCTGTGTTTCTTTCTTTTGTTTCATTGTTTTGCTGTTTTTGCCTTTAAGCTTGGTTTATGCTGATATAATAAACCAAGCCTTTCCTTAAAGAGACAGTGTTCCAGATATACATCTGTGTCCAGACGAGTAAGGAGCTCTACCACACTGTCTATAGGATCACAATAAGCCGTACACTCCATAGAGGTGGCCTTTATGGAACAGTGGCTAGAAAAAAGCCTTTACTTACAAAAATTGTAAGTCTCAATTTGAGTTTTCCAAAAGGCATGTGGAAGACTCCCCAAATGTATGGAAGAAGGTGCTGTGGTCAGATGACACCAAAATTGAACTTTTTGGCCACCGATGTGAACGCTATGTCTGGTGCCAAACTAACACAGCTTATCACCCCAATAACACCATCCCCACAGGGAAACGTGGTGGCAGCATCATGCTGTGGGACTGTTTTTCAGCAGCAGGGACAGGGAAAGTGGTCCAAGTCGAGGGGAATATGGATGGTGGAAAATACAGGGATATTTGTGAGCAAAACCTGTTTCAGTCTGTCAGTGATTTGAGACTGGGACCGAATATCACCTTCCAACAAGACAATGACCCACAGCATACTGCTAAAGCAACACTCAGTGGTTTAAGGGGATATGTGTAAATGTTTTGGAGTCAAAGCCAATGAAAAATCTGTAGTTAGACTTGAAGATTGCTGTTCACCAGTGAAATCAATCTAACCTGAAGGAGTTGGAGCAGTTTTGCCTTGAGGAATGGGAAAAACTCCAGTGGCAAGATGTGGAAAGCTCAGAGACATCCAAAGCGACTTGCAGCTGTAATTGCCACAAAAGGAGGCTCTACAAAGTACTGACTTTTGGAGGGTCAATAGTTATGCACACAGAAGTTTTCCATTATTTTGTCCTATTTGTTATTTTCTTCACAACAAAAAGAAAACCAAATGTTCACAATTGTAGGCATGTTCTTTACATGAACTGATGCAAACCCTCCAAAAAAAAAAAAGTGAAATCCCAGGTTGTGATGTAGCAAAACATAAAACATGCCAAAGGTGGTGGGGGGAGAGATCCAATGGAAATCACACCCTTAGTGTTTTGGCCCATTGCAGCATTTTTCCAGAAGTGCTTCTTTTTCAAATATTGTAATGAAGCGTTCTGTGGACCGTAGCCGAGCAGTTCGATGCACCTTCCCACCTACTTGTTAGACCCCACCTTCCTCTTCCATGATTGACAGTTCTTCCTTTACAGGAGCAGTGTAATACCATCGTCGGGGGGTGGACTCATCAGCGCTACCTGTACTCACAGCGCTGACATCTGCTTCATTCCTGGTGTATTCCTCATTCGTCTCGGGGTCCAAAGAATTGGAGTTAGAGCCTAAGATAACTTCAAGCAGTTCAGCTTTATTTTCCTCAGGACACAGTACATCCAAAACACCATTAGCAGGTTTGACACGGTACCAGCAATACATCTTCTACAGCTCCACTTAGCTTCTTCAGCTACACCAAAATGGACCACAAAGTAACTGCAGGGTGAGGAGCCCGGTGAAAACGACACTTCGATCTCTTTCCTTGGACCTGTCTTCAGTACAAACATGGAAATACACATCTACTACTAGGTCGTCCACCCCCTTCTGGTTATCCTGCCCATGAACTCGCTGGTGGCCCACTCGACTACTTCTTCAGCACTCACACTTTTGCTGACGGTCGCATAGTGGCTCATCCACTGGCTTTGCTACTTCTTCAGCCCCAAACTCTGGCTGACTTTTCCACAGTGATTCCTTCACTGGCAGATCTACTGAACTGCTGTCGGTACCTTGCACACTCCACTCTTAGTGTGTCAGCTCAGCGGCTCAGGACCAGTGACGTCCTAGCAGTAACAGGGTCCACCCCCGACTGACTTTCTCCAGGAAATCCCTACCCTAGTTCCCAGCTGAATTTTCTCTACTTAACCCTCTGGTGTCCTGATGTGCCTTTACAAAACCATCTTGCAACTCCCTAACTGGACCCACTAATATACCCCCATTTAGTGGCCCTTTGCAAAACTACACTTACCCAGTTTATGAATACTATACTACAAGTGCCCTCCTCTCATGTTCCCAAAGGATGCACTAACTTCCCTTAATCTACACCGAAATACAATACAAAAGACACAAAACTATGGCACAATGAGATACATAACAATTATATACATTTGAATATACGCAGCAGCATTAACATTTAAAGGGCTAGGCCCTGACCCTCCTCACAGCAGCACAGTCTTTATTGAAATCTCGCACATGATCTATAAGAACAGAAGAAAATAACACCTGAATGTCGGCACAGAACATTTCTTCGTACTCTCTGTAGTCTCGTAGGACGGCATTGTGTAAGTGAAAGGGCTCTGACATGTCTAACTGAGCGGGATGGATTATCTGAAAGTATCCCTGTAGTTTGAGGTGACTTTTCAGGATAAGCTGTCATGTGTGTTACCATAATTGCCATTGTTGATTTTTTTTTCCCTCTTCAGGCTCCATTTCTCTCTAAGCTAGTTGGTGGAAACTAGCTGCTATCATATCACAGCAAACGCAGACATGAGAGATTCCTGCTCTCCTATCTCTATGGTCAGAAGCTGCAGCAACATGCAGTGCATTATGTAGCAGTACTGAACTGTGTAGCTGTGAATTCAGCTTTGTGTGAAAGAAAACACTTACTGGAAAGCAGCAGTCTGTGTATATCCCACTCTTCTGCAAAGACTTCAAAAGACAACTGCAATATGATACCTCCAGTGAGCCTATCTGTCTAGTAGCAGTACTGAGCTGTAAATTCAGCTCTGGGTGAAAGAAAACACTTACTGGAAAGCAACAGCAGTCTGTGTGTTTTCTTTCACCCAGAGTTGAATTCACAGCTATACAGCTCAGTACAGCTACTAGACAGACTCACTGGAGGTATCAGATTGCAGTTGCTGTTTGAAGGCTTTGCCGAAGAGTGGGATATACACAGAATGCTGTTTTCTAGTAAGTGTTTTCTTTCACTCAGAGCTGAATTCACAGCAATACAGCTCAGTACTGCTACTAGACAAACAAGCTCACTGAGGTATCTGATTGCAGCTGCTCTTTGAAGCCTATGTAGAAGAATGGGAGATATGCAGACTGCTGCTGCTGCTTTCCAGTATCTCCCACTCTTCTACATTGGCTTCAAAAGGCAGCTGCAATCAGATACCTCAGTGAGCTTGTCTGTCTAGTAGCAGCACTGAGCTGTATTGCTGTGAATTCAGCTCTGAGTGAAAGGAAACACTGGAAAGCAGTAGTTGTGTATCTACCACTCTTCTCCAAAGCCTTGTAGATACTTGCTCCATCATAACTAATGACTTTCTGACCACAGGGATCTCTGCTTGTCCTGAGAATGGCTATGCTCTGGTCTTGGTGGAAAGGATATAAAAAAAACAAAAACCTTTAGTTAGTAACCATTGTGTTAATTAGGATTTCATAAATCAATAGTGCATGTGAAAATAAGAAATTTTGCAATATATCTTATCTGAGAAATCAGCTTCTTTCTCCTCCCGAACTGATCTTTCATTTTCAAAATTCACGGGAAAAAAAAATGTGTTTTCAGTGAATACTGACATTCCCATTACTGAAATAGAAGATGAGAGTTGGTGCTCATAAAGTTCTATGGAGGAGGGAGGACACAGACATTCTACTGCAAGTGCCATAGAACTTTATGAGCACCAACTGTCATCTCCTATCTCCGTAATGGGAAGGTTTGTATTCACTGAAAACACGTTTTACCTGTAAATTGAGAATTTTGATAATGAAAGATCAGTCCAGGAGGAGAAAGAAGCAGATTTCTCTGATAAGATATATTATGAAGTTTCTAATTTTCAAGGACAGTATTGATTTATGAAATAAGAATGTCAGTGGGTTTTGCTGTTTAATCCGAGAGCAGAATAATATAGGGCAAGAGAGCCTGATTCCAGGGAGGTGTCACTTACTAGGCTGTGTGCTGTAGTTTCAATACAATCAGTGTTTTATCGGCAGGAGATGATCATTGCAGGACTAGGTTTCACGTGCAGACCAGTCCAGCTAGTCTGTGTATGACAGCTTGCAGATTTGCTCAGGAATACCCATATATAGGAATCTGGCCATATAAATATTCACTTTTTTGTATTTTATCCTTGTTATATGGCTCCATCATATCTGTTAGTCACCCTTTTTGTAGTGTAATATATTCCTGTCCCTTTACAAATACAATCATTGTTTTCCAGTTCATAATAAGCAAAGTAAGACGAGTATAAAGGCTACAGAACACAAGGACTTGGGTGTTCTGGTTACAAGTAAGCCGAGCAGCAGCACTCAATGTCAAGCAGCAGCTGCAAAAGCAAAGAAGACTTTAGGGTGTAGAAAAAGAGAGATAAAATCATGATCCCAATGTATAAATCACTTGTGAAGTCGCATCTTGAGTATGGCATCCAGTTGGGGCTGTGTTTTGCTTAGAAAAATTAGATTTTATTTATATGTATCAATACATGTGTGTTTAATACAAAGGACGGGCACATGACTGACTCTTTCCAAGGACCTTACAAAGGACCAACGGGCACTCATTACATGTGGAGGAAAGGCAATTCTGGCAGCTAAATAGGAAAGGGTTCTTTACAACTGGAGAAGTCAGAATAGGAAAGGGTTCTTTACAGTTAGAGCAGTACGAATAGGAAAGTGTTGTGAACGCTCTGGATCTGACTTCTGAGTTTGGGCTCCCTCTGGTGGCTGCTGATAGTAATGAAGCTGCTTTGGCTAACAGAGGTCTATCAGCTGGGGGCGATGATTGGCAATCAGGTGTTGATGAGTGGGGAGATATAAGTGAGCAACTTTCCCATGATCCTCGCCGGTGATTTGTTGCTTCCTGGTCTCTTTTGGAAGTCAGCTTGCTTCCTTCTTTGTCCTGCAACTTTCAGATATGTTATTTGCTGTTTATTTCTGTGGCATTTGTTTTTGTCTCTCTGTTTTCTGCCCTTTTAGATTTGTAAAGCCAGGTTCCCCTGCGGGGGCCTGCACTGGACTCTGTTTCTCATTTGCCACTGTTTATGTATTTCAGTTCCCTGTTATTTCAGCATCCGCTGATTTGCTACCAGTTCACACCAGAGACAGTTTATTTTCAGTTCCCTGTTATTTCGGTATCTGCTGATTTGCTACCAGTGCACACCAGAGTCTGATCTAGCAGGGGAGAGATCGTGTGTTCTCAGCATTTTTGCATATCAGACGGGTTGGAGTTTTTCTTAGAGTTTTTGCTGGATTGCAGACAGTATTCTTTCCTGTCCTATCCAGACAGTTTGGGCCCCAGCATTTGCTTGCTCTATTTTCTGCCTGTGTTTGTATTTCATCTTGTCTCACCGCCAATATATGTTTGGGGGCTACCTATTCCTTTGGGGGCTCTACTCTGGGGCAGTTAGCTTTCCCCTTTCTCTCTTTAGGCTTAGTTATCTCTCCGCCTGTGCCGAGGCATCTAGGGCACCATAGGCACGTCCCACGGCTGCTTCTAGTTGTGCTGTCAGTTCAGGCATCTGCAATCAGCTAGTTACCAACCTCTCTGCGTGTCTGGTTGCCTGGGATATTTTGTCTACTGTCCTCCTCGGCTACCAAATCATAACAGGAAAGATTTTTTTACAGTTAGAGCAGTCAGAATAGGAAAGATTTCTTTACAATTCGAGCAGTTGGAATAAGAAAAGGTTCTTTACAGTTAGAGCAGTAAGAATAGGAAAGTGTTCTTTACAGTTAGCGCAGTTAGAATAGGAAAGAGTTCTTTACAGTTAGAGCAGTAAGAATAGGAAAGGGTTCTTTACAGTTAGAGCAGTAAGAATAGGAAAGATTTCTTTACACTTAGAGCAGTAAGAAAAGGAAAGGGTTCTTTACAGTTAGAGCAGTAAGAATAGGAAAGGGTTCTTTACAGTTAGAGCAGTCGGAATAGGAAAGGGTTCTTTACAGTTAGAGCAGTCAGAACTGGAAAGAGTTTGTTACAGTTAGAGCAGTAGGAATAGGAAAGGGTTCTTTACAGTTAGAGCAGTCATAATATGAAAGGGTTCTTTACAGTTGGAGCAGTAAGAATAGGAAAGGGTTCTTTACAGTTAGAGCAGTAAGAATAGGAAAGAGTTTGTTACAGTTAGAGCAGTAGGAATAGGAAAGGGTTCTTTACAGTTAGAGCAGTCATAATATGAAAGGGTTCTTTACAGTTGGAGCAGTCAGAATAGGAAAGGGTTCTTTACTGTTGGAGCAGTAAGAATAGGAAAGGGTTCTTTATAGTTAGAGCAGTCGGAATAGGAAAGGGTTCTTTACAGTTAGAGCAGTAAGAATAGGAAAGAGTTTGTTACAGTTAGAGCAGTAGGAATAGGAAAGGGTTCTTTACAGTTAGAGCAGTCATAATATGAAAGGGTTCTTTACAGTTGGAGCAGTAAGAATAGGAAAGGGTTCTTTACAGTTAGAGCAGTAAGAATAGGAAAGAGTTTGTTACAGTTAGAGCAGTAGGAATAGGAAAGGGTTCTTTACAGTTAGAGCAGTCATAATATGAAAGGGTTCTTTACAGTTGGAGCAGTCAGAATAGGAAAGGGTTCTTTACTGTTGGAACAGTAAGAATAGGAAAGGGTTCTTTATAGTTAGAGCAGTCGGAATAGTAAAGGGTTCTTTACAGTTAGATCAGTCAGACTGCGGAATACTCGACCACAAGATGTAGTAATGACAGATACTATATCAGCTTTATAAAATGGTTGGATGCTTGATATTAATAATCTAGAGATAGAGAATGTATAATGGGTGGAGAAAGGTTGGACTCGATGGACCTGTTCCTTTTTTTTTCAGCCTATGCAATATTTAAGCCCTTAAGCAACATGGCCGCCCCAGCTTCATAGGTATGAGTCACATGACACAAGGTGGGAGGGGGTATGGCTTCTTTTCAGCATTGCATTGGACACGTCTCTTGCAGGGTTTCTATGTCACTGGTGGATAAGGGCAAGATCAAAGTACAGAGGAGAAGGAGGCGACTCTGATGCCGCAGCTTCCTGGCACTGGGGTAAGACTTGTCCGGGTGCCAGGGAATTCCAGGCTGGCAAGATTGTGGCTCTTGTGTGTCAGCCGGCAGCGATCACCGTGTCCATTGTGGTCTGGGGACATAGTGCGGATCCTGGAATCATTTTACGTCACGTTTTTTGGGGTGTTCCCGGTATACGGCAGGTCTTATGGGGTGTTCTTGGTATGAGGAAGATCTTGTGGGGTAATCCCGATATACAGCAGGTCTTGTGGGGTGTTTCCGGTATACGGCAGGTGTTGTGGGGTGTTCCCGATATACGGCAGGTCTTGTGGGGTGTTCCCGGTATACGGCAGGTCTTGTGGGGTGTTCCGGTATACGGCAGGTCTTATGGGGTGTTCTTGGTATGAGGAAGATCTTGTGGGGTGTTCCCGATATACAGCAGGTCTTGTGGGGTGTTCCCGGTATACAGCAGGTCTTGTGGGGTGTTCCCGGTATACAGCAGGTCTTGTGAGGTGTTCCCGGTATACAGCAGGTCTTGTGGGGTGTTCCCGGTATACGGCAGGTCTTGTGCGGTGTTCCCGGTATACGGCAGGTCTTGTGGGGTGTTCCCGGTATACGGCAGATCTTGTGCGGTGTTCCCGGTATACGGCAGGTCTTCTGGGGTGTTCCCGGTATACGGCAGGTCTTGTGGGGTGTTCCCGATATACGGCAGGTCTTGTGGGGTGTTCCCGGTATACGGCAGGTCTTGTGGGGTGTTCCCGGTATACGGCAGGTCTTGTGGGGTGTTCCCGGTATACGGCAGGTCTTGTGGGGTGTTCCCGGTATACGGCAGGTCTTGTGCGGTGTTCCCGGTATACGGCAGGTCTTGTGCAGTGTTCCAGTATACAGCAGGTATTATGGGGTGTTCCCGTTATACGGCAGGTCTTGTGGGGTGTTCCCGGTATACGGCAGGTCTTGTGGGGTGTTCCCGGTATACAGCAGGTATTATGGGGTGTTCCCTGTATACGGCAGGTCTTGTGGGGTGTTCCCGGTATACGGCAGGTCTTGTGGGGTGTTCCCGGTATACAGCAGGTATTATGGGGTGTTCCCTGTATACGGCAGGTCTTGTGGGGTGTTCCCGGTATACAGCAGGTCTTGTGGGGTGTTCCCTGTATACGGCAGGTCTTGTGGGGTGTTCCCGGTATACGGCAGGTCTTGTGGGGTGTTCCCGGTATACGGCAGGTCTTATGGGGTGTTCTTGGTATGAGGAAGATCTTGTGGGGTGTTCCCGATATACAGCAGGTCTTGTGGGGTGTTCCCGGTATACAGCAGGTCTTGTGGGGTGTTCCCGGTATACAGCAGGTCTTGTGCGGTGTTCCCGGTATACGGCAGGTCTTGTGGGGTGTTCCCGGTATACGGCAGATCTTGTGCGGTGTTCCCGGTATACGGCAGGTCTTGTGGGGTGTTCCCGATATACGGCAGGTCTTGTGGGGTGTTACCGGTATACGGCAGGTCTTGTGGGGTGTTCCCGGTATACGGCAGGTCTTGTGCGGTGTTCCCGGTATACGGCAGGTCTTGTGCAGTGTTCCCAGTTACAGCAGGTATTATGGGGTGTTCCCGTTATACGGCAGGTCTTGTGGGGTGTTCCCGGTATACGGCAGGTCTTGTGGGGTGTTCCCGGTATACAGCAGGTATTATGGGGTGTTCCCGGTATACGGCAGGTCTTGTGGGGTGTTCCCTGTATACGGCAGGTCTTGTGGGGTGTTCCCGGTATACAGCAGGTCTTGTGGGGTGTTCCCGGTATACAGCAGGTCTTGTGGGGTGTTTCCCTGTATACGGCAGGTCTTGTGGGATGTTTTGGCGCTTGCTGGTTATGCGGCTGCTACAGACCAGTCATAGCGTCCATGCTAACCTCAGTCCACATCCTAGAGACCCTACGATGAGCAGGTGAGCATCAGAACTGAATGGCAAAGGCCCGGATTTAGGAATCATGTTTTATATCATGAGAAGGGTCGGGTGCACGTGCGGCCATTACTTGTCTGAGGAAGAGATGGCAGAAGGCTGCACTATAGGAAGAAGGCGAGATGGTGGAGACAGTGGGATGGCGGCAATGTTCTGCTGGGAAATGTCAGGTTCTGGTATCATGTGGATGTGACATCTGCCACCTGTCTAATGGCAGTGCCACTTTCAGCAGAATAACGCCCCTGGCTGCACTGCACAAACTGTTCAAGAACATAAGAGATCAAAGCGATGACTGTCTCCAAAGTCTGATCCATGGAGGCCGGATCATGTCGGACACCTCTGGAGTCCCAGGCCTCCATGGCTCAGAGTTGTTTAGGTGGCATAAAGGGGGTTTTAATGTTATGGCTGATACATCTTGATCTCTGCTCTATGAGATGAACATTGGACTTTAACCAGTTACATTGGGGAGAGATTTGTGCAGCTGCTGATAGACCTGGTATTTATAGGTTTACTATCTCTGAATGTAAAGTGTGTGTCCTTCACTGAAGGCCAAAGGTGGGCACCGACAGGAGAGGCCCACTGCGCACCAACAGAGAGGGGCCCTGGGTACCGACAGGAGAGGATGCCTGAGCACCGACAGGAGAGGATGCCTGAGCACCGACAGGAGAGGATGCCTGAGCACCGACAGGAGAGGTATGCTCTGAGGGCACACGACAGGAGATGCTGACACGACTCTGGCACAGACAGGAGAGAGCTCACTGGGCATCCATCAGGAGAGGGACGCCTGAGCACCGACAGGAGAGGATGCCTGAGCACCGACAGGAGAGGATGCCTGAGCACCGACAGGAGATGTAGCCACTGAGGCCCTGAGACTAAGGAGTGGGCCGGCTGGGGGTCATCGAAGGCCAAGAGGAGGGACCGAGCCCACTGCAGCACCGACAGGAGAGGATGCCTGAGCACCGACAGGAGAGGGATGCCTGAGCACCGACAGGAGAGGATGCCTGAGCACCGACAGGAGAGGATGCCTGAGCACGCGATGCTACACGAAGAGATGGCGCCTGGGCACAGACAGGAGAGAGCCACTGGGCATCATCAGACAGGAGAGGGACGCCTGAGCACCGGGAGAGAGCCTAGCACGAAGGAGAGGATGCCTGAGCACCGACAGGAGAGGATGCCTGAGCACCGACAGGAGAGGGCCTGGCACGACAGGAGGAGCCTGGGATCGTCAGGAGAGGGACGCCTGAGCACCGACAGGAGGATGCCTGAGCACCGACAGGAGAGGATGCCTGAGCACCGACAGGAGAGGATGCCTGAGCACCGACAGGAGAGGATGCCTGAGCACGACAGGAGAGGATGCCTGAGCACGACAGGAGAGAGCCAGCACCACAGGAGAGGATGCCTGAGCACCGACAGGAGATGGCGCCTGGGCACAGACAGGAGAGAGCCACTGGGCATCGTCAGGAGAGGGACGCCTGAGCACCGACAGGAGAGGGACGCCTGAGCACCGACAGGAGAGGATGCCTGAGCACTGACAGGAGAGGATGCCTGAGCACCGACAGGAGAGGATGCCTGAGCACCGACAGGAGAGGATGCCTGAGCACCGACAGGAGAGAGCCACTGGGCATCGTCAGGAGAGGACTGCTGAGCACCGACAGGAGAGGATGCCTGAGCACGACAGGAAGGATGCCTGAGCACGACAGGAGAGGATGCCTGAGCACCGACAGGAGAGGATGCCTGAGCACTGACAGGAGGATGCCTGAGCACCGACAGGAGATGCGCCTGGCACAGACAGGAGAGAGCCACTGGGCATCGTCAGGAGAGGACGCCTGAGCACGACAGGAGAGGGACGCCTGAGCACCGACAGGAGAGGATGCCTGAGCACTGACAGGAGAGGATGCCTGAGCACCGACAGGAGAGGGACGCCTGAGCACCGACAGGAGAGGATGCCTGAGCACCGACAGAAGATTGCGCCTGGGCACAGACAGGAGAGGACCCAGGCACCCAAAGTTTATGGGACTATTACAGTCCAAAAGTTCATCACAATGCACCCTTAAATAAATGTGTGACACGAGCTCTGGAGGTGGCCTTCTTAGCTCTCAGGCTCCTGTCCGGCTGCACATGTTGCACCAACAGCAAGTCCACCTGTGCTGACCACAAACACATCTAGAAAATGGTGGAAAAATGTAGCATCAGGGCCCAATTCATTATTGCATTTGTGACTGTTTTTTATTCACTGTTTCCGGCTTTAAGGATGTTTTTTGTTTTATGACAAATTCTTGTTTTACTTTGCGCCTATTTTGAAGCCTATTTTTTTTTTCTTTGTCTATGGTTTTTGTTCTCCAGATGTTTGCAGTCAATTATTTTTTTGCAACTTTTTAAAAAGTCTCTGAATTTTTGCTCAAATGTTCTCTCGTCCCTCTCTGGGGTGATTTATTTTTTCTTTGTATGACAAATTTTTGCGCAAATCTTAGTTGCATGCTACTTTTTAACCAAACCAGTGACTTTTTTTTGCTCTAAAAAAGCTTAAAACATTATAATTATGTGCAAAATTGATAATCTCACCAAACTTAGAAGTTGGAGCAAAAAAAAAAAACAGCAAATGTCACTAAACTAAAAAGAAAAGTTACTTTTCATAGAACTTTTCGTTTATATACAGATAGTTCATTATGTACATAAAGCAAAAAAACCCCTTTAAAGCCGATGCTGTGGGTAGGAATAGTAGTATCACCATAGTAATAGCACAACACAGCTCTTATGGGGCCCTTGGACAGAGGGGCCCAGCACTGGTTACTCGCTGTATTCCGTGTGCTACGAAGTATCAAAACCTTAAGTTCCATAACTTTCTCTATTTTTAGCAGTGCACAGTGCAGAGATAAGATTCTGCCTGCAGGGGGAGCCGCTGAGGAGAGGACCAAGAAGTCTCAGGCCCAGGTAAGTGGCGGCACCAATATATTATTGGATCGTTCCATCCCACTATTCAGTTGTGATATCGCAGTGGGCAGAGTTATCAAAAGTCTGGGGTCTACAACGATATGATTATGTCTTTGGTTTCCAGAAGGATGGACTATAAGAAGATTGCAGATGACGTCTCCCAGAATATTCGAGCATACAGTCAGGACACGTCCGGATGGAAAGTGACCAAATCTGCGGTAAGTATCTAGAATTTACAGGATGTGGGCACCGAAACTTCATTTTTCTTCTCTTTTGCTTTCCATTCTTTATCTTCCCTGACATTTTGATTTCCTCTCCTCTTCCCTTTCGTCACCATATGTTCATCCGTTTTGTCACTTCCACATTTCCCTTTTCTCGTTTTCCAATCTCAGCCTTTGTTTCATGGTTTCCTTTCGTTCTCCTCCCTCTCCCATCCTTTCTCTTCCTTTCTTTCCCTTCCATCCTTTTGTCCTTTTCTTTCTTTCCCATCCTTCCTTGTCCCTTTCTATCCTTTTGTCCTTTCTTTCCCATCCTTCCATCATTTCTCTCTTTTTCTTTCCCTTTTATCCTTTCCTTTCCTATCCTTCCTGTCCCTTTCCATCCTTTTGTCCTTTCTTTCCCATCATTCCATCATTTCTCTCCCTTTCTTTCCCTTCCATCCTTTCCTTTCCTATCCTTCCTGTCCCTTTTCATCCTTTTGTCCTTTCTTTCCCATCGTTCCATCATTTCTCTCCCTTTCTTTCCCTTCCATCCTTTCCTTTCCTATCCTTCCTGTCCCTTTTGTCCTTTCTTTCCCATCCTTCCATCATTCCTCTCCATTTCTTTCCCTTCCATCCTTTCCTGTCCTTCCTTGTCCCTTTCCATCCTTTTGTCCTTTCTTTCCCATCCTTCCATAATTTCTCTCCCTTTCTTTCCCTTTCATCCTTTCCTTTCCTATCCTTCCTGTCCCTTTCCATGCTTTTGTCCTTTCTTTCCCATCCTTCCATCATTTCTCTCCCTTTCTTTCCCTTCCATCTTTTCCCATCCCTTTCCATCCTTTTCTCCTTTCTTTCCCATCTTTTAGTCATTTCCTTCTTCTTCTTTCTATATTCCCCTCCCTTCCTTACCAATCCTTCTCTCATTTCCTTTCCTTTTTGTCCTTCCCTTTTCCATAACTTTACCATTTCCTTTCGTCCCTTCCTTTTAACTTCCTCCATTTCTTTCTCAACCTTCTGCCACTCCCTTTCTTCCCTGTTCCTTCTTTTATTTCTCCTCTCCCTTCTTTCCAATCCTTTAGTCCTTTCCCTCGTCATCTTTCCCTTATCCAATTCTGCCATTTCCATTTCTCTATATGATTCCCATACTTTATCTTCTTTTAATTATTTCCTTTTCTTTAACTTTTTCTAGCTTTCCTTCCTTCTACCTTCCCTGTCCTTCAGTCATTTCTCTTGCCTTCCAAGTAGTTTTGTCATTTCTTTAACTATCCCAATCCTGTATCCATATTTTCTTTTTTTTTCATTTTACGCTTTCTTCTCTTCCCTTTCCCATCCTTCCATCAGTTCTTTTTGTTTCTTTCATTTTTTTGTCTTTTTCTTCTTTCCTTGTTTTCTTTATCTTTGTGTTATTTTACCTTTTCTTTTTGCAGTTCTGTCTTTTCTTTTTCCATCCCTTCCCTTTTTTGTTTGTCCTTCCACTTTCTTCCTTTTTCCATTCTTTTGTCCTTTCCTTTGTTTCATAATAACATATAAATATTATGCCTCTTTCAGAAAAACATTACCGTCTCGTGGAAACCATCCAATGACTATTCAGGAAATATGTAAGTAGCAAAAATACAAAACTAAAGAACTGGAATCTCGTTCTACTAATCGCATTTCCGCATAGTTGTATTGTGAAGAAAGAATGACTTCCAGAAAAAGCAAATGTTTCCAGTGTTGTTACATCGTTTCTGGAGTCCTGAAAAGAAGAAAAAAGGAAAATGTTTCCAAAACTGTGACAAGCACCAGTGCAATACCACAAACAGCCATCCCCCTATACCTATATACCCAGGACAAGTGAGAATGGTTTGCTGGTGCCATCTTCGGCACACAATACCTGGTGCCAATGTCCCTTCCCAGCTATGCCCCCCGAACAAACAGCGATGTCACATAGATGATATGTGGATTTTTCAGTCTCTCTATATTAAATTATTTTGTTTTGTTTTTTTTTCCGGTAAAACACAGATATCGCGGAGAAGCAATAATCGAAGAAACCTCGGAAAAAGTTATTCCTTTTATGTATCTTGCCAAATACCGATCAAAGTGGGACAAAACCCTGAAATCCTACACAATCGTAGAGGAGATCGATGAGGTATTTGCATTTTAAAATAGTCCTTATATTTAATTAATATTTTAAATGATGAAATATTTTAATTAATATTAATTACAATATTTATTATTTGTTTAAATTTAACAAATAAATGTGTTTATATTTTCTTAAATAAAGCTTAAAATGTGCCTTTTTGGTGGTTTTTCAGAATATATTGTTGTATGTGTACATATTGATAAACTCTATCTCTGACCACAGTTTGACTCGTGTCCTCCTTTTTTTAACCAGTTTTTCCTTCTGTATTTTATTCTCTAATTTGCAGTTGTCTCTGAGCTAGTGGGTGGTGAATAAATGCTATGATGTCTCCCATACACAGCACAAAGAGATGAGGGATTCCTGCTCTCCTGCTTCTATGTAGCACATGTTCAGAAGCAGCAGCATGGAGGACATTATACAGCTGCACTGAGCAGTGTAGCTATGAATCCAGCTGTGATAAGATAAGCACTTGAAAGCAGCACCATGGAGGACATTTATCCAGCAGTACTGGGCAGTGTAGCTGTGAATATATCTCTGTAGTGTGAAGCACTAGAAAGCAGCAGCATGGATGACATTATACAGCAGTACTGAGCGGTGTAGCCATAAATCTAGGTCTGTGATAAGATATGCACTAGAAAGAAGCAGTATGGAGGACAATATACAGCAGCAGTGTAGATATGAATCTAGCTCTTTGATAAGATAAGCACTAGAAAGCAGCAGCATGCAGGGCAATATCTAGCAGTACTGAGCAGTGTAGCCATGAATCTAGCTCCGTGATAAGATAAGCACTTGAAAGCAGCACAATGGAGGACATTTATCCAGCAGTACTGGGCAGTGTAGCTGTGATTATATCTCTGTGGTGAAAGCTGCACCATGGAGGACATTTATCCAGCAGTACTGGGCAGTGTAGCTGTGATTATATCTCTGTGGTGTGAAGCACTAGAAAAGCAACAGCATGGAGGACAATATACAGCAGCAGTGTAGATATGAATCTAGCTCTGTGATAAGATGAGCACTAGACAGCAGCAGCATGCAGGGCAATATACAGCAGTACTGAGCAGTGTAGCTGTGAAAATATCTCTGTGATGAGCTAAGCACTTGAAAGCAGCAGCATGGAGGACATTATACAGCAGTACTGAGCAGTGTAGCCATGAATCTAGCTCTGTGATAAGATGAGCACTAGACAGCAGCAGCATGCAGGGCAATATACAGCAGTACTGAGCAGTGTAGCTGTGAAAATATCTCTGATGAGCTAAGCACTTGAAAGCAGCAGCATGGAGGACATTATACAGCAGTACTGAGCAGTGTAGCCATGAATCTAGCTCTGTGATAAGATAAGCACTAGAACGCAGCAGCATGGAGGACATTATACAGCAGTACTGAGCAGTGTAGCTGTGAATATATCTGTGTGGCGATATAGGCACTAGAAAGCAGCAGCATCAAGGACATTATACAGCAGTACTGAGTAGCTGTAAACTTGGCACCTGTCTGAGATAAACACTTACTGAAAAGCAGCAACATTACCTGTGCCGGTCTTTCACTCTACTTCCCATCACCATAGACTTGTATAGTCAGCTGTAATCTAATCACTCAGTGAGCCAATAGTCTGTCTTTCCTCTGAATATCGTATTTTTGCTGTTTTTCTGAGTGAATAACTAGTTCAAGAGGCAGGGGGAAGAAAAGAAGTGGCTCAAAAGAGCAGAAAATTATAATATATCTTTATCAGTGAAAGTTTTGTATTCACTTTGTTGGAAGAGTTCTAACTCCAATTGATAAAGTATCTGGGATTCAGTTTACGAGCAGTGAGGATCAAAAATTACACAGGAGTGTGATTTCCAAAATACTCCAAAGAAAATCTAAAGTGTATGTTTATTTATACCCTTCGTGAATATAGACATACCGTGCATACATTTAGGTGTTACACTCCCAGCATCTATCCAGCTTAGTCACATCACTCAGTAAGTTCTCTGAACATTACTGCATTATTTAACATCGTGACGATCTTAGGTCCAACATTCTGAACGGATAGATATATTATTCGAGCAGCCGCTGCTCCATTTTTCTGTGTCACAAGCCCAAATCACCTACAGACATAACATTTTATCATTAATTCTATCATCTATCTGCCTGCAACCACCACTAGAGGGAGCTCACTGCATACATTGAACTCAGTAGGGTCACACTATGCAGCAGGTCCCTAAGCTCCCCCTAGTGGTGGGATCTTGTTCAACTTATTTTTTCTTTTTCCGTAGGACACAGTCATCTGTCACTGCATCACACACAGTTTTGGGAAAGGGATCATCTCACCAAGAGAATTTGTGGATTTAATTCATGTCAGGCGGTACGATGCCGGAGTGATCACCACTAATTGTAAGTATCACTTAGTCTTTTATATACTTATTATGTGACTAGGGGGAGAGACACAATTTTTTTTCTTTTTTAAGTTTTATTTTCACTAAGTTTTGCCAAACAGTGAAAAAAAAACACTTTAGGGAGAAAAGAGGGTTTTACTACTTTACAGTTTATCTTCTGAGATCTGGTATTCTAGCTTGAGCTGTAGGGGAAATCAGGCCTGTGTCAGTGACCACTGTCAACGCTAGGGTCTGTGTTGGGTGTAGCCTGTGTACCGGGACCCCAATGATTACGAGATCAGTGACCACCAAGATCAACTAGTCTTTACTTTCCTGTCTGAATGATCTCTCCTCTCTTTCCTAAATATTTATCAACAGTTACCTAGTAAATAGATATGGGCAAATCCGAACAGGAAAGTTAAGGGTCCGTACCGAACATCCCAAAACATCGGGTGTTTCCCACGCTGTTATTTGCATGACAGCATGAGAAGCACCGGCAACTCTGATGGGTGGTAATATTATTACCATCAATCACAGCGGTGACCAGCTGTAAAAAGTTTAGCGCCAGTCACAGGTGTCGGCTGATGAGAGAGTACTACTCCAATCAACCTACGCCTGCTGCTGCTAATAACAACGACAGCAGGCGCGGCTGAGGGGAGTATTCATGCGCCTGCGCTATAAATTTAAAAAATGATGTGGATCTCTTCTATTTTTGATAACCAGCATGGTAAAACTGACTGCTGCGGGCTGCAACCCTCAGCTGTCTGCTTTATCATGGCTGGTTATCAAGAATAGAGGTGTCCTCATATCGTTTTTAAAATTATTTAAATAAATAATTTAAAAACCCGGTCCAAACTAAAACAAATCGCTGGGGGCTAGTATTCTCAGGCTGGTAAGGGGCCATGGATATTGCTTCCCCTCCCCAGCCTAAAAATAGCAGCTCACAGCCGCCCCAGAAAAGGCACATCTCTTAGATGCACCAATTCTGGAGCTTTGCCAGGTTCTTTCCAATTGAGCTGTAGCAGTGGCAAGTGGGGTTCATATTTGTGGGGTTGATGTGACCTTTGTATTGTCTGGTGAAATCAAGCCCATGGATTACTAATGGCAAGGCATCTATAAGACTCCTATCCATTACTAATCTTATAGTTACATGGTAAATATAGACACAGCCAGAATAAAAATACACAAAGTTTTACTTTTTTACTTAAAAATGACAAACACAGTTATACTCACCTAACGCCCATTGCATTGAAGCCATTGTCTCCTGTAAAAAAAACCACAAAATTAAAAAAAAACAACCATATACCTCACCTGTCCGACGTTCTGTCCCACGCCGTAATCCATGTCTGGGGGATAAACAGTTTTCAACCTGGACGGTGCCAAGATGCGACAGGCAAGGCTGACAACCACCGGTGAATGAGTTGCTGCGAGTGCAGCATCAGTGACGAGCAGTGATATCATCGAGGTTACTCCCAGTCACTGAGGCTGCGTTCCCAGCCGGGCCCCTGAACTGCGATGACCTCAGTGAGATCACCGCTACCACAGTCAGAAAAAGTCTCACATTGCACCACTTAGCACAGAGTTCACAGTGAGAAATTTGTTATGGTGAACTCGCTGAGCTGAGCGCTGCACCGTGAGACATTTACTGACTGTGGTAGCGGTGATCTCATTGAGGTCACCGCAGTTCATCATCCCCGCTCACAGTGAAGTGAGCTGGGTGTGTAGTTTGAGTGACCTTCGGTAACCTTGACGACGTCACCCCTAGTCACTGATGCTGCGCTAGTGACAACGGGCGTAGGCTGATGGGAGTAGCAGTCCCATCAGCTGATGCCTGTGACCAGAGGTAAATTTTTACCGCCGGTCACAGCTGCTGGATCACGCTGTCATCTGACAGCACAGGAACCGCAGCTCTCTGACAGGCATTAATCATCCTTCCACCGATCAGAGCCAGCGTTTGCCGCACTGTCATGCAGATGCCAGTGTGGCAAACCATGGATGTTCGGGCCTCCCATTCATCTGAATGGGGTCCTGGTTTGGATACTGTTCTGGTACCCGAACTGAACTTTAACTGTTCGGTCAGGACTGAACATCCAGGGATTCGCTCATCACTACCAGTAAAGAAAGAGGGGAGGGGAGGGAGATGCATCTGCAGTTTCCTTCAGTAAAGCAGTCTTTACAGCACTAATTTGACATTGGGAAGCGTCAGACAGAAAAAAACCTAGTGAGTGTCGTGCACAGTGTCTTATCACTTATACATATGTATAATTTTACTGTTTGTAGCTATCAGCTTGGAGTATGACAAATGCCCTGTAACTAGCTCCCATGTCCGTGGCTTCAATAATCCATGTGGATACGTTTGTACACCATTACCTGAGTAAGTACATGAGTAATATCAATACTCATAGTGATAATTGTTGGCACCTGCTTCAGCCTTACCTGTCCATTACCAGTCCTGGGGGACTAAGGGGGTTTTAAAGGGCCTCAAAAGTCTACAGTTACTATGTGTGACTGCAACACATGCAGACCTCACATCCAGCCTATATTACTGGAAAGACACACACAGAGCTCACATCCAGCCTATATTACTGGGACACACAGACCTCACATCCAGCCTATATTACTGGGAGAGACACACAGAGACCTCACATCCGGCCTATATTACTGGGAAAGACACACACAGATCTCACATTCAGCCTATATTACTGGGAGAGACACACAGAGCTCACATCCAGCCTATATTACTGGGAGAGACACACAGAGACCTCACATCCGGCCTATATTACTGGGAAAGACACACACAGATCTCACATTCAGCCTATATTACTGGGAGAGACACACAGAGCTCACATCCAGCCTATGTTACTGGGAAAAACACACAGAGCTCACATACAGCCTATATTACTGGGAGAGACACACAGAGCTCACATCCAGCCTATATTACTGGTAGAGGCACACAGAGCTCACATCCAGCCTATATTACTGGGAGAGACACACAGACCTCACATCCAGCTTATATTACTGGGAGAGACACACAGACCTCACATCCAGCTTATATTACTGGGAGAGACACACAGACCTCACATCCAGCTTATATTACTGGGAGAGACACACAGACCTCACATCCAGCCTATATTACTGGGAGAGACACACAGACCTCACATCCAGCCTATATTACTGGGAGAGACACACAGACCTCACATCCAGCCTATATTACTGGGAGAGACACACAGACCTCACATCCAGCCTATATTACTGGGAGAGACACACAGACCTCACATCCAGCCAATATTACTGGGAGAGACACACAGAACTCACATCCAGCCTATATTACTGGGAGAGACACACAGAGCTCACATCCAGCCTATATTACTGGGAGAGACACATAGACCTCACATCCAGCCTATATTACTGGGAGAGACACACAGAGCTCACATCCAGCCTATATTACTGGGAGAGACACACAGACTTCACATCCAGCCTATATTACTGGGAGAGACACACATACCTCACATCCAGCCTATATTACTGGGAGAGACACACAGACCTCACATCCAGCCTATAGTACTGGGAGAGACACACAGACCTCACATCCAACCTATATACTGGAGAGACAGACAGACCTCACATCCAGCCTATATTACTGGGAGAGACACACAGACCTCACATCCAGCCTATAGTACTGGGAGAGACACACAGACCTCACATCCAACCTATATTACTGGGAGAGACAGACAGACCTCACATCCAGCCTATATTACTGGGAGAGACACACAGACCTCACATCCAGCCTATATTACTGGGAGAGACACACAGAGATCACATCCAATCTATATTACTGGAAGAGACACACAGACCTCACATCAGCCTATATTACTGGGAGAGACACACAGACCTCACATCCAGCCTATATTACTGGGAGAGACACACAGACCTCACATCCAGCCTATATTACTGGGAGAGACACACAGAGCTCACATCCAACCTATATTACTGGAAGAGACACACAGACCTCACATCCAACTATATTACTGGGAGAGACACACAGAGCTCACATCCAGCCTATATTACTGGGAGAGACACACAGATCTCACATCCAGCCTATATTACTGGAGAGACACACAGAGCTCACATCCAACCTATATTACTGGGAGAGACACACAGACCTCACATCCAACCTATATTACTGGGAGAGACAGACAGACTCACATCCAGCCTATATTACTGGGAGAGACACACAGACCTCACATCCAGCCTATATTACTGGGAGAGACACACAGAGCTCACATCCAATCTATATACTGGAAGAGACACACAGACCTCACATCCAACCTATATTACTGGGAGAGACACACAGACCTTACATCCAGCCTATATTACTGGGAGAGACACACAGACCTCACATCCAGCCTATATTACTGGGAGAGACACACAGAGCTCACATCCAACCTATATTACTGGAAGAGACACACAGACCTCACATCCAACCTATATTACTGGGAGAGACACACAGAGCTCACATCCAGCCTATATTACTGGAGAGACACACAGATCTCACATCCAGCCTATATTACTGGGAGAGACACACTGACCTCACATCCAGCCTATATTATTGCACATACAGTGTGTGAGAATCAGTTTTTCCATGTCAAAGGTATTCACAGTCTTTAAGTTGAGCTCTTCCTTGAGGTGAATTCAGAAGGGTAAGTTGAAGCTCCTTATGCTATATCTGTAGCAGAGATTCAGGCCTAGGGCAGCAGATTGAATGAAAGAAATCCTTGTAGTCTCATCTTCCTTTTGACACCACTAATGAACAATCTGTTGGCAATTACTATTTAGGACCATGTTGGGGGCGGGACACGTTGTTCAAGGGGTTTGTAAATATCTAGAAACCACTATTAACCCCTTCATGACCCAGCCTATTTTGACCTTAAAGACCTTGCCATTTTTTGCAATTCTGACCAGTGTCCCTTTATGAGGTAATAACTCAGGAACGCTTCAACGGATCCTAGCGATTCTGAGATTGTTTTTTCGTGACATATTGGGCTTCAAGTTAGTGGTAAATTTAGGTCGATCATTTTTGCGTTTATTTGTGAAAAAAACGGAAATTTTGCGAAAATGTTGAAAATTTTGCAATTTTCAAATTTTGAACTTTTATTCTGATAAACCAGAGAGTTATGTGACACAAAGTAGTTAATAAATAACATTTCCCACATGTCTACTTTACATCAGCACAATTTTGGAAACATTTTTTTTTTTGTTAGGAAGTTATAAGGGTTAAAAGTTGACAAACAATTTCTCTTTTTTACAACAAAATTTGCAAAACCATTTTTTTTAGGGACCACCTCACATTTGAAGTCACTTTGAGGGGTCTCTATGGCAGAAAATACCTAAAAGTGACACTATTCTAAAAACTGCACCCCTCAAGCTACTCAAAACTACATTCAAGAAGATTATTAACCCTTCAGGTGCTTCACAAGAACTAAAGCAACGTGGAAGGAAAAAATGGACATTTTAATTTTTCCAACAAAAATTTGCTTTTAGCATCAATTTTTTCATTTTCACATGGGCAACAGGATAAAATGGATCCTAAAATTTGTTGGGCAATTTCTCCTGAGTACACAGATACCTCATATGTGGTCATAAACCGCTGTTTGGGCGCACGGCAGGGCTCAGAAGGGAAGGAGCGCCATTTGACTGGAAAATTAGCTCCAATCGTTAGCGGACACCATGTCGCTTATGGAAAGTATATATAGTGAATGTAAGGTTGGTGTGGTGTAATATAGTGTATGTCAGGTTGGTGTGTGGTGTAGTATACACCACACACACACAACAACCTGATGTACACTATATTACACCACACCAACCTGACGTACACTACGCCACACACACTAACCTGACACTACGTCAGGTTGGTGTGTGTGGAGTAGTGTACGTCAGGTTGGTGTGTGGTTTAGTGTACGTCAGGTTGGTGTGTGTGTGGTGTAGTGCACGTCAGGTTGGTGTGTGGTGTAGTGTACGTCAGGTTGGTGTGTGTGTGGTGTAGTGTACATCAGGTTGGTGTGTGTGGTGTAGTGCATGTCAGGTTGGTGTGTAGTGTAGTGTACGTCAGGTTGGTGTGTGTGGTGTAGTGCATGTCAGGTTGGCGTGTAGTGTAGTGTACGTCAGGTTGGCGTGTAGTGTAGTGTACGTCAGGTTGGTGTGTGTGTAGTGTACGTCAGGTTGGTGTGTGTGGCGTAGTGTATGTCAGGTTGGTGTGTGTGTGTGTATGTCAGGTTGGTGTGTGGTGTACTGTACGTCAGGTTGGTGTGTGTAGTGTAGTGTAGGTCAGGTTGGTGTGTGTGTAGTGTACGTCAGGTTGGTGTGTATGGCGTAGTGTATATCAGGTTGGTGTGTGTGTGTATGTCAGGTTGGTGTGTGGTGTACTGTACGTCAGGTTGGTGTGTGTGGTGTAGTGTACGTCAGGTTGGTGTTTGGTGTAGTGTACGTCAGGTTGGCGTGTGGTGTAGTGTACGTCAGGTTGGCGTGTGGTGTAGTGCATGTCAGGTTGGTGTGTGTGGTGTAGTGTACGTCAGTTTGGTGTGTGGTGTAGTGTACGTCAGGTTGGTGTGTGTGGTGTAGTGTACGTCAGGTTGGTGTGTGTGGTGTAGTGTACGTCAGGTTGGTGTGTAGTGTAGTGCACGTCAGGTTGGTGTGTGTGGTGTAGTGTACGTCAGGTTGGTGTGTAGTGTAGTGTACATCAGGTTGGTTTGTGTGGTTTAGTGTACGTCAGGTTGGTGTGTGTGGTGTAGTGTACGTCAGGTTGGTGTGTAGTGTAGTGTACGTCAGGTTGGTGTGTGTGGTGTAGTGTACGTCAGGTTAGTGTGCTTGGTGTAGTGTATGTCAGGCTTGTGTGTGTGATTTCTGTAGGGGAATGTCAGGATGTGTTTAGTCCATGGACGTGTGATGAATTCTGAAGCATTCATTCAATCACAGTCCAAGCTTGTCAGGACACGTTTCACATTGGAAACGAGTGGTTTTTCTTGTCCCCCTTTTACAGCATACCCGGCACCTTTTTCTGGTTATCCCCTCACTGGGAAAATGTTGCCCTGGTACCATGCGGGAAACTTGAGTTCCAGGGGTGCTGGGGCGCGCTCCGTCCTCCTCTCCAAAAATCATGGCCTTTATCACCGCCTCCTGGAACTGAAGGAAGGTGTTGTGTCTGGCCTGCAGATTGTGATAGCACGTATATTTATACAGTGCCATTTGCACGATGTGCACAGCCAGTTTTTTATACCACACCTTTGCCTTCCGCAAGGCACTATAGGGCTGGAGGACTTGATCAGAAAGATCAACTCCCCCCATGTGTTTGTTGTACCCCAGGGCACAGTCTGGTTTGTGGACCTGTGCTGGAGTACCTCGAACGGTGGTGGCCGTGGTGCCGGGACCATGGATTGTTGTCAAGAAAAAGACATCTCTTTTGTCTTGGAACTTGACCACAAGCATGTTGCCGCTACATTTGGTTCAGCTCTCACCCTTTGGGAGAGGCTGCTCAATTAGCGACAAAAGGAGACCCCTCTGGTTTCTGCGCACAGTGCCGCAAGCGACGGTAGCTCTGGCAGAGAGGGACTGAAATAGTGGGATGCTTGTATAAAAGTTATCAACGTACAGATGGTAACCTTTATCAAGCAGTGGGTGGACCAAATCCCACACTATTTTCCCACTCACCTCCAGAGCAGGTGGACTGTTGTGAATGGACTTGAAATGAGTTCTGAGCAGAGGCTCCCTCTGGTGGTTACAAGCGGTACTGGACTGTCCAGTGAAGATTGTGAGGAGTGGGAATCAGGTGTTACTGACTGGTCTTATATAAGGGAGTCGCCTTCCCATCAGGGTTGCCGGTGATCAATTGTTCTGGTCTCAATCCTTGAGTTCTGTTTCCTTTGTAGCCTGCTGTGTCATGTCTGCATCTCCTGCTAACAGATAAGACATTTTCTTCTTTTTGTTTTTGTGCTTGATTTTTGCATTTTGTCCTGCACTTCTGTGGGGCCTTCAGGGTCCCCTCCGGGGGCTTTTGCCCTCTCAGTTTAGTTCAGCCACTGATGTTTGTACTTTTGCTTTTTCCAGTTTTTTCAGTGGCTGCTGTTTTGATTTTGTTACACCAGAAGAACTAATTTAGGTGGTAGAGGTCGTGTGATCTCAGGTGATTTTGAAATTAGTAGAGTTGGTGCTTTTCAGGGTTTTTTGGGATTGCAGTAAGTGCCCTTCCTATCCTTTTCTATTTAGGTAGTTTGGGCCCCAACGTTTGCTCATACTATTTTCTGTCTGTGTCAGTATTTCATCTTGTCTAACCGCCATTACATGTTTGGGGGCTTCCTATGTTCTTTGGGGATCTGCTCCGGGGCAGATAGCTTTCCTCTTTCTATCTTTAGGTGTAGTTAGTTTCTCAGGCTGTGACGAGGCGTCTAGGACCAACGTAGGAACGCTCCACGGCTGCCTCTAGTTGTGGTGGTTAGTCAGGGTACTGCAATCTCATAGATTCCAACTTCTCTGGTGTATTGCCTTTTTTACCTGCACTCCTCAGCTACCGTAACATAACAGTATCACCGGCCTAAAAATTGAAAATTGTATGGTACTCACAGAAGGGAAAAAATATTGTGAAAGAAAAAAGGTTGTCAGAGTTGTCAGAGATATTTTTCTGTTTGTTGCATTTTTTTTCCCTCTGTATCTCTGGGTGCTGGGGAGGATTTTTTTTTTTTTCTCTCAATGGAGTTTGCACAGTTGTCTGGCCGTGTGGATCAGCTTGCCACTGAGGTTCGGAGTATTGCTGCCTATCTTGCTAGGTTGCCTGTTGTGGAACCTAGGATTCCCATGCCAGATTTGTTTTTAGGGGATCGAGCTAAGTTTCAGAATTTCAAAAATAATTGTAAATTGTTTTTTGCCTTAAAATCTAAGTCCTCAGGGAACGCAGCGCAGCAGGTTCAAATTGTGATCTCTCTCCTGCGCGGCGATCCTCAGGATTGGGCTTTTTCCCTGACACCTGGGGATCCTGTTTTGAGTGATGTTGATGCATTTTTTCAGGCTTTGGGGTTATTGTACGATGAGCCTAATGTCACTGATCAAGCTGAAAAAGCCTTGTTGGCATTAAATCAGGGTCTTGATGACGCTGAGTTATACTGTCAGAGATTCCGTAGGTGGGCAGTCCTGACCAAGTGGAATGACGACGCTTTGGCGGCTCTTTTTCGGAAGGGTCTGTCAGATAATGTAAAGGATGTTATGGTGGGATTCTCTGTCCCCTCTGGTCTCAATGATTCTATGTCATTAGCGATTCAAATTGACAGACGTTTGCGTGAGCGTAGAAGTATGCGTGGAATGGTGTTGCCTTGTGAACCTGTTTCTGAACCCATGCAGTGTGATAGAGTGGTGTCTGGGGCACAGCGTCATGAGTTTCGAAAGCGCAATGGGTTATGTTTCTACTGTGGTGATGCCTCTCATGCTATTTCAGTCTGCCCTAAGCGGGGAAGACGTTTTGCACGCTCAGTTGTCTTGGGTAGTGTTCAGACTAAGTTTTTATTAACTGTCACTCTGATATGCTCTCTGTCCTCATTTTCTGCTCAGGCTTTCGTTGACTCTGGAGCAGCTATTAACCTGATGGATTATGATTTTGCTAAACGTTGTGGGTTTCCCTTGATACCCCTACAGAAGTCTATTCCCCTACTGGGATCGATTCTACCCCTTTGGCTGAGAATAAACCTCAGTTCTCTACTCAGGTGATAATGAGGGTTGAACCTGATCATCTGGAGTGCTGTAAATTTTTGGTTCTGTATAATCTGCATGATATTATCGTACTGGGCTTCCCTTGGTTGCAGTCTCATAATCCTGTTTTGGATTGGAAATCTGTGTCTGTAACCAGTTGGGGCTGCCAATGTGTTAATACCAACACTCCTGTTTTTTCTGCCTCCCCCCAGGCTCAGGATGTTCCTGACTTTTTGATTGATTTTTCTGATGTGTTTAGCGAAAGTAAATCTGCATCCTTGCCTCCCCATAGGAGCTATGACTGCGCTATTGAATTAGTGCCTGGTAGTAAATTCCCTAAAGGTCGCCTTTTTAACTTGTCTGTACCTGAACATGACGCTATGCGGTCTTATATCAAGGAATCATTGGAGAAGGGTCATATCAGACCATCCTTTCACCCTTAGGTGCCGGTTTTTTCTTTGTGGCCAAAAAGGATGGTTCATTAAGGCCGTGTATTGATTATCGTCTTTTGAACAATATTACTGTAAAATATCAATACCTGTTACCTTTGATTTCTGACCTGTTTTCCAGGGTGAAAAACGCTACTTGGTTTAGCAAGCTTGACCTCAGGGGGGCATATAACCTTATTCGCATTAAGCACGGGGATGAATGGAAGACGGCATTCAATACCCCTGAGGGGCATTTTGAGTACCTTGTGATGCCCTTTGGGCTCACTAATGCTCCTTCTGTCTTCCAGTCCTTCATGAATGACATTTTCAGGGATTTTGTGGATAAATTTCTGATTGTTTATTTGGATGATATCTTGATTTTTTCTAATGACTGGGCTCTCATGTGAAACATGTTCGAACTGTATTCCAGATTTTGAGAGAGAATGCTCTGTATGTGAAGGGATCAAAGTGTCTTTTTGGCGTACAGAGGATCTCATTTCTGGGATTCATTTTGTCCCCATCTGTTATTGAAATGGACCCGGTCAAGGTTCAGGCCATCTGTGATTGGGTCCAACCTACTTCATTAAAGGCTCTTCAAAGATTTTTGGGTTTTGCCAATTTTTATCGTAAATTTATTGGTAATTTCTCGGTTATTGTTAAACCATTGACTGATTTGACCAGAAAGGGTTCTGATGTGGTGAATTGGCCTCCTGAGGCAGTCTCTGCATTTCAGGAACTTAAGCAGAGATTCACTTCTGCTCCTGTTCTACGGCAGCCTGATGTTTCTCTGCCATTTCAGGTGGAGGTTGATGCCTCTGAAATTGGGGCAGGTGCCGTTTTGTCCCAAAAAAGATCCAGAGACCTCTAAAAGTAACCCTTGTGCCTTTTTCTCTCGAAAATTTTCTCCTACTGAACGTAATTATGACGTGGGTAATCGGGAGTTGCTGGCCATGAAGTGGGCTTTTGAAGAGTGGAGACATTGGCTGGAGGGAGCCAAACATCAGGTGGTGGTCCTTACGGACCATAAGAATCTGGTTTATCTGGAATCTGCCAAGCGACTCAATCCTAGACAGGCCAGTGGGCCTTGTTTTTCACACGTTTTAATTTTGTGGTTTCCTTTCTTCCTGGCACTAAGAATGTTAAGGCGGATGCCCTCTCGAGGAGTTTCCTTGCGGACTCTCCTGAGTTATCTGATCCTTCTGTATTTTGAAAGAGGGTGTAGTTCTTTCCGCCATCTCACCCAATTTGAGACTTGCTCTGGAGGGGTGTCAGGAGGATAGGCCCGAGCGCTGCCCTGTTGGAAAATTGTTTGTCCCGGACCAGTGGAAAAAGAGTGTGATGTCTGAGATTCATTGTTCCGCGTTGGCTGGGCATCCCGGAATTTTTGGTACCAGAGACTTGGTTAGTCGGTCCTTTTGGTGGCCTACCTTGTCTCGTGATGTCAGGGAATTTGTGCAGTCCTGCGGGACTTGCTCTCGCTCCAAGCCTTGCTCTCGCTCTAGTGGTTTGTTGATGCCATTGCCTGTGCCCAAGAGACCATGGACCCATATCTCTATGGATTTCATTTCCGACCTCCCTGTTTTCTCAGAGAATGACCGTCATCTGGGTGATTTGTGATAGGTTTTCCAAGATGATACATCTTGTGCCATTACCTAAGTTGCCTTCCTCCTCTGAATTGGTGCCTTTGTTCCTTCAGCACGTGGTTCGTTTACACGGCATTCCTGAGAACATTGTGTCTGACAGAGGAGTCCAGTTTGTTTCCAGATTTTGGAGGACCTTTTCTTCTAAACTTGGTGTTCAATTGTCTTTCTCCTCGGCGTTTCATCCTCAGACCAATGGTCAAACTGAGAGAACAAACCAGACATTGGAGACTTATCTAAGATGCTTTGTGTCTGCTGATCAGGATGACTGGGTCTCTTTTTGCCTTTGGCTGAGTTTGCTCTTAATAATAGGGCTAGCTCTGCCACTTTGATGTCTCCATTTTTCTGTAATTCTGGGTTTCACCCTCGATTTTCTTCAGGACAGACGGAGGCTTCTGTCTGTCCAGGTGTTGACTCTGTTGTGGAGCGTATGCAACAGATTTGGGACCAGGTAGTGGAGAGGTTGTCCCTCTCTCAGGAGAGGGCCCAGCGGTTTGCTAACCGGCATAGGACTGATGGTCCTCGGTTTAAAGTGGGGGACTTGGTCTGGTTGTCCTCAAGAAATATTCCTATGAGAGTGGCATCTCCTAAATTTAAGCCTAGGTTCATTGGACCTTATAAGATCATGGAGATTCTTAATCCTGTTTCTTTTCGTTTGCTTCTTCCAGGGACATTTAAAATCCATAACGTGTTCCACAAGTCCTTGTTGAAGAGGTTTGTTGAGCCAGTGGTTCCTACTGCTTTGCCTCCTGACCCTGTTCTGGTTGAGGGCAATATGGAGTTTGTGGTTGAGAAAATATTGAATTCTCGTTTTTCTAGACGGAAACTCCAGTATTTGGTTAAGTGGAGAGGTTATGGTCAGGAAGACAATTCTTGGGTGTTTGCTTCGGACATCCATGCTAGGAGACTCATCCGTGCGTATCATAGAACTCATCCTGACCGACCTGGTTGCTCAAGTGAGGGTTCGGTGACCCCTCCTCAAAGGGGGGTACTGTTGTGAATGGACTTGAAATGAGTTCTGAGCAGAGGCTCCCTCTGGTGGTTACAAGCGGTACTGGACTGTCCAGTGAAGATTGTGAGGAGTGGGAATCAGGTGTTACTGACTGGTCTTCTATAAGGGAGTCGCCTTCCCATCAGGGTTGCCGGTGATCAATTGTTCTGGTCTCAATCCTTGAGTTCTGTTTCCTTTGTAGCCTGCTGTGTCGTGTCTGCATCTCCTGCTAACAGATAAGACATTTTCTTCTTTTTGTTTTTGTGCTTGATTTTTGCATTTTGTCCTGCACTTCTGTGGGGCCTTCAGGGTCCCCTCCGGGGGCTTTTGCCCTCTCAGTTTAGTTCAGCCACTGATGTTTGTACTTTTGCTTTTTCCAGTTTTTTCAGTGGCTGCTGTTTTGATTTTGTTACACCAGAGAACTAATTTAGGTGGTAGAGGTCGTGTGATCTCAGGTGATTTTGAAATTAGTAGAGTTGGTGCTTTTCAGGGTTTTTTGGGATTGCAGTAAGTGCCCTTCCTATCCTTTTCTATTTAGGTAGTTTGGGCCCCAACGTTTGCTCATACTATTTTCTGTCTGTGTCAGTATTTCATCTTGTCTAACCGCCATTACATGTTTGGGGGCTTCCTATGTTCTTTGGGGATCTGCTCCGGGGCAGATAGCTTTCCTCTTTCTATCTTTAGGTGTAGTTTCTCAGGCTGTGACGAGGCGTCTAGGACCAACGTAGGAACGCTCCACGGCTGCCTCTAGTTGTGGTGGTTAGTCAGGGTACTGCAATCTCATAGATTCCAACTTCTCTGGTGTATTGCCTTTTTTACCTGCACTCCTCAGCTACCGTAACATAACAGTGGACATTCTGGGGGCTGGATCTTTGTGTCCTTCCCTTGGTAAACTCTGAGGTACTCTCTCACACAGCTTGTAGAGTTTTATCCCGTACCTCGCCCTCTTGCTGACGGAACTGAAGCCTCCCTTTGAAGTGAATGAGGGATTCATCCACACAAATTTCCCTTTTGGGAATGTACACTTCAGCAAATTTGTTGCTGAAGTGTTCGATGACCGGCCAAATTTTGAACAGTCTATCAAAATTTGGGTCATCGCGGGGAAGGCTGTCAATGTTGTCCCTGAAATGGAGAAACTTATGAATTGCCTCAAAACTTTTGCGATCATAACCATGCCAAATACTGGAGTTTGATATAAAATATCAGTACTCCAGTATTGGCGAATTTCCGGTTTCTTCACAATCCCCATGTGAAGGACCAGTCCCCAATATTTCATCATTTCTACAGAGTCAACGGGACTCCAAGCAGAAAATGATGAATTTGGGTTTTGGGCAAAAAATTGCAGGGCGTACAGGTTTGTTTGTTCCACCATGAGACTGACGATTGACTCTGAGAAATAGACTTTGAAAAAGTCTATTTCCCTGAAGTTGGCAGTCTCAAACTGGATTCCTGATTGGGGAACCGTGGAGCAAAATTTTCAAGGATGGGGGTCCAGGAGGGGGCACTAGTGCTAGGTTCAGGGAAACTCACACTTGGCTGTTGGGCTTCCTCCAAGGACTCCGACTCTTCCTCTAAGGCCTCCGACTCTTCCTCCCTGGGCTCCGGACGGTTTCTCGTCCTGGGACATCTTGGTGGTGGCAAGTCTGTGTCGCTGGAGGAGGAAGAGGGGGAGGAATAGAGAAAGGTGGGGTCCTCTCCCTCACTATCAGTTTCGGAGGCAATAAAGGCATATGCCTCCTCAACTGAGTAGACCTTTTGTGACTGGAATGAGCGGGACATTGTGTGTGTGGTGTGTGTGTACAAAATCTAAACTTTATTAAAGTGTGAAAGTGTGTGTGTGTGTGTGTGCGAGTGTTTGGTGAAACTTTATGCTGCAGGAGGAGGCTGTCAGGCGTGGGGGGGGCTGTCAGGCGCGGGGGGGGGCAGAAAGGAGCTGAGGAGATGCAGCAGCAGATGGAGATGGAGCCGGCAGCAGCAGTGTGATCGGGGGGCACGGGGTGATCACCAGGGGAGGATGGAGCTGTCAGGCGCAAGGGGGCAGGATGGCAGCAGAGGACAAGCTGTAGATCAGCGGCTCTCAACCTGTGGGTCGCGACCCCGGCGGGGGTCGAACGACCAAAACACAGGGGTCGCTTAAAGCCATCGGAAAATACATATTTCCGATGGCTTTAGCCCAGTGGCGTAGCAGGGGCGTAGCGTGGGCAGGCGTAGGGCGCTGGCGTAGCGTGGGCGGGGGGCGATCCGTCCCAGGCAGTACGTGTGTGGGGCGGCGTGGCAGCAGCAATTGCTCCTCCCACGGAGTCACAGTGCAGTGGCCCGGGACCCTCCGGAGCTGAGCGGCGGGTCGGTGAGTCCACTGTGCGGGGAGAGGGGGGACCCGCCTGAGCAGGCGGCGCAATACTTACCTCTCCCCGTGCCTCCGTAGCTCCGGGCTCCAGGGGGCGCCCGCGCTTCCTGTCACAGCAGCGCCGCTGGATGACGTCATCATTCAGCGGCCGGCTGTGGCAGAGAGCGCGGGCGCCGGACAGGTGAGATGTGAGGTGTATGTGTCTGTGTGTATTAGTGTGTGTGTCTGCCTGCGTGTGTGTATGTGAGAGAGTGCTACAGTGCTGTCTGTGTGTGGTGCTGTATGTGTGATGGTGATGGGGGGAAGCAGTGATGGTGGTGAGGAGGCAACGATGATGATGGGGAACCAATGATGATGGGCAGGCAAAGATGATGATGATGGGGAGGCGATGATGATGGGCAGGCAATGATGATGATGGGGAGCCGATGATGATGGGCAGGCAAAGATGATGATGATGGGGAGAAAATGATGATGGGCAGGCAAAGATGATGATGATGGGGAGGCAATGATGATGGGCAGGCAATGATGATGATGATGATGGGGAGGCAATGATGATGATGGGGAGCCAATGATGATGGGCAGGCAATAATGATGATGATGGGGAGACAATGATGAGTGGCAGGCAAAGATGATGATGATGGGGAGGCAATGATGATGGGCAGGCAATGATGATGATGATGATGGGGAGCCAATGATGATGGGAAGGCAATGATGATGATGATGGGAAGCCGATGATGGGAAGGCAATGATGATGATGATGGGGAGCCAATGATGATGGGGAGCCAATGATGATGGGCAGGCAATGATGATGATGGGGAGGCGATGATGATGGGGAGCCAATGATGATGGGCAGGCAATGATGATTATGGGGAGCCAATGATGATGGGCAGGCAATGATGATTATGGGGAGCCAATGATGATGGGCAGACAATGATGATGATGATGGGGAGGCAATGATAATGATGATGGGGAGTTGATGATGATGATGGGGAGGCAATGATGATGATAATGGGGAGTCTTTCCACAGTGCCCTTTCCTGAGCCGTAACAGTGCAGAACACAGCACAGTGCAGAGGAGAGCTCCATATTTTGTATGGAGCATTATATGGGGACCAGTATTCTTTATGGAGCATTATATTTTGCCCATAATACTGTATGGAGGACTATGTGGTGCCCATAATATTGTATGGAGGACTGTAATTATTTTTTGGTTTGGGGGTCACCGCAACATGAGGAACTGTATTGTGGGGTCACGGCATTAGAAAGGTTGAGAACCACTGCTGTAGATGGATCCGGCAGCAGCAGGTGATCAGGGGGTTATCAGCGGGGCCGGGGGTGATCACTGGGGGGGTGATCACTAGGGGAGAATGGGGCTGTCAGACGCGGGGGGCAGGAGTGGAGCAGAGCACCAGCAGATGCAGACGGCAGCAGCAGGTGATTAGGGGGCAGGGAGTGATCAGGGGGGCAGGGGTGATCACCAGGGGAGGATGGGGCTGTCAGACGCGGGGGGGCAGGAGGGGAGCAGAGCACCAGCAGATGCAGACGGCAGCAGCAGATGATTAGGGGGGGCAGGGAGTGATCAGGGGTGATCACCAGGGGAGGATGGGGCTGTCAGGTGCGGGTGGGGGCAGGAGGGGAGCAGAGGACCAGTGTCATGTATAGTGTACAGTTCCTATAGCGTCTTGTGCTTGGGTGCGAGGAAAACACATGAGACATAGGTTGATATGAAATGACTTGTATTACTTCATACAAGCATGCAGAAAAGGTCACACAGTTTGCAGGAACAGAGGCAGGAGAACACAGCAGGCCAGAGTAACTTCAAGCTCTACAATAACTCTCCAAGCAGGTTCAGGATCTCTTCTCTGTACCGTAATTCCTCTGCAAACATGGATTCACCAGACAGCAGGTTTCCAAAGTCCAAAAGTGTTCCAAAGTTCCTCAGTAGGAAATAGCTGGAGTCCAAAATCCTAGGTTTCCAGGAGTCAGGTCACAGGCTGACTGAAGCTTGATTTCAGGAGCACTGATTGTTCAGCTGAGGCTGCTTAAGAAGCAAGAGGGAGAGAATCAGGGCGGGAACATGAAAACTGGAAACTCCATATTAACTGAGGGCAAGAGCTGCAGAAAGACAGAAAGCAAAATGGCCGACGGAAAACTGAGTTTCAAGGAACATGTCAACAGAGACAAAGAACCTTACATTACTCCCCCTTAAGGACAACCTCCGGTTGACCTCAGACCAGGCTTGTCAGGGTACCTCTGATGAAACTGGCGGAGCAGGCGAGGAGCATTTACATTATTGACTGGTTCCCATGAGTTGTCCTCCACTGGGTAGCCCTGCCATTTAATCAAATATTGCAACTGATTTCTGTACAACCTGGAATCTAGAATCCTTTCCACCATAAATTCTTCCTGACCATCAACCAGCACTGGGTCAGGGCAAGGAGAAGAGCGTCCAGGAAACGTATTGGGTGTTGCAGCCTTTAGTAGGGATACATGAAAGACAGGGTGGATTCTCATAGTTCTGGGCAGTTGAAGACGACAAGCAACAGCACTTATAATCTTACTGATCTTATAAGGTCCAATGTACTTATGTCCCAATTTAGACGATGGAATCTTTATTTTAAGATTTCTGGTTGACAGCCAGACCAAATCTCCTACCTTGAAAGCTGGTGCAGGTTTACGAAATTTATCTGCTGCTTTCTTGTACCTTTCCTGAGCCAATTCTAGATTTTCCTTTAGAAGATCCATATTCTTTTGTAAAGAAGTGATTCTTTCAGCCACTGCCGGCAAGGGCGTATCTATGGGAAATCGAGGAAGAATGTTAGGATGATAACCTAGATTGGAGTAAAAAGGAGACTGCTTAGTGGAGGCGCTCTGAGAGTTATTATAAGAGAACTCAGCCAGTGGAAGTAGATCCACCCAATCATCTTGTAGGTGGCAGATAAAGCAGCGGAGATACTGCTCCAGGGTCTGATTGGTTCGTTCTGTCTGTCCATTAGTCTGGGGATGAAAAGCAGAAGAAAGGTTTACTTTAATGTCCAATGCGGCACAGAAATTTTGCCAAAACCTTGAAGTGAATTGCACCCCTCGATCCGAAATGACCTCATCCGGTACTCCATGTAAGCGAAACACATTCTTAATCATCAAGTCTGATGTCTGTTTTGCAGTGGGTAAGCCGACACAAGGGATAAAATGAGCTGCCTTTGTTAGACGATCAACCACACTAGAATGGTGTTCTTCCCTTGAGAGGTTGGTAACTCCACAATGAAGTCCATAGAAATGGATCCCCACGGGCGGGACGGGGTGGGAAGAGGTTGTAACAGACCAGTTGGTGAGGAGCGAGGTGTTTTGCATCTTGCACAGACTTCACATGAAGTGACATAGTTTAAAACATCTTTCCTGTAAGTGGGCCACCAAAAGAAACGAGAAAGAAATTCTTGTGTCTTTAGAATTCCCCTATGCCCGGCTATCTTGGAATCGTGGATGAGTTGCAATACTCTCAATCTGACTGTTTCAGGTATATACAGACGTTGTCCCTGAATCCACACACCATTCTTAAAGACAAGACTTACGTCCCTTGGGGGTTGAGCCAACAAAGAATCCGCATGGTATGCTTCCTTGATGTCCTTAAGTAGGTCTTGATTATGAATCACTCCCAGGAATCTAGAGTCAGGAAGAATAGTCTTAGGAGGAGTAAGTGGACGTGTCTCTGCTGAATGAATCCTAGAGAGTGCATCAGCCTTTCCATTGCGCGATCCTGGTCTATAAGAAATGACAAAATTAAATTGGTTTAGGAAAAGATTCCAGCGAGCCTGCGAGGAGTCAGGCACTTAGCCGACCTGATAAATTCAAGGTTACGATAGTCTGTCAGGACGACTATTTGCTGTGCAGCTCCTGAAGAAGGTGTCTCCATTCCCTGAAGGCGGCAATAATGGCCAACAATTCTCTATTGCCCACATCGTAGTTCCTCTCAGCCGAAGACAACTGCTGGGAAAAGAAGGCACAGGGATGCAAGACATTCTTCTCACCTGTTCTCTGAGAGAGTATAGCTCCAACGGCACAGTCTGAAGCATCCACCTCTATTATGAAGGCAAGCTCGGGGTTGGGATGTACTAAGATAGGTGCGGTGGTAAATTTGTCCTTTAAACAGGAAAATGCTTCCTGAGCTTGCGGGGTCCAGGAGAACCTAGACTGTTTCCGGGTAAGTTGGGTGATAGGTGACACTACCTCAGAGAAATTCCTAATGAAACGTCTATAGAAGTTGGCAAACCCGATGAAGCGCTGCACCTCCTTCACATTTCTAGGAATTGGCCAATCCTTGATGGCTTGGGTCTTGCTTCCATCCATACTAATCCCTTGCGTAGATAGTACATACCCCAGAAATTGAATTTCAGTCCTATGGAATTCACACTTTTCAAGTTTGATGTAGAGATGGTTTTGTCTTAGGCGTTCTAAGACCATTCTCACATGTCCATGATGTTCCTCTGTGGAGTTAGAAAAAATTAGAATATCATCCAGATAAATCACCACAAATGTATCTAGGAGATCCCTGAAGATGTCATTCACCAAGTGTTGGAAAGTGGCTGGGGCGGTACTCAGACCAAAAGGCATAACTAGATATTCAAAGTGTCCATAGCGTGACCTGAATGCAGTCTTCCATTCATCCCCAGGTCTAATACGGACCAAGTTATAGGCCCCACGGAGATCCAGTTTAGAGAAAATTTTGGCGTGCCGCACTCTCTCCAACAACTCAGGGATTAAAGGCAATGGATAACGGTTTCTAATAGTAACCTTATTGAGTTCCCTATAGTCTATGCAGGGTCTCAGAGATCCATCTTTCTTCTTCACAAAGAAGATGGGTGCACCTGCGGGAGATGAAGAGGAGCGTATGAAGCCTTTGGCTAGATTTTCATCTATGTAGTCCTTCAAAGCTTTTAGCTCGGGCCCCGCTAGGGGGTAGATCTTACCAAAAGGTATCTCGGCTCCAGGCAATAATTTGATTGGACAATCATATGGACGGTGAGGAGGAAGCTGATCAGCGTTCTTCTTGTCACATAAATCCACATAGTCCTGGTATACAGCTGGTAGTTCAGGGACTGACATGGTTCCTTTAGGAACAGAGCAAGCTGAAACTCCTTGACTCATCTGTTTCTCCGGAAAGTGTAATTCCTTGGTCTCCCAGTTAATCGTAGGATTCTGCGCCTGCAGCCATGGTAGCCCTAGAATAATGGGAAAGTGGGGAGAAGAGATAAGCATAAAAGACATTTTCTCCTGATGATCTTTACCCATAAGGACCCTCAAAGGCTCTGTTTCCTGATCCACTGGTCCAGAGGTCAGCAGGGAGCCATCCACAGTCTCCATCTGTACTGGAGTAGCCTTCTTCACTGAACGTATCCCCTGTTTCAGAGCAAAGGAGATATCCATAAAATTTCCACTTGCTCCTGAGTCGATCATAGCAGAGCTAGACACCCAGACTGAGTCCACCCAGAGTTTGATGGAAAGGAAGCAATGAGAATTATTTCTTTTACAACTCAGCTGGACACCGCTGAGGAAACTTGAAAAATTGCAGCGTTTATACCGTCATTGTCCCCAGAACTAACAGAGTTTAAGTCCGAAAAATCAAGATCTCTTGCAGCAAATCTCTCTGGAGTCTGAGGCTCAGACATGACAGAGCTCCTCTCGCAACACTCACAGTGACTGCTGTAGTAGTCTTACGAGAACGGCTGGGGCAGTTTATAATGAAGTGCCCTGACTTACCACAGTAAAAACATAGATTTTCCTTTATACGATGTTCTTTGCGTGCATCACTAACCCGTCTTTGTAAAGAGTCCACCTGCATGGGTTCAGGTTCTGGTTCCCTTGTGATCCTACTCAAAGGTTCCTTAGCTGAGGAGGGAGGTAGGAAAAGGTTAGTGCGATTATTTTCGAACCATCTCTCTTGTCTGCGTTCAGTCAGACGAGCATCAATACGGATACAATAGTTAATAAAGTCACCTAACGCAGTGGGAGGGTCGGCACGAGCAAGTTCATCCTTAATCAGTGGAGACAACCCTTTCCGAAAAATAGATTTTTTGGCGGAAGTGTCCCAAGTGGTATCAAGAGCCCATCTCCTGAAATCCAAGGCATATTCGGCTACTGAACGCTTACCTTGGCGCAAAGTTAACATGGCTGCTTCAGCTGTTGCACCTCGATTGGGGTCATCAAACACCTGCCCCATGGCTGAAATAAAAGCATCAAGGTGATTCAAACAATCATCCTCAGTCTCAATCAGAGGGTTTGCCCACATCAAAGCCTTATTGGTAAGCAATATGATTATAGTAAGCACTTTGGATCGTTCAGTGGGAAATTGTGAAGCATGTGCAGAGAAAAATAGATTGCATTGGTTAATAAATCCCCTGAATTTCTCACGTTCACCGCCAAAACGAAAAGGAGGTAACTTGGGGATCCCAGAACTCGGGGTTATGGCAGGAGCCTGGACTCGTTCCTCTAGAGCCTCAATCCTGGCTCGTAATTCCTGAGTAGTTTGTCCAAACACTTGCAAATTATGATTAGTGAGGTCCTGTAGGCTTGCAAAACGGGTCTTTATAGTCTGTATATCTGCAAGGATTGTATCAGTCACTCCGCAAAGCTCTTTTATGCGGGCCTCCATCTTCCAGATCTTTTAAGGCAGAAGTGCTGGAAGGAGAAGAGGAAAGGAAAAAAAAAAAAAACAATAGTGTTTACCTGTGGTAACACTCCAGAGTAACATTTAAGGGAATGCGCTCACCTGGAATGGTTGTGAGAAGTCACAACCACTGTCATCACAGAAGGTATAAACGGACATCTGATATCCACAGTCACAGCAGACACGGCTTTCCCAGACCCAGCAGACACTAAACATTGGCTCCTGAATCTTGTCATGTATAGTGTACAGTTCCTATAGCGTCTTGTGCTTGGGTGCGAGGAAAACACATGAGACATAGGTTGATATGAAATGACTTGTATTACTTCATACAAGCATGCAGAAAAGGTCACACAGTTTGCAGGAACAGAGGCAGGAGAACACAGCAGGCCAGAGTAACTTCAAGCTCTACAATAAATCTCCAAGCAGGTTCAGGATCTCTTCTCTGTACCGTAATTCCTCTGCAAACATGGATTCACCAGACAGCAGGTTTCCAAAGTCCAAAAGTGTTCCAAAGTTCTTCAGTAGGAAATAGCTGGAGTCCAAAATCCTAGGTTTCCAGGAGTCAGGTCACAGGCTGACTGAAGCTTGATTCAGGAGCACTGATTGTTCAGCTGAGGCTGCTTAAGAAGCAAGAGGGAGAGAATCAGGGCGGGAACATGAAAACTGGAAACTCCATATTAACTGAGGGCAAGAGCTGCAGAAAGACAGAAAGCAAAATGGCCGACGGAAAACTGAGTTTCAAGGAACATGTCAAAAGAGACAAAGAACCTTACAACCAGCAGATGCAGACAGCAGGGGGGTGATCACCAGGGGAGGGGGGAGAGCAAATGGAGCTGTCAGGCGCGGGGGGGGGCAGGAGGGGAGCAAATGGAGCCCGAAGGAGGAGGGGAGAAAATGCAGCAGCAGGTGAATTAGGTAAGCAGGGGGAGATCACCAGAGCAGGTGGTGATCAGGGGGGACAGGAGGGAGAGAGTGGAGATCGGGAGGAGTGAAGGACAGGAGGGGTGAGTACCTGTCCTCAGCAGCAGCGGTGGTGCAGGCAGAGGCAGTGGCGGGCGGCTGCGATCGCGGTCTCTGTGGGGCAGGTCAGCTGTCAGGAACCTCGCTCCTCAGCTTCCACGGATGAGATGAAGCTGAGGAGCGAGGCAGCCTGTTATGTTTCGGTAGCTGAGGAGTGCAGGTAAAAAAGGCAATACACCAGAGAAGTTGGAATCTATGAGATTGCAGTACCCTGACTAACCACCACAACTAGAGGCAGCCATGGAGCGTTCCTACGTTGGTCCTAGACGCCTCGTCACAGCCTGAGAAACTAACTACACCTAAAGATAGAAAGAGGAAAGCTATCTGCCCCGGAACAGATCCCTAAAGAACATAGAAAGCCCCCAAACATGTAATGGCGGTTAGACAAGATGAAATACAGACACAGACAGAAAATAGTATGAGCAAACGTTGGGGCCCAAACTACCTAAATAGAAAAGGATAGGAAGGGCACTTACTGCAATCCCAAAAAACCCTGAAAAGCACCAACTCTACTAATTTCAAAATCACCTGAGATCACACGACCTCTACCACCTAAATTAGTTCTCTGGTGTAACAAAATCAAAACAGCAGCCACTGAAAAAAACTGGAAAAAGCAAAAGTACAAACATCAGTGGCTGAACTAAACTGAGAGGGCAAAAGCCCCCGGAGGGGACCCTGAAGGCCCCCACAGAAGTGCAGGACAAAATGCAAAAATCAAGCACAAAAACAAAAAGAAGAAAATGTCTTATCTGTTAGCAGGAGATGCAGACACGACACAGCAGGCTACAAAGGAAACAGACTCAAGGATTGAGACCAGAACAATTGATCACCGGCAACCCTGATGGGAAGGCGACTCCCTTATATAAGACCAGTCAGTAACACCTGATTCCCACTCCTCACAATCTTCACTGGACAGTCCAGTACCGCTTGTAACCACCAGAGGGAGCCTCTGCTCAGAACTCATTTCAAGTCCATTCACAACAGCAGCCATTATTTTACTCCGCCCCTCCACATCTGATTGGACGGCTACCCCCCCGGGGTCAAGCATAAGTCCCCCTGTACCTGCGGGTCGGGTGACCGGGGCCAAAGAACGGTCACCCGGCCCGCAGGAGGGCAATCATTCCATGACACAGGGTATGTGTCACAGGTCGGATTGGCGCCGACTTTCATGACGCATACGCTGTGTCAAAGGTCGGGAAGGGGTTAAGGTCACACAAGACGGGTCAAGTTGCATGATAAACTTCTTTCTGCAGCCACTAGAGGGAGCTCACTACACATGGTTAATTACAGAGTTCTACAGGGCTGAATGAGCTCCTATGCAGTGAGCTCCCCCTAGTGGTGACTGCAGACTGAATGTTTTCATGTATCAGTGTAGTGGATTAAGGAAGCAGGAGATATTTTACAATCCCCATAAAGAATCTTCTTTCTCTAATGTGTAACATCCTGATGCACGTGGATGTTTTTTTTATAGAGTTTTATGACTCATTTCTCTCCTTTAGGAACCCTGCACATTGCACACTGGAGGTGTACATTCAGCCGGAGTTGGGTGGTCTACTGCCGCGATCTTTGGTGGAGTCGGCTATACCCAGCAATGTTGTCAGCCTCATCACCGATGTTCGGGAAGGCCTGAAGACCCTTTTACAATAATGTCAGTGTTATTACAGGATGGAAAATGTCGCTTCTAATTTTAATACCCAGTAATTTGGCTTACGCCACTCGCGTCTTCTCTTCTGCATCATCGAACCCAACCCCGCACCTCCAAATATTCAGCACTCAGTGCCCAGTGACACGGAAACCTGTTCTAATGATTTATTGAAATAGTATTTTGTAATTAAAGACACATTTCCAATAAAAAGCCCCTTTCTTGTGCATTAACGATGTGAAATCAGTTTCTGAATATCTCATTTCCAGCTTGAGATATGATGACTTGAAGTTACAGGCCTGAGGCTGCACCACCGAGACGCTTCTGACACTACGTCTTCCTTCAGGTGCTATGGTCAGGGAGACTTAGCGCGATCCAGTCCCACGTAAACAGGTGTCTTTGGTTCACGTTGCAGTCATCAAAAAAGGAGGTAGTATAGATAGCAGAAATGGAAGACATTGCCTCTCAGTAGTGCAGCCTCAGGCTCAGGGCCTGTGACTTCAATCCATCATATCTCAGCGTAGGAAGAAGATATTAAGAAGAGGTTTTCACATTTGTATTGTGCAAAAAGGAGATTTTTTGTTTGTTGTTATGTTTTATTTTCTTACATTGACAATCAAAACCTGATGGTTGGTTACTAGTGATGAGCGAACGTGCTCGCCACTACTAGTTACTCGACCGAGTATCACTGTACTCGGCGAGCATTTCCGGGATTATTTGGCGGGAACTGGGGTCTCCACCCAGCATTTTTGGCGGACTTTAGAGACCCAATCACGCTGTAGAGAATGTCTGCCAGGCCATGAAACCCTGCAGCCATCTTTGTTGTGGTCGTGCAGTGATTTGCTGGCACCATCCCGAGTATAAGAGACCGGACGCCGCCCTGCTCGCCGCAGTAGCTCCGGATTCAGACAGTGTAGGGAGAGCGGATTGGCGAGATAGGGTCAGATTTGGCCCATGCAGTGTAGTGAATCTCCCAGGGGTTCTCTGTCTTGGTGTTGCTTCTCTGCTATTCCAGACGGATGATGTTTAAAAGCCTCTTGGTGAAGATGTGAGTAAATGTAATTAAATCTTTATATCTACTTAATCATATGTACTTAACCTTTGTATATTACCGTATTTTTCGGACCATAAGACCACTTTTTTCCCCCAAAATTTTTGGGGAAATAGGGGTGCATCTTATGTCGGGGCAGCAGCGGGGCTCTGTGCTGCGTGGGGGGCTCCGCCGGCATTTCGTCCTAGCCGGAAAGCCCCCCACAGCTGCGACGCGGTGCCGTGCTGAAGGATGGTCGCCAGGGGCCTCCGGAAAGATGGTCGCCGCATACTCATTCAAATCTCGGCAACGAGATCTTGTCCTGAGATCTCGGGAGACGAGATCTCGTTGCCGAGATTTGAATTTGAGTATGCGGTGGCCATCTTTCCGGAGGCCCTGCAGGCCATTTTTCAGCACAGCACCGCTGTCGCAGCTGCGGGGGCTTTCCAGCTAGGACGAAATGCCGGCGGAGCCCCCCACGCAGCACAGAGCCCCGCTGCAGCCACACTACAGAGCCCGGACACCACCGCACCACAAAGAGGGAGGCTGCATCGGGGCCGCCACCACCGGATTAGTAAGTATAATGCCCCCCCACAGGCACAGCACAGCCCACCCCACAGACCACAGCCACCCAACAGCAGAGCACCCCTGCAACACAGAGCACCACCACCGCACTAGCCTGGACCACTGAACGACCCCTGTGACCACTCCTCTACCTGTGCTGATCCCTTCGCTGGTAAGCTGAATTCGGACTGTAAGATGGACCCCCATTTGACACATTATTTTTTTCCCCTATTTTCCTTCTGAAAATTTGGGGTGCGTCTTATGGTCCGGTGCGTCTTATAGTCCGAAAAATACGGTAAAATATACAAAACTGTACGCACTCATACTATTCCTTTAATTTTCTACTTTGAAATAAAAAAGCGCCATATTTCCAGTATTAGCCATCTTTAAAGCCGTATCTGAACCTTAGTGTTAAAAACTTGGCAAATAAAATAGTCAAATTATCCATTAAATAATTAGGCAAAGAGGGAACCATCATACCATTAAAAAATACGAAATGTTGATCATCCTTCAATGTAGTGCATCCTGCTCTCAACATATTGTCGGGATTCCATTACCATTTGAACACCAAGAAAGGGTTTGACAGCTTGAGGTTTCATGGTACACTCCTTT
>JARQOD010000001.1:979746075-979813634 GCA_033576555.1 Oophaga sylvatica | reverse complement strand
AGCTGCTGGGTCGACAAAATTGCCCAGGGTACCGAGCCGCTGGGGCTTGTTCTGAATTTTCTCCCCTTTGGCAAAAAAGAAGAAAAAAAAAATACGTAAGTGTGGGTCTACCCAGACAGGGGAGGAGGACTGATTCCTACTACTCTACCGTTTTCATTATGGGATGGGGCATCCGCGCTTCCCTCCTGCAAAGCAAGGTAGGGGGGTCCCCATACAGGGAGGACGGGATGGGCACAGCTTTGATCCAAATTCTCGATGCTTTAAACAAGACAGATTGTATGACTTGTGTTCATGAGCGTGTGCGAGCGCCACTCCAAAACCCTACAGGAATGTGACGTCACAATTACCTATTGGGTAACTATTTAGCAAGTAATTATTATATAAAATCTTGAAATAATGCAGTTTTCACTCAGCCCCACTCGATTAGTCTGCAAGAAATTTTCAGCATTCTCTTATCATCACAGACAGGATTACAATAAAAATTTAAATCACCTGTATAAAAGGTATAATATCCACCATTACTTTAAATCCAAATATATATTGTGTTCTCATTCTTGTGTCTAGTCACTTGCCGCTTGACCGGGAGCCAGACGTTTTGGATGCCTCCCGCCCCCAGGGGCCCCCCAGCGTGCAGCTCGCTGGTTATGCGTTTTACTATTTGTCTTCTACTCTCAACGCAACATTTTTTTGCACTCATGAGATGGCGCTGGAAGCACCGACGGTCCTGGAAGTATCTGCAGTCCTAACAAGTGGTCAACAGATTCCCCAAAAATTCCAATAATGTCTGTGTGCGTTTTAGAGACCTTTCGGCCTCAGCGCCAGGTTGATCCACATAAAACCTGTGTTTGCATGTAGGTATACATTTATGGCGGATTACAGCCCCATGGCATACTCCCAAAGTCCGAAACCTCACCCAGAAACTACCAGGGCTGCCCACAAATCCATAATGCTGGTGAACACACGCCCCTTTGCCCATAGTCCCCGTTTTGCTCCCACCACTGATCCTAATAATGAAGGGGCCATAGCACTACCTCCCCTTCAAAGTCTTTCCTGCACAATGGGGACAACGTGCCGGATGAAAGCAGTAAAGGGGATACATACAGATAATTTTGGAACATTAATAGAAGCCAATGACGAGAGCCGCCTCTCCACTGACTGCGTCCGTGAGGTAGGGGACCACCGATTTCTGCATAAGTGCAGGCCTCAGAGGTGGGACCAACATCTAGAAGACATTTATGGCACACACTGGGGGAATGTCTGAGGGTTGAGATTAAAATATCCCTTTAAGGTGCCCATATGCATGAGTTTAAAGTATATCAAACTCCTCTGCCTATCTGGGATGGTGGGGTACAATTTTCTACTGTATTGGGGGGGTGATACTATACTGGAAATGTGGGGAAAAAGGACTGGGCATAGGGTCGACTGGGCATAGGGTCGACTGGGCATGTTTGATGCCACAGATGATTTGCACCGGCGCATTCCTTTCTACATCATGAACACATGCACGCACGAATTGAGGGTACATGTGTACTGGGGAGTCAGGAGCAATTGTTGTGGCCAAAGAAGCAGCTTTATGAAGTTTTTAAGCATCTTTAAGTTTTCTCAGAATTGCAAGTTACCGCCTATCAATAGGACAGTGGATAGGGAATAACTAGCAATTTTGAGAAGACTTCTTTGGGAACGCCCCATTTTTTTTTACTGTCCAACGGCACTCCACAACCACTCTGCCAAGCAGGGAACTGCAGCCAAGTCCTCATCAATCTGAGGATCATAGGGGTCCCAGACGTAAGACCTCGCACCAACAGATGGTACAGTCCTACCAACATGCCACCAAGTCACAAGAAGGGAGTGCCCCTTTAAGGACGGACAGTGGGCGACGCATTCTTTATACAGAGCTGCAAGGAGACAATATCGCAGCAGAGAAAAATCGAAAAGCTCCGTCTGATCATCACCGCAGGGTGTGAAAGGAGAACTGAGCCCATGAGGTCGGTGATGATCCCGGAAGCCATCGTCCCCATATGACACCCGCAGATGCCGCGTTCTGGAATGACGATTTTACTGCAAGATTTCCTCATGCAACGCCCTGACCAGCCATTAACCCCTCACCGCCCGGCTCAGCTCATCAGCTGAAAGGGGATGTACGAACTGACTTTTTGGAGCAAAAAAGAATCCAAATTTTTGGAGAGAATTTGCAGCGTTTCAGCTCAAATTCCTCAGTGTGCACATATCCCCAGGTCATCACTCATGCTATGGTGGCACAGCAGAGACCCCCAGGCACCCTCCGCGTGATATGCACGTTGTGACAGCATCCGGGGTGGGTGGGGGTTAGATCCCCTCTGCTTGCAAGCAGAAAAGACAATGCTCTTTATTACTGTCAGACTTCACCCACAACGGGGCATCTAGAGGGGTCCGGAAAACCAGACCCCCAATGATTCAGTCAAGGGATTGCTTTTCCGTGCCCCCCACTTCCACATTGGTGACGGTTTCCTTGGCTGTCAGCTGAGCAGTCATAAGCAGTCTGACGTTACACAGGCGAGATCAGACGCTGCCAAGACTGAAGTCTCTGACGTCACGAGGACAGGAAATGATCCCGAGCAGAGAGCTGCGCAAATGGACCACACCCGGCCATAAATCCACCAGCAATTCAGGCTGCGCCCCGTCCTGAGACTCATCCACCCTGCCACTGTCACACCAGATCTGATACTTCAAATATGGCTGCCCGACGAGGGCCGGCCACCACCGCCAGGAAACTAGATCACCCTAAAACAAGCTTGTTTGTAGCTTTAAGGGAAGTTTCCTTTAGGCTCCTTAACCCCTTCCCGACCTGTGACACAGCGTATGTGTCATGAAAGGATCGCGTTCCTGCGGGTCGGGTGACCGGGGTCACTGAAAGGTTACCCGACCCGCAGGTACAAGACCCTTTGTGCTTCACCACAGGGGGTTTGGCTTAACCCCCACGTGGCTACGATCGCTCTGATTGGCTGTTAAAAGTAAAACAGCCAATCAGAGCAATCTGTAATATGTCACCAATGAAATTTGGTGAAATATTACAATCCAGCCATGGCCAATGCTGCAATAGCATCTGCCATGGCTGGAGACCGAGATCCGACCCCCCCCACACCGAGTCACGGCGGCGATCGGTCACCGCCGTCACTAAATGCTCCCCTCCTCCTTGCCTCTGCTGCCCCCACCTTCCGACCCCCCTACTCACCTCTCCCAGTCCTCCGATGTCCCTGGATCCGTCCCGGCATCCGTCCGGGATGTTTCATGGGCGCCGCCATCTTGCAAAATGGCGGGCGCATGAGCAGTGCGCCAGCCGGCCGGCGCATGCGCAGTGTGCCCTCCAGAGTCCAGAAATTTATTTTGATCACTGTGATAAACTCTCACAGTGATCAAAATAAAAAAAGTAAATAAACGCCCCATTTATCACCCCCATAAGTAGGGACAAATAAAAAAATATATATGTATATTTTTCTTTTATCTTTTTATTAGGGTTAGGGTTACGATTATAAGGCTGTGTTCATATTGCGTTATGGCAGTCCGTTAGACGGACTGCGTTACACTGCGGTATAATGCGGTGTAACGCAGTCCGTTAAAGCTGCCATTCACCCCCATTTGCGGGCATATCACGACATGCCGTCATTTAGTGACGGAGCCTCGGACGCGGCCTGCAGCATCTGGGCTCCGTCACCGCTAGCGCAGATGAATCATCTGCTGATTCATCTGCGCTAGCGGGTATAGCATAACGCGATCGCGTTATGCTATACCGTTACCCGCCCGTCAACGCTATGTGTTGAATGGGCTGGTAAAACGCAATATGAACCCAGCCTTAGGGTTAGACCTAGGGTTAGGGTTAGCCTTAGAATTAGGGTTAGAATTAGGGTTAGGGTTGGAATTAGGGTTAGGCTTGTGGTTAGAGTTGGGATTAGGGTTAGGGATGTGTTGGAATTAGGGTTATGGTTAGGATTTGGATTAGGGTTAGGCTTGTGGTTAGGGTTATGGTTAGAGTTGGGATTAGGGTTAGGGATGTGTTGGAGTTAGGGTTATGGTTAGGATTTGGATTAGGGGTGTGTAGGGGTTAGGGTTGGGGTTAGAGGTGTGTTGGGGTTAGGGTTGGAGTTAGAATTGAGGGGTTTCCACTATTTAGGCACATCAGGGGGTGTCCATACATGACATGGCGCCACCATTGATTCCTGCAAATTTTGCGTTCAAAAAGTCAAACAGTGCTCCCTTTATTCCGAGCCCTGACGTGTGCCCAAACAGTGGTTTTACCCCCACATATGGGGTATCAACGTACTCAGGAAAAATTGTACAACAACTTTGGGGGTCTAATTTCTTCTGTTACCCTTGGAAAAAAAAATTGGGGACTAAAAAAATAATTTTTGTGGAAAAAAAAAAAAGAATTATTCTTACCGTTAATTCGGTTTCTAGTAGCATTCCACGACAGCATAGGAGGATGTCTCCTTGTCCTATTGGGGGACAGGAATACAGAGAGGTTAAAAACCCCTCTCACCTCCCATTAACCAGTGTTTTACCACACATTTAGAAACGGTTACCTTTAGTATTCTCAGAACTTAATCCAAGAATTTCGGGAGGGAATTGGCGCTGTCGTGGAATGCTACTAGAAACCGAATTAACGGTAAGAATAATTCTTTTTTCTCTAGTAGCCTTCCACGACAGCATAGGAGGTATACCAACCAATTCAATTTTAAGGGGGGGTTATGGCCTGGAGAACTTTCCGGCCAAAGACTAAGTCCCGATTGGACCAAAAGTCCAATCTGTAATGCTTCGTGAAAGTATGCAAGGAAGACCATGTTGCAGCCCTGCAAATCTGCTCAGACGAAGCTCCAGCTCTTTCAGCCCAGGATGCTGCTACGGATCTTGTTGAGTGGGCCTTCAGGCCCGCTGGTGGAGCTATATTCTGGGCCAAGTAAGCTTCAGATATGGTTTTCTTTATCCAAGTGGCAATTGTGTTTTTTGCCACTTTTTTACCTTTATTTTTACCGTATAGGTGAACAAAGAGATTCTGGTCAACTCTAAAAGATGATGAAAAATCAAGGTAGTGAAGAACAATTCTTCTAACGTCCAGGGTATGGAACTGTTGTTCTTTAAGGTTTGCCGGATTATTGCAAAATGAAGGTAAAACTATGTCCTGTGATCGGTGAAAATCTGATACAACCTTGGGAAGAAAAGATGGATCAGGACGAAATATAATAGCGTCATCTCTAATGAGCAAATATGGTTCTCGAATTGAGAGGCCTTGTAATTCCCCTATTCTTCTTGCTGTGGAAATGGCGACCAAAAAGGCTGTTTTACACGCTAGTAATTGAGGGGAACATGTCATCAAAGGTTCAAAGGGGGGTCCTGTAAGGCCTTTGAGAACTGTGTTTAAGTCCCATGGTGGGACAATAATTTGCTTCCTAGGGTTCAGTCTGAGTGCTGACACCATGAATCTTTTAATCCATTTATGGCCGCTAAATTTTGGTCATACACCGAACTTAGAGCTGACACCTGTACTTTTAATGTGTTTGGTCTGAGACCAAGCTCCAATCCTTTCTGTAAAAAGTCTAGTATTTTAGATATATCAGGACGCAATGGGTCTGGAATATCAGGGTGACACCAGGAGGAGAACTTTTTCCAGACCTTATTGTAAATAGTATTAGTTACTGGTTTCCTGGATTTTTGAAGAGTGGCGATCACAGGTCCCGAAAGTCCTTTTTCCCTGAGGACCCGGGCTTCAACAGTCAAGCTGCTAGGTTCAGTTTCCGGGGATCCGGATGATGGAGATGACCTTGTTGGAGGAGATCGACCTCCGGTTGCAACTGAATTGGTCCTTCTGTCCGCAACTCCAGAATGAGATGGAACCAACTCCTCTTTGGCCAGGCTGGTGCTACTAGTATGACCGGGACTTGATCGTCTTGTATTTTTCGCAGAGTTTTTGCCAGGAGAGGTATCGGGGGAAAAACGTAGGCCAATCGGAAACTCCAAGGATGACTGAACGCATCTACCCCTAGGCATCCATCTCCTGGATTTAGGGAAAAAAATGTTTCTACCTGGGCATTCTGCCTTGAGGCCATCAAATCCACATCGGGAAGGCCCCACATCTCTGTAAGTGACCTGAAGACTTTTCTCTTTAGGCTCCATTCTCCTGGTTGCAGGTCTTGACGGCTCAGGAAGTCTGCCTGGGAGTTCTCTGAGCCTTTCAGGTGAACTGCTGATAAGGAAAGGAGATTGGCTTCGGCCCATTGGAGAATATGATTTGAAACGTTCCTCAGACTGTTGAATTTGGGACTCCCTTGGTGCTTGAGATGAGCCACTGTAGTCATGTTGTCCGAAAGAACTCTGACATGATAACCTGAGATTAGAGAACTGGCTGCCTGGAAGGCTTTTAGTACCGCCTTTAGTTCCCTGTAGTTGGAGGATTTGGCGCTGTCCTGCTGACACCATAGGCCTTGAAAGGGAGTCTGTAGCACCACTGCTCCCCAGCCTCTCGAACTTGCGTCGGTGGTCACTGTCAACAAGGGAGCTTGAGACCAGGCTATTCCCTTGCGTAGGTTTGAAAGATTTAGCCACCAAGACAGGGAGGCTTTGACTCTTCCTGGAGTTCGTATCTTTTTGTTCAGCAAGGCAGGATTTGCATTCCAATTTTCTAGAATGTGTGCCTGAAGAACTCTGGAATGGGCCTGAGCCCAAGCCACAGATTGTATACAGGCCGTCATTGAGCCTAGCAGGGACATAGCTAATCTCAGCGATGGAGATCTTTGACTTCTGAAGGCTAAAGTCTTGGATATCAGATCTTGGCGGTGGTCGTCTGGAAGATAAGAAGTCTGATTCTCTGCGTCCAAGAGAACTCCTAGAAACCTTATTACTTTTGAAGGTTGGAGATGAGACTTCTTTGTATTGACGATCCAACCTAAACTCTGAAGGATGTCTCGAGTCTGGTGTACCCTTGTCTCGAGGATTCTGGCTGAAGGACCAATGATTAGAAGGTCGTCTAGATAGGGAACTATAGCCACTCCTTGTTTTCGAATGTGAGCTATCGTTTCCGACACGATCCTTGAGAAAACCCTTGGGGCTGATGAAATGCCAAAGGGGAGTACTTTGAACTGGAAATGTACTATCTCGTGATCTAGACGGACCGCGAATCTCAGATACTTCCGATGAAGAGGATGTATTGGAATGTGGAAATAGGCGTCTTTGAGATCCATGGTCGCCATAAACGAGTAACGGGTTATCAAGGGAATGGCCGACTTTACAGATTCCATTTTGAATCTCTGGTAGGAAACTGACTGGTTGAGGGTTTTTAGATTTATTATAACCCGAGATTTCCCCGACGGTTTTTTTACTATGAAAATGCGGGAGTAATGGCCTTTCCCTTGCTCGTCTCGTGGGACCATGGAAATTGCGCCTGAAGCTATCAGATTTTGAATTTCTGCAGCGATAATGGATTGACTCTCTTGAGATGATAGAGAGGTTACTCTGAATAGCGGAGGAGGGGGAGACTCGAAGTCTATTAAGAGACCGTCTCTTATTACATTCAACACCCAGCGGCAGCTGGAAATTTTTTGCCAGTTGTTTAGAAACTTCGAGAGTCTCCCTCCTACCTACTGGGAGTCATTGCTTCTCCTGTTGTGTCTGCTGGGGAACGAGGATATTTTTAGGTTTTCCTTTTGCATGACTCCATCTTCCCGTCTTCCCTTTACCTCTATACTGAGTAGGTTGAGCCCGGGAGGGTTGAAAAACTCGCTTCTTGGGAGGCCTTTGTTCTGGAAGAGCTTTCTTCCTATCCGTGGCCTTTTCCAGGATGTCATCCAGGGCTGGCCCGAATACATAGTCTCCTTTAAAAGGAATGGAGCACAATTTAATTTTGGAAGTAACATCCCCGCTCCACATTTTAAGCCAGAGGGCTCTACGGGCCGAATTCGTTTGGACCAGATTTCTAGCCGCAATGCGTATGGACTCCAAAGAAGAATCAGCCAAAAAACCCGCTGCTTTATGCAGGATGGGTAGAGAGTCTAGCATGTCATCTCTTGGAGTGCCCTGGGAGATATGAGTTTCCAGTTCCTGGAGCCAGCGATGAAGAGATCTGGCAACGCAGGTGGACGCTATATTGCTCTTGAGGGCCGAAGAGGAGGTCTCCCAAGATTTTTTAAGAAGACTTTCGACTTTCCTGTCCATGGGATCCTTCAGTTGGGAGGAATCCTCAAATGGCAGAGCCGTTTTCTTCGCTACCCTCGCCACCTGTACATCCACTTTAGGGATATCCCACTTGATAGGATTTTCATCCAGAGGAAATCTATTTTTAAACTCTGAAGGGATCGCGAGGCGTTTCTCTGGAAGCTCCCACTCCCGATTTATCATGTCCGATATACTCTTATGGACTGGAAACCCAACCATCTGCTCCGTCTGAGCCCCGCCAAAAAATTCATCCTGAACGGAATGAGGGACCGGTAGGTCCTCCAACCCCATAGTGTTACGTACCGCACTTACTAGCTCCTCAATATATTCTGAGGAGAAAAGGAATTTCCTTAATTCCGGGGTTTTATGAACTAAGGGATTTTCCCACTTGGATGATGATGACCCCTGGGATATGTCAGACTCAGAATCCGAATGTTCCGCCTGGATCTTTCTCTTTTTTGTGAGAGATGGACCAGGTGAGGGTGGTGGAGGCGGGGGTGGGGGAGTTAATGCGGCTAGTGAAGATTGCACTTCTTGTTTCACCAGGGTACGGATCTCATCTAGCCACGATGGATGCTCTGCACTGATCACTTTATCTGTGCACTTTTGGCAGAGTTTTTTCTCCCATTTGGGAGGTAATTTCAGGGAACAAATAGCGCATTTGTTCCTTTTAACTGAGGGTCTCTGGGATGAACCTTCTCCCTGTAATAGAGGGAGAGAGGAGTAAAAGAAAATGGGGTTCCAGGAGCCTCTTAACAAGGGAGGGGGCCTTTCAGTACTCACTGAGGCCAGAGAAGCGCTGGGCTCTGCAGTCGCAGGGCTGGACGTCTCCATAGCAGGTATTTCGGCCCATAGGCGCTTACCTGCTGACGTCTTCTGGCAGTTTTTATACCCTCGGTATAAGCGCTGCCCAGCGCTTGGATTCCCCCTCCCCTCCGGTCCCGGCACAGGTGGATTCCGTGCGCCCGCGGTATCAGAAGCTCACAGGAGCCTTGCGTTCCACAGTGGAACACGAGACCCGGAAGTGATGTCAGCTGCACTTCCGGGTTCCGCACGTGGAGGGGAAGATGCCGGAGAGCTCCAGGAGGCCTCCGGCGGGGAGAGAGCGGACCGCTTTATCCCCTCATGGGAACGCAGGGAGACCGCCTCAGAGTGGTCCCAGCGTCGGGAGCAGCCACGGAGGAGGGAGACCGAGGACCCGACCACCGCTGCCCGGCAAGACGTATCGCACGTGGAGTGCGCCAGGTAATACTGCACAGCCGGCCACCAGCATACCCGGATCTCTCCGTGCCCCAAGGCGGACAGGAAAATACTGGTTAATGGGAGGTGAGAGGGGTTTTTAACCTCTCTGTATTCCTGTCCCCCAATAGGACAAGGAGACATCCTCCTATGCTGTCGTGGAAGGCTACTAGAGAAATGATTTTTTATTTTCACTGCTCTGCGTTAAAAACTTCTGTGAAGCACTTGGGGGTTCAGAGTGCTCACAACAAATCTAGATAAGTTCCATAATGGGTCTAGTTTCCAAAATGGTGTCACATGTGGGGGTTTTCACTGTTTAGGCACACAGGGGCTCTCCAAACGCGTCATGGTGTCCGCTAACGATTGGAGCTAATTTTCCATTCAAAAAATCAAATGGCGCTCCTTCCCTTCTGAGCCCTACCGTGCGCCCAAACAGTGGTTTATGACCACATATGAGGTATCTGTTTACTCAGTAGAAATTGTCCAACACATTTTAGGATCCATTTTATCCTGTTGCCCATGCAAAAAGAAAAAAATTGATGCTAAAATAAAATTTTTGTTGGAAAAATTAAAATGTCCTTCCATATTGCTTTAGTTCCTGTGAAGCACCTGAAGGGTTAATAATCTTCTTGAATGTAGTTTTGAGTACCTTGAGGGGTGCAGTTTTTATAATGGTGTCACTTTTGGGTATTTTCTACCATATAGACCCCTCAAGGTGACTTCAAATGTGAGGCGGTCCCTAAAAAAATGGTTTTGTAAATTTTGCTGTAAAAATGAGAAATCGCTGGTCAACTTTTAACCCTTATAACTTCCTAACAAAAAAAATGTTTCCAAAATTGTGCTGATGTAAAGTAGACATGTGGGAAATGTTATTTATTAACTATTTTGTGTCACATAACTCTCTGGTTTAACAGAATAAAAATTCAAAATTTGAAAATTGCGAAATTTTCGCCAAATTTGAATTTTTTTCACAAATAAACGCAAAAAATTATCGACCTAAATTTACCACTAACATGAAGCCCAATATGTCACGAAAAAACAATCTCAGAATCGCTAGGATCCGTTGAAGCGTTCCTGAGTTATTACCTCATAAAGGGACACTGGTCAGAATTGCAAAAAGCAAAAAATGGCAAGGTCATGAAGGGGTTAAAGGGTTTCTCCACTGCCTCCCTATTGGGAGGCGAGAGGAGCTACTGATGTGGTTATCTGCCGGCCACATGCAAAGTATCAGCCAGGTGCACGATTCCTGGCAAGTGGCCGAGAAATCCCACATCAGAGACGCCTCTCACCTCCCGCTGCAGATGGGGTAGGCCTTTTAAATTGTCCACTCAGGCGCAGTCTCAAGTTTGGGGAAATGCAAATGCTCTCTGGATAGTACAGCTGCCGTGGGAGTGATGGCAACTCCGATGAGCGAGTGTTCACGTATGTGGGGGGGCCTGGAGCATACCTGTCAGCAGAGCGAGTGTTCATGTGTACGGGGGGGTCTGGAGGGATAGATGTCAGCTGAGCAAGTGTTTATATGTGCAGGGGGGTCTGGAGGGATAGCTGTCAGCAGAGCGAGTGTTCATGTGTACGGGGGAGGGGGTCTGGAGGGATAGCTGTCAGCAGAGCGAGTGTTCATGTGTACAGGGGGGCCTGGAGGGATAGCTGTCAGCAGAGCGAGTGTTCATGTGTACGGGGGAGGGGGTCTGGAGGGATAGCTGTCAGCAGAGCGAGTGTTCATGTGTGCAGAGGGGCCTGGAGGGATAGCTGTCAGCAGAGCGAGTGTTCATGTGTACAGGGGGCTGGAGGGATAGCTGTCAGCAGAGCGAGTGTTCATGTGTACAGCGGGGTCTGGAGGGATAGCTGTCAGCAGAGCGAGTGTTCAAATGTACAGGGGGTCTGGAGGGATAGATGTCAGCAGAGCGAGTGTTCATGTGTATGGGTGTTCTGGAGGGAAAGCTGTCAGCAGAGCAAGGGTTCATATGTACAGGGGGTCTGGAGGGATAGCTGTCAGCAGAGGAAGTGTTCATGTGTACAGGGGGTCTGGAGGGATAGCTGTGAGCAGAGCGAGTGTTCATGTGTACAGGGGGTCTGGAGGGATAGCTGTCAGCAGAGCGAGTGTTCATGTATGCAGGGGGGGTCTGGAGGGATAGCTGTCAGCTGAGTGTTCATGTTACAGGGGGGGTCTGGAGGGATAGCTGTCAGCAGAGCGAGTGTTCATGTGTACAGGGGGTCTGGTGGGATAGCTGTCAGCAGAGAGAGTGTTTATGTGGGCAGGGGGTGTCTGGAGGAATAGCTGTCAGCAGAGCGAGTGTTTATGTGGGCAGGGGGTGTCTGGAGGAATAGCTGTCAGCAGAGCGAGTGTTCATGTGGGCAGGGGGTGTCTAGAGGGGTAGCTGTCAGCAGAGCGAGTGTTCATGTGTGCAGAGGGTGTCTAGAGGGATAGCTGTCAGCAGAGCGAGTGTTCATGTGTGCAGGGGGGGTCTGGAGAAATAGCTGTCAGCAGAGCGAGTGTTCATGTGTGCAGGGGGGGTCTGGAGGAATAGCTGTCAGCAGAGCGAGTGTTCATGTGTGCAGGGGGGGTCTGGAGGAATAGCTGTCAGCAGAGCGAGTGTTCATGTGTGCAGGGGGGGTCTGGAGGAATAGCTGTCAGCAGAGCGAGTGTTCATGTGTGAATGGTGGTTCTAATCTAGAGGCATAGCTGTCAGCAGAGCGAGTGTTCATGTGTGCATGGGGGGTCTGGAGTGATAGCTGTCAGTAGAGCGAGTGTTCATGTGTGGAGGGGGCGTCTGGAGGGATAGCTGTCAGTAGGGTTAGGCTTGTGGTTAGGGTTATGGTTAGAGTTGGGATTAGGGTTAGGGATGTGTTGGAGTTAGGGTTATGGTTAGGATTTGGATTAGGGTTAGGGGTGTGTAGGGGTTAGGGTTGGGGTTAGAGGTGTGTTGGGGTTAGGGTTGGAGTTAGAATTGAGGGGTTTCCACTATTTAGGCACATCAGGGGGTGTCCATACATGACATGGCTCCACCATTGATTCCTGCAAATTTTGCGTTCAAAAAGTCAAACAGTGCTCCCTTTATTCCGAGCCCCGACGTATGCCCAGTGGTTTTACCCCCACATATGGGGTATCAACGTACTCAGGAAAAATTGTACAACAACTTTGGGGATCTAATTTCTTCTGTCAGCAGAGCGAGTGTTCATGTGTACGGGGGGGTCTGGAGGGATAGATGTCAGCTGAGCAAGTGTTTATATGTGCAGGGGGGTCTGGAGGGATAGCTGTCAGCAGAGCGAGTGTTCATGTGTACGGGGGAGGGGGTCTGGAAGGATAGCTGTCAGCAGAGCGAGTGTTCATGTGTACAGGGGGGTCTGGAGGGATAGCTGTCAGCAGAGCGAGTGTTCATGTGTACAGGGGGGGTCTGGAGGGATAGCTGTCAGCAGAGCGAGTGTTCATGTGTACAGGGGGTCTGGAGGGATAGCGGTCAGCTGAGCGAGTGTTCATGTGTACGGGGGTCTGGAGGGATAGCTGTCAGCAAAGCGAGTGTTCATGTGTACGGGGGGGTCTGGAGGGATAGATGTCAGCAGAGCGAGTTCATGTGTATGGGTGTTCTGGAGGGAAAGCTGTCAGCAGAGCAAGGGTTCATATGTACAGGGGGTCTGGAGGGATAGCTGTCAGCAGAGCGAGTGTTCATGTGTACAGGGGGTCTGGAGGGGTAGCTGTCAGCAGAGCGAGTGTTCATGTGTGCAGAGGGTGTCTAGAGGGATAGCTGTCAGCAGGGCGAGTGTTCATGTGTGCAGGGGGGGTCTGGAGGAATAGCTGTCAGCAGAGCGAGTGTTCATGTGTGCAGGGGAGGGTCTGGAGGAATAGCTGTCAGCAGAGCGAGTGTTCATGTGTGCAGGGGGGGTCTGGAGGAATAGCTGTCAGCAGAGCAAGTGTTCATGTGTGCAGGGGGGGTCTGGAGGAATAGCTGTCAGCAGAGCAAGTGTTCATGTGTGAAGGGTGGTTCTAATCTAGAGGCATAGCTGTCAGCAGAGCGAGTGTTCATGTGTGCATGGGGGGGTCTGGAGTGATAGCTGTCAGTAGAGCGAGTGTTCATGTGTGGAGGGGGCGTCTGGAGGGATAGCTGTCAGTAGTGCGAGTGTTCATGTGTACAGGGGGGTCTGGAGTGATAGCTGTCAGCAGAGCAAATGGTCATGTCTACGGGGTGGTCTGGAGGGATAGCTGTCAGTAGTGCGAGTGTTCATGTGTACAGGGGGTCTGGAGGAATAGCTGTCAGCAGAGCGAGTGTTCATGTATACAGGGGATAGTCTGGAGGGATAGCTGTCAGCAGAGCGAGTGTTCATGTGTTCAGGGGTGGTCTGGAGGGATAGCTGTCAGCAGAGCGAGTGTTCATGTGTGCAGTGGGGGTCTGGAGGGATAGCTGTCAGTAGTGAGAGTATTCATGTGTGCAGTGGGGGTCTGGAGGGATAGCTGTCAGTAGTGCGAGTGTTCATGTGTACAGGGGGGTCTGGAGGGATAGCTGTCAGCAGAGCGAGTGCTCATGTGTGCAGTGGGGGTCTGGAGGGACAGCTGTCAGAAGTGCGAGTGTTCATGTGTACAGGGAGGTCTGGAGGGATAGCTGTCAGCAGAGCGAATGGTCATGTCTACGGGGGTGGTCTGGAGGGATAGTTATCAGTAGTGCGAGTGTTCATGTGTGCAGGGGGGATCTGGAGGGATAGCTGTCAGCAGAGCGAGTGTTCATCTGTACAGGGGGGTCTGGAGGAATAGTGGTCAGCAGAGCGAGTGTTCATGTATACAGGGGGGGTCTGGAGGAATAGCTGTCAGCAGAGAAAGTGTTCATGTATACAGGGGGGTCTGGAGGGATAGCTGTCAGCAGAGTGAGTGTTCATGTGTACAGGGGGGTCTGGAGGAATAGCTGTCAGCAGAGCGAGTGTTCATGTATACAGGGGGGGTCTGGAGGGATAGCTGTCAGCAGAGTGAGTGTTCATGTGTACAGGGGGGTCTGGAGGAATAGCTGTCAGCAGAGCGAGTGTTCATGTCTACGGGGGTGGTCTGGACTGATAGCTGTCAGCAGAGTGAATGGTCATGTGTACAGGGGGTCTGGAGGGATAGTGGTCAGCAAAGTGAGCATTCATATGTACAGGGAGGCGAGGGCTTGGAGGGATAGGTGTCAGCAGAGCAGATGCTCATGTGTACGAGGGGTTTCGTGTGTGGGAGTCTGGAGGGATAGCTGTCAGATAAGTGATCATTCATGTATATTGGGAGGTTTCTTAGAGACCGCTGTCAGCAGAGCAAGTGTTCATGTGTATGGGAGAGTCAGCAGAGATAGTAACAGGCTGAGCATGCATTCATGGGGGTCTGGGAGAGAGGATGGTCATACCAGCGACCAATCACGTGTATGGGGGTCCAGAGAGGTCGCCGTCAGAGAAATGAAATTTGTGTGTGCAGCGGTGGAGAGCTAGTTGGCTGATGGAGTATTTGTGTGTATGCGGGGAGAAAGGGTCAGGGATGATCGCTGTCAGATGATTGAGCATCCATGTGCATAGGGGTCTGGAGCGATCCCTGTCAGATGTGTGAGCGTCCATGTGTATCGGGGTCTGGAGCGATCGCCGTCAGATGAGCAAGCGTCCATGTGTATGGGGGTCTGGAGTGATTGCTGTCAGATGTGTGAGTGTACATGTGTATGGTGGTCTGGAGCAATTGCTGTCAGATGTGTGAGTGTACATGTGTATGGTGGTCTGGAGCGATAGTTGTCAGATGTGTGAGCGTCCATGTGTATGGGGGTCTGGAGCAATGCTGTCAGATGTGTGAGCGTACATGTGTATGGGGGTCTGGAGCGATCCCTGTCAGATGTGTGAGGGTCCATGTGTATGGGGGTCTGGAGCGATCCCTGTCAGATGTGTGAGCGTCCATGTGTATGGGGTCTGAAGCGATCCTGTCAGATGTGTGAGCGTCCATGTGTATGGGGTCTGAAGCGATCTCCGTCAAATGAGCAAGCGTCCATGTGTATGGGGGTCTGGAGTGATTGCTGTCAGATGTGTGAGCGTCCATGTGTATGGGTGCAGTCGATAGTTTTCAGTGACGCCAGAGTTCTTGTGAATGGGGAAGTCGTGAGAGAGAGCGGTCATATGAGCGAGCGTATATGTATATGAGCTGTCAGTATACAGGTGGGGGGCACTGGAGAGTTAGCTGTCAGGGTACAGGTGCGGGGGGCTCTGGAGTGTTAGCTGTCAGTGTACAGGTGCGGGGGGCTCTGGAGGTTAGCTGTCAGTATACAGGTGCGGGGGCTCTGGAGAGTTAGCTGTCAGTGTACAGGTGTGGAGGGGCTCTGGAGAGTTAGCTGTCAGTGTACAGGTGCAGGGGGGTCTGGAGAGTTAGCTGTCAGTGTACAGCTGCGGGGGCTTGGAGTTAGCTGTCAGTGTACAGATGTGGGGGCTCTGGAGAGTTAGCTGTCAGTATATAGGTGCGGGGGCTCTGGAGAGTTAGGTGTCAGTACAGGTGCGAGGTGCTCTGGAGAGTAAGCTGTTAGTATACAGGTGCGGGGGCTCTGGAGTTAGCTGTCAGTATACTAGTGCGGGGGGCTCTGGAGAGTAAGCTGTCAGTATACAGGTGCGGGGGGCTCTGGAGAGTTAGCTGTCAGTATACTGGTGCGGGGTTCTGGAGAGTTAGCTGTCAGTGTACAGGTGTGGGGGGCTCTGGAGAGTTAGCTGTCAGTGTACAGGTGTGGGGGGCTCTGGAGAGTAAGCTGTCAGTATACATGTGCGGGGGGCTATGGAGAGTTAGCTGTCAGTATACAGGTAGGGGGGCTGTGGAGAGTTGTGTATCTGATGCAGGTTAGTTAGCTGTCAGTTACAGGTGCGGGGGGCTCTGGAGAGTTAGCTGTCAGTATACAGGTGGGGGGCTCTGGAGAGTTAGCTTCAGTATACAGGTGGGGGCTCTGGAGAGTTAGTCAGTGTCGGGTGGGGTTAGAGTAACAGTGTGGGGGGGCTTGAGAGTTAGCTGTCAGTATATAGTGTGGGGGGCTCTGGAGAGTTAGCTGTCAGTGTACAGTGCGGGGGGCTCTGGAGTTAGCTGTCAGTGTACAGTGTGGGGGGCTCTGGAGAGTTAGCTGTCAGTTATAGGTGGGGGGCTCTGGAGAGTTAGGTCAGTATACAGGTGGAGGGGCTCTGAGAGTAAGCTGTCAGTATACAGTGCGGGGGGCTATGGAGTTAGCTGTCAGTATACTTCAGGTTGCATAGTGGTGGGCTCTGGAGAGTTAGCTGTCAGTATACTGGTGCGGGGGTTCTGGAGAGTTAGCTGTCAGTGTACAGGTGTGGGGGGCTCTGGAGAGTTAGCTGTCAGTTACAGGTGTGGGGGGCTCTGGAGAGTAAGCTGTCAGTATACAGGTGCGGGGGCTTGGAGAGTTAGCTGTCAGTATACAAGGCTGGATGATATGAGCGGAGGGTTCTGGAGAGTTAGCTGTCAGTATACAGGTGCGGGGGGCTCTGGAGAGTTAGCTGTCAGTATACTGGTGCGGGGGTTCTGGAGAGTTAGCTGTCAGTGTACAGGTGTGGGGGGCTCTGGAGAGTTAGCTGTCAGTATACAGGTGCGGGGGCTCTGGAGAGTTAGCTGTCAGTATACAGGTGAGGGGGCTCTGGAGAGTTAGCTATCAATATACAGGTGTGGGGGGCTCTGGAGAGTTAGCTGTCAGTGTACAGGTGCGGGGGGTTCTGGAGAGTAAGTTGTCAGTGTACAGGTGTGGGGGGCCTTTGAGAGTTAGCTGTCAGTATATAGGTGTGGGGGGCTCTGGAGAGTTAGCTGTCAGTGTACAGGTGTGGGGGGCTCTGCAGAGTTAGCTATCAGTATACAGGTGTGGGGGCTCTGGAGAGTTAGCTGTCAGTGTACAGGTGCGGGGGACTCTGGAGAGTTAGCTGTAGTGTACAGGTGTGGGGGGCTCTGGAGAGCTGTCAGTGTACAGGTGTGGGGGCTCTGGAGAGAACTGTCAGATGAGCTTGCATTCATGTATATGGGGGATCTAAGAGACAGCTGTCAGCAGCGTGAGAGTTCAGGTGTATGGGGGAGTCAGGAGAGACGCTCATTCTAGAAGTGAGCGTCCATGTGTGTATGGGGGTCCGGCAGACATCGCTGTCAGGTGACTCAGCATTCATAACACATTATCTCAGCAGTATGGTCAGCTTTCGTGTGCCGTTGCATCTCCCCACACCGACCACTAGGGGCTCCCCCAAATACAAAGCCAAGTTGTGACACTTTCTAAACCTGCTTATTACTTCCCCCATTATCAGATCTCTGCTCACAATTGTTACAAGTGTCTGGTGCACACAACAATGTATCAGTCACCGGATACAACTGGAACAACTCTGCTCAGATTCCAAAATTCTGCCCAAGTGAACACAGACTTAGTGCAAGGTGAAATCACCGAGGCCTTGACGGAACAATTACAAGTCGGCAGAGGCCATCGGGCGCCATTAGTGACCGTCCACCGTCCGAAAACAAAATCAGCTGCCGCAGGTGTGAACGAAACCTAAACTGCGGGGCTGACTCCTCATTAAATTGGCGCATTTTTTGCAATTTTTTTTCACTCAAATTTTCTTTTAGCCATGTGGGCGGGGTTAGACAGCTCCAGAAATTTTCGGCCCATTTCATCATTTGCAATTCTTTACTAAGTCGATCTATTTATTTTTTGGCATTCTAACCCCCACAGGAGGAGGAGGGGGAGTATTATTTGCAGCTTTTTTTTTTTTTACATAGTAGAACCTTTTAAAAAAATTGCAAGACTTTAAATTCTAAGGAGGCAGAAAATAAGAAAATGGAGCCAAAAGAAATGGGGGGGGGGGGGGGAAGAGGAAGAAGAGAAGAAGAAGAAGAAGAAGAAGAAGAAGAAGAAGAAGAAGAAGAAGAAGAAGAAGAAGAAGAAGAAGAAGAAGAAGAAGAAGAAGAAGAAGAAGAAGAAGAAGAAGAAGAAGAAGAAGAAGAAGAAGGATATATTTATTCCTTATAATCTTTTCTTTGCATTATTTATTTTGATTATATTATTTATTATTAATACTTTTTTATTTTCTATTATTTAATAATAATAAAATAATAATAATAAAATATACAGAACCTGAAAATATATATTTTTTTAAATAAAAATAAATAAAACAAATTGGGGTGACCAGCGACGAGCAGCTTTTAACAGTGACCTTTAAAATTTGAGCAAAACGACAAATTTTGCATTTTTTTTTTTTTAATTAACTTTATTCGGTTTCGTCCGTGTGTTTTTATTTATCCCAATTCATTGCGGGGTCGTAAGTGAGATTTTTTTTTTTCTTTTTTTTTTTGTAGATGAACTTGCGGATACTTACAATAAATACTAAAAAGAATCTAAAAAAAAAAAATAAGGCACAAAAATAAAAATACAAATAATCGTCACCAATTCGCTGAGGCCCGGTGTCGCCATTTGGACGAATTCGGCATAAAATACTTAAAAGTAAAGCGCACGGTGTGAATGGGAGAGAGCCCCTCGGCTCCGCACAGTGACAGCTAGCGGGGGGCCAGAAGAGAGAAACTCAAAACTACGTTTACTGGAAAGTTACATAAGTTTTCGTGACGCTGTTAACCCTTCGCAGACCTGCGACACGACGGTCTCATTACCGCGGAGGGTCGTGTCGCGGGTCCTGCGATTTTTTTAGCTGGTACGAGCGACCGGTAACGACTCATAAAAAAAAATAAATATTAAAATAATAATATTTTTTTTTTAAAAAGCGTCATGTGACCCCTCCAGTAAGAAGCCACTTTGTAGCTCAGCTGTCACTGCGCCCCTCACCTGAAGTAGTAGACATCGCTCTTGCCGGCGCTCAGCCCGGACTTTCTGATGACCTCCTCCTTCTTCCACCCCGGCGGCAGCGCCGGACAGTCCATCCTCCTCTTCTCCATGGACCGGCTCGTCTCCCTACACCGCCACCATCACCCCGCAGCCGCTCTCTCTGCCGCCCCCGCCGTGCACTGCGCCCTCTGGCGGCGGCAGCGCCCTCCAGCAGCGCGATTCTCTTCCGCAATCTAGTACCGGCATGAGCGGCGGAAAGATATCACCCGAACAGGAAACCGGCTTGATGACAGCAGCTTCATTTAACCCTTTCCTTGCGATAAAAAGTAGTCCGTTGTTTATGTGACATAAACCACTTACCGATTTTATTTTTTTTTTTCTTATGAGGTTTTTAAAGTGAATCCTCTCCAAAAACACTTCAGGAAGGGGCTTTTGCGACACACTGCGGTTTTTAACGACAGTATTTTACAACAGCAGCAAAACGAATGACATTTTTAATATCGTTCACACGGTGCAGTTTTTTTTTCTACGCGTTTGTCAATTTTTTCACCGCCGAGATCAAAATGGCTTTAAAAAAAAACCATAAAAAAAAGTGAAGAACGTACTTTGTGTTTTCATGGAAAAAGCTTTGTGCTTCACAGGTGGAAAAAAAAGACAGCTATTCCAAAACTAAAAAAATATATATTCAATTTTTTTTGTTATCTCTATTTTTTTTATATTTTTATTTTTATTCAATTTTTTTTAATTTATTATAATTTTCTCTTTTTTTATATATTTTTATTCAATTATTTATTATAATTTTCTCTTTATTTATATTTTTATTCAATTCTTTATTATAATTCTCTCTTTTTTATATATTTTTATTCAATTATTTTATTATAATTTTCTCTTTTTTTATATATTTTTATTCAATATTATTATAATTTTCTCTTATTTATTTATATTTTTATTCAATTATTTATTATAATTTTCTCTTTTTTATATATATTTTTATTCAATTTTTTATTATAATTTTCTCTTTTTTTATATATTTTTATTCAATTATTTATTATAATTTTCTTTATTTATATTTTTATTCAATTATTTATTATAATTTTCTCTTTTTTTTTATATATTTTTATTCAATTTATTTATTATAATTTTCTTTTTTTATATATTTTTATTCAATTATTTATTATAATTTTGCTTTTTTTTATATATTTTTATTCAATTATTTATTATAATTTTCTTTTTTTTTATATTTTTATTCAATTATTTATTATAATTTTCTATTTTTTTATATTTTTATTCAATTATTTATTATAATTTTATCTTTTTTATATATTTTATTCAATTATTTATTATAATTTTCTCTTTTTTATATTTTTATCAATTATTTATTATAATTTTCTCTTTTTTATATATTTTTATTCAATTATTTATTATAATTTTCTCTTTATTTTTATATATTTTTATTCAATTATTTTATTATAATTTTCTCTTTTTTTTATATTTTTATTCAATTATTTATTATAATTTTCTCTTTATTTTTTTAATATTTTTATTCAATTATTTATTATTATTTTTTTATGTATTTATCTTTTTTTTTTATTTATTATAATTTCACTTATTTTTTATTTATTTATTTATTTTAGCGGCTCCTCTCCAAAATCTTTCCCCAAAAACTTTTCTATTTATTTGTGAGGGAAATCCACTTTGCTTTTCATATAAGTAATATAATTTTTTTTTTTCTTCCATGTCAGGTTTTGATACACCTCGGATAAAAAAAAAAATAAAAAAACTCATTATTTCTAGGAATTGGCTGCAAACAGGGCACCGGCCAATCCAAAGGCTGCAAAGAAAATAAAACTTCAAGAAAAAAAAAACTAATTAAAATTGCATCTGGAAAATAAAGTCCTCCAGAGGACGTGTTCACACACGGCGTTGAATTGTTTTTTTTCTGTCGCTGTGGTTTTTACGCATTTTTTGTGCAGACCTGAAGCAGCGATTTTCACTTTTTATATATATATATATATATATATATATATATATATATATTATTAATATAATACACAAACTCTTTGATTTTGCACTTAAAAATGCAAGTGTGACGCCTAAGGGGGAAAAAAGCACCAAAAAATGCGAATTCAACGGCGTCTTTAAGTGCCCAGCGGACGGGAGATTTTCAGGAAATCGCATCCGATTGGACAATTGAACAGATTTTCTACACAAAAAAATGCAAAAAAAAAAAAAACTATTTACACTACATTGGAATAAAGCCAAAAAGGAGCGTTTCTGCTGAAAAAAAAAAAAACTGTGAACTCAGCCTAAGGGCGTGTTCACACCTAGTTGGAATATTTCTGCCTGTAAAAAAAATCCACATCTAATAAAAGGCTTATTATAAGGGATGTATTGACAGTGTGGTTCTCGGCAGGGGCTTCTGCTGAAAAAACCTTGTATAAAGAAATATTGAAAAAAAAAAAGGTTTTCGAACAGTTTTCTGGGTTTATCTCCACAGCGGAGTCACATAATGGGGCGCTCAGTGACAGCAGCGGGGGTCTTAGGCCAGGATCACACATGCGATAAACACGGATGAGTCTCGCATGTTAATATCCGGCACTACCGCCGGCACTCGGGAGCGGAGCGTTCGGCTGCATGTATTTCTATGCAGCCGCTCCCGAGTGCAGGCGGCAGTGCGCTGTCAGGTATTAACATGCGAGACTCATCCGTCTTTCTCACATGTGTGCTCCCGGCCTTACACACTGACCAGCACCTCCAGACAGAATACAGCAAGTGTGAACAGGTGTGATACTGAGACAGAACAACGCCCAAACCAAACAGCATGGCGGCTACACTCCTGAAGTCCATGTACGGAGCAGCCGCCGGCTCCTCGCCAGGACTTGGCTGCCTCATATACTCCTACATTGGGGTCCTCGGCCGGTCCGTGTGTCACATCACGTGTCTAAACAAGGCTCTGTGCATGCAGAGTTTTTCCAAGGACTTCTAAGTTCTCGGGTTTGGAGCAGATATTATCGAGACCTGCTGCAGGCAAGGGGCAAGGGACTGGAGATTTTTTATTTTTTTTTACCATCAAGTGCTTTTGAAAATCTGAAAAATGATCAAAAGACTGAAAGCACGAGCAGCCATAGAAATGAGGAGGAGCTTCTTCCATGCATATTTTTTTCTCAGGCAGTTTATTAAAAAAAAAAAAACTTCCATGTGCACCTACCCTAAGGCCACGTTCACACGTTCAGTATTTGACATCAGTATTTGACGATGGTCAGGGGACCTTCTTCTTTGTCACAGTCTGAATTCTTTTGCCTTTTGGAACAATATAGCTGTCCCCCATGTTTTTTGGTAGAGGAGACAATCCCCCATGGTTTATCATAAGGAATACATGAGGATGAGTCTGGTCCTTCGGGGATGAGTCTGGTCCTTCGGGGATGAGTCTGGTCCTTCGGGGATGAGTCTGGTCCTTCTCTGATTCCTGGTTAGATGGGAGGTAGAAGTGGCGGCCAAGCATTTATCGACCTGGTATTCAGGGACTTCGCCATGTTGAAATCACGCTACCCAAATCTCACCCAATGCCAGCACATAAGTCCCCAGACATCGTAGGAGAGGAGCCATTTTTATGCCAACATAACCTATTCTAAACAGAAAAACAACCATCTATCTGATCCTCAGACATTGTAAATGTACTACGTGGGGTTAAAACTCCAGCAATCAAGAATGAGAGAACTCTGGAGAAAAGATGGAAAATGACGGATCCTTAGGATAACTCATCAACGAGGGGGTGACATCCACTACCCCACAAGGTCAGGTATTTACAGTCAGATGTTCCCCGTATACAGAGCCAGCACAGCCGAGCTCCGCACCCCCGCAGGGATTACGCTTACGTATTGAGGCTCCGCTCCCATTCACTTGAACAATAGCAGAACCCTATGGATCGATCATGGGTTCACGAGTCCTGACAACCCCTTTACGTTTACAGGGCGCTGCATGAATTGGAATACATTCAGCGCCCCTAGTGGCGTATTCACATGGATTTTTTTTTATATAATTTTATCTCTAGCTGTGTTTTTAGAAAAATGGATCTTCCTCCACCATAAAGAGGGATTATAAGATAAATCACCGTCCTCATAGACCATCAGAAACATCAGCTATTAACCCTTCTGACACTCGAATGCACTGACTGAGACAGACAGAGGAGGGTCTCTGCGCAAGGACAATATTTGGCCCTTTTCAGCCTAAGAGGTCCTCATGAAGCACCACTCCACTTGCTTTGGAGGTAGTAGTGACCCCCTTACTTCTTGGACCCCTGTAACTGCACAGGTTGCCCCAATGATATGTCCGCCCCTGGTCTAATCATTACCGATACCACAAGTCGTCCTTGTGTTGGGGTTGGACTCCTGGCACCACAAATTTGCTTGATGTTCCCGGCACGGTGTCTCCGGTGACTTCACATCTATTCAGCGATTATCCCATTATCCCTAATCCTTGCAAGACATAACCTGTACATCATGGCTTCCCATGTGCAGCCGGCAGCTCCGAGTCCCAAGCCACAGGCATCTCCATGAGCAGGACCAGACATGCCACCCGTGCGTCTCGTGTGGGATCCACTCTCACACAAGGGAAGTGCTTCGATGTTGGCTTCTATTGCTCCACTGGTTGTACATGGCTGCAGATCGGGTCACAGGGATCTTCCACCCCAGAAGGATGTCCACCCCATCCAACCATCTAATGTGTCCTGAGGATGTTCGGACTGCTCCACAATGACAGATGTTGGCGAGAGAAGGATTGGACAGAGGCCCTATCCTTCACTAGGGTGGTCCAGGAGAAATGGCAGCATGCGGCGTGCCAAATGATCCTTCTGCTGACCACCGTCTTAACTTAGAAAAGCTTAAAAAGTAACTGCGGCACGGTGACGTAGTGGGAGTTTTTATCTGTGGGGTCACAAGTCTTTGACCTCAGCAATGGCTGAAATTAAGGAGCAGAACTGCTGAGCCAAGATCTTTGCCTCTTTGGTTGTGATCAGTTCGGCTCACAAGGCTCGAGGTATACGGGACCATAGAAACACATGAGCCCATCTACAAGTAGCCCACCTCTCCGAGGAGAGACCACCATGATAGAAGGGACACAGAGCTCGGCTAAACCCTTCTGACCTTTTGTTTCTGTGATTAATCCCCATTTATCACCTGGACCTGCACCGACCTGACCTGTCACTATGAAATGTCTGAGGCCGGAGTCACACTGGCGACAAAAACGGATGAGTGGAATGCGATGAAATATCGTATTGCACTCGGACCAATGTTTATCTATGGGGCAGCTCCCAGCATCCGATTTTTTCTCGGCCGTTTTCCTTGGGCCGAGAAAATCGCAGCATGCTGCGATTGTCACTGATTATCGGACGAGAATCGCCAATGCAAGTCTATGGGTGCGATGAAAAATCGGATTACACACGGACCATCAGTGTGACTTGCGAGAAAATCGCACCGGTGTCCTTTAGAAAAGCGGGCAATTCATCCCCGGCTATACTGTAAAATCAACACTGACAGGGTTAATAAAGAATAGAAAGAATACATATACACATAGAATATATATATATATATATATATATATACATGTCATTGTGAGACATATATATATTTATAGTTCATACACTTCTACATAGTATAATAGCCGCTAATTCAATTGCCGACATCTGTAAAATTACAGAACCCGACATGAAATGACACATGGTTTACATACAGTTAACCATGTCATTTCATGTAGTTTGATATATGGTTTTCACTAACAATTACATGAGTGTATGTGTGCAAAATTTCATACATGTAGGGGTTAGTTAAATGTGTAAATTTGTTGTAAAAAAATGCATGGGCTCCCGCAGTATTTTCTCCACCAGACAGGGAAAGCCAGTGAGTGGGGCAGATAATAATAGCCTAGGGAGGGTGCAATTTTTTTGTGCCCCCCTGGCTACTAACATCTGCCCCCAGCCACCCCAGAAAAGGCACATCTATGATTAGATGCGCCTTTTCTGGCACTTAGCCCGTCTATTTCCATTGCCCTGTTGCGGTGGCTAATGGGTTAATAATGGGTTAAGGCCACCTTGCTATTGGAAGGTGACTTTAAGCCAGCTTAATAACTGAGAGTTGTTAATAATGGAGAGTTGTCATTATACATTACACTTAACAAAAAAGTGCGAAACAACTGAAAATATGTCTTATATTCTAGGTTCTTCAAAGTAGCCACCTTTTGCTTTGTACGCAGAAAATGTGAACGGATGGACTCTACATGCCTGCTTCCCACCGTGAAGCATGGAGGAGGTGGTGTGATGGTGTGGGGGTGCTTTGCTGGTGACACTGTTGGGGATTTATTCAAAATTGAAGCGGTGAGCGGTCCAGCTCACCCCAAACCATCTCGATTGGGTTCAGGTCTGGTGACTGTGGAGGCCAGGTCATCTGGCGTAGCACCCCAACACTCTTCTCCTTGGTCAAATAGCCCTTACACAGCCTGGAGGTGTGTTTGGGGTCATTGTCCTGTTGAAAAATAAATGATGGTCCAAATAAATGCAAACCGTGTGGAATAGCATGCCGCTGCAAGATGCTGTGGTAGCCATGCTGGTTCAGTATGCCTTCAATTTTGAATAAATCCCCAACAGTGTCACCGGCAAAGCACCCCCACATCATCACACCCCTCCTCCATGCTTCACGGTGGGAACCAGGCATGTAGAGCCCATCCGTTCACCTTTTCTGCGTGCAAAGCAGTAATCAAAGCAAAAGGTGGCTACTTTGAAGAACCTAGAATATAAGACATATTTTCAGTTGTTTCACACTTTTTTGTAAAGTGTAATGTATAATTCCACATGTGTTATTCATAGTTTTGTTGCCTTCAGTGTGATTCTACAATTTTCATGTCATGAAATCAAAAAATTTTAATGAGAAGGGAATTTTGTTGTACTTATATAGTATTCTCTATATATCTATATGATAAAACATCATTTGAATAGAGAGGCTAGTGTCAAACTTGTCTGATGCAGATAAATCGATTCTCTGTTCAATCGATACATACTGGAGATTTCAAAACATTTTGTGCATTCTGGTCCACTATATTTGGTTTTGTGAGTCCACCTAAAATATAGCTCGTTAGACGTATAGTCACACGTAGATCAGTGCGGAAATCGCATCCTCGCATAATCATACAAGGAGCAATGTTAGTAATTCATTTGTGCTGATTCTCGTCCTCCTGCAACGGTCACTGATATTTATACTGGTGTGGTCTCCTCCTAGGATTCATGATGGTCATTATATGTCTATTAATGGTCACTGAGACATCACTGCTGCCTCTGAAGATTCATGATAATGTGGTATTACATGGTGCACTGAGTCCTCCTCCTCCTGCACTGGCAGACGGGTCACTATAATGTGGTATTACATGGTGCACTGAGTCCTCCTCCTCCTGCACTGGGCAGATGGGTCATTATAATGTGGTATTACATGGTGCACTGAGTCCCTCCTCCTCTGCCTGGCAGATGGGTCATTATAATGTGGTATTACATGGTGCACTGAGCCTCCTCCTCCTGCGCTGGCAGATGGGTCATTATAATGTGGTATTACATGGTGCACTGAGTCCTCCTCCTCCTGCCTGCAGAGGGTCATTATAATGTGGTATTACATGGTGCAGTGAGTCCTCTCCTCCTGCCCTAGCAGATGGGTCATTATAATGTGGTATTACATGGTGCGTGAGTCCCCTCCTCCTGCTGCAGACGGTCATATAATGTGGTATTACATGGTGCAGTGAGTCCCCTCCTCCTGCCCTAGCAGATGGGTCATTATAATGTGGTATTACATGGTGCGCTGAGTTCCCCTCCTCCCGTGCTGGCAGACTGGTCACTATAATGTGGTATTACATGGTGCACTGAGTTCCCCTCCTCCTGTGCTGGCAGACTGGTCACTATAATGTGGTATTACATGGTGCACTGAGTCCTCCTCCTCCTGTGCTGGCAGACGGTCATTATAATGTGGTATTACATGGTGCACTGAGTCCCCTCCTCCTGTGCTGGCAGACTGGTCACTATAATGTGGTATTACATGGTGCACTGAGTCCTCCTCCTCCTGGCTGGCAGATGGTCATTATAATGTGGTATTACATGGTGCACTGAGTCCTCCTCCTCCTGCGCTGGCAGACGGGGTCACTATAATGTGGTATTACATGGTGCATGAGTCCTCCTCCTCCTGGCTGGCAGACGGGTCATTATAATGTGGTATTACATGGTGCGCTGAGTTCCCCTCCTCCGTGCTGGCAGACTGGTCACTATAATGTGGTATTACATGGTGCACTGAGTTCCCCTCCTCCTGCGCTGGCAGACTGGTCATATAATGTGGTATTACATGGTGCACTGAGTTACCCTCCTCCTGTGCTGGCACAGGTCATTTAATGTGGTATTACATGGTGCACTGAGTCCTCCTCCTCCTGTCGCTGGCAGAGGGTCATATAATGTGGTATTACAAGGTGAGTGAGTCTCCTCCTCCTGCGCTGGCAGACGGGGTCATTATAATGTGGTATTACATGGTGCACTGAGTCCTCCTCCTCCTGCGCTGGCAGATGGTCACTATAATGTGGTATTACATGGTGCACTGATTTCCTCCTCCTCCTGCGCTGGCAGACTGGGTCATTATAATGTGGTTTTACATTGGTGCACTGAGTCTCCTCCTCCTGCGCTGTCAATGGGTCATGTAATGTGGTATTACATGGTGCACTGAGTCCTCCTCCTCCTGCGCTGGCAGATGGTCACTATAATGTGGTATCATAAGGTGTATGAGTCCTCCTCCTCCTGCCTGTCAGATGTCACTATAATGTGGTATTACATGCTGCACTGAGTCCTCCTCCTCCTGCGCTGGCAGATGGTCCTATAATGTGGTATCATGGTGCACTGAGTCCTCCTCCTCCTGCCTGGCAGATGGGTCACTATAATGTGGTATTACATGGTGCACTGAGTCCTCCTCCTCCTGCGCTGGCAACTAGGTCGTTTATAATGTGGTATCATATGGTGCACTGAGTCCTCCTCCTCCTGCACTGTCAGATGGGTCACTATAATGTGGTATTACATGCTGCACTGAGTCCTCCTCCTCCTGCGCTGGCAGACTGGTCACTATAATGTGGCATTATATGGGTGCACTGAACATTCCATCTTTTTGAGCCATATTTAAGATGCCTTAATGTTATACAATGTTGCTATATACTTTGTATCAATGCCTCAATTTCTCTGCTTGCTCTCATTCCAAAAACCTTCATAACCACGAGTACGACACGTTCTTCACATCACCTCTTGGCTGTGGCGTCACACGAGGCAGTAGACACATTTACCATTCGGGAATGTCTAAGAAAACTCTAAGGCCTCATACTCACTGGTGCCGATAACGGATGAAAATCAGACGATAAAAAATCGGATGCAAATCTGACCAATGTTAGTCAATGGGTGAGTTCTCATTAGCGATTTTTTTCTCATCAGATATTGGTGTGAGAAAAAAATCGCAGCTTGCTGCGATTTGATGCGATTTTGGGATGAAAATCGCCAATGCAAGTCAATGGGTGCGATTAAAAAACGCACAGCACTCGCACCATGCAAGTGCTGTCCGATTTATACACACCAGTCTCCTTTGAAAAGCCGGTAATTCATCCCGGCTACTGTAAAATCACACTGACAGCTCACAAAACAGTAGATACATACACATAGAATACATATATATATATATATATATTATATTATACATGTCATTGTGACACATACATATATATATATTTATAGTTCTTACACTTCTACATACTGTAATAGCTGCTAATTCAATTGCCGGCTTTTGTGAAATCACAGAAGCCGACATGAAATGATACATTGTTTCCACACAGTTAACCATGTCATTTCCTGTATTTTGATATAGGGATTTGAACTTACAATTACATGAGTGTATTTGTACAAAATTTCAGACATGTAGGGGTTAATTAAAGGTGTAAATTCGTTGAAAAAAAATGGTGGGCTCCCGCTGTATTTTCTCCACCAGACAGACAAAGCAAGCGAGTGGGGGCAGATAATAATAGCCTAGGGAGGGTACATTTTTTTTGTGCCCCCCCCTGGCTACTAACATCTGCCCCCAGACACCCCAGAAAGGGCAAATCTCTAATTAGATTTGCCCTTTCTGGCACTTTGCCCGTCTATTCCCATTGCCCTGTAGCGGTGGCGAATGGGTTAATAAGGCGTTAATGTCACCTTAGTATTGAAAGGTGACCTTAAGGCAGGTTAATAATTGAGAGCTGTCAATTAGACAACTATCAATTATTAATCCTATTGAAGTAAATAAAAAAACACAAACACACTTTAAGAATAAATAATTTTAATGAAATCAAAACACATTTTTTTGACCATCTTTTATTTCACTCTTAATCCGTTCGAAGCCCTTGTTCTTCTAAAATAAATATAAAATAATAAAACAACATTATTCTTACCTATTTGGTGATCTGTCACGTCCCACGATGTAATCCTTCACAAAGGGTTAACTAGCAATCAGATAAGCAGCGCAAGTAATCCTGCGTGCTCATCTGATAGCTCCTGAATGAATGAGCTTATCTCCTGCCGACAGGAGAGGATGTGATTAATGAATGAAGCTTAATTGATTGTATCCCACTTTCACGTTAGGTCAGGTCACTCAAGTGAAAGTGGCAATAAATCAATTAAGCTCCATTCATGAATCTATTCCTCTCCTTTCACTGGGAGAGTAACTGATTCATTCATGGGGTTACAACTTGGAGACAGCATTAGCTCTCTGCAAGCTGTAACCTGTTAACCCTTTCTGATGGATTACACCGTGGGACCTGACTGTACATCGGATTGGTAAGAATAATTTTGCTTTTTTATTTATTTTTATTACAGGAAATGGTTTTAGCAGGAAAATAAAATATGGTCAAAAACTGTGTGATTATTTCATTAAACTTATTTTTTATTAAACTGTGTGTATTTGATTTTTGTATCATACAATAGGATTAATAATTGATAGTTGTCTAATTGACAGCTCTCAATTATTAACCTGCCTTAAGGTCACCTTTCAATACTAAGGTGACATTAACGCCTTATTAACCCATTCGCCACCGCTACAGGGCAATGGGAATAGACGGGCAAAGTGCCAGAAAGGGCGAATCTAATTATAGATTTGCCCTTTCTGGGGTGTCTGGGGGCAGATGTTAGTAGCCAGGGGGGGCACAAAAAAAATGTACCCTCCCTAGGCTATTATTATCTGCCCCCACTCGCTGGCTTTGTCTGTCTGGTGGAGAAAATACAGCGGGAGCCCACACATTTTTTTCAACGAATTTACACCTTTAATTAACCCCTACATGTCTGACATTTTGCACAAATACACTCATGTAATTGTAAGTTCAAACCATATATCAAAATACAGGAAATGACATGGTTAACTGTGTGGAAACAATGTATCATTTCATGTCGGCTTCTGTGATTTCACAAAAGCCGGCAATTGAATTAGCGGCTATTACAGTATGTAGAAGTCTAGGAACTATAAATATATGTATATATATATATATGTCACAATTACATGTATATATATATATGTATTCTATGTGTGTATATGTATTGTTTCTATTCTTTATTAAAGCTGTCAGTGTGATTTTACAGTAATGCCAGGGATGAATTAGCGGCTATTATACTATGTAGAAGTGTATGACCTATTTTATATATATATATATATATATTAGATGTATATATAAATTTTATTATATATATAATTATTTGCTTTTTGTGAAAATTTTTTTGTTACAATGTGATTTTTACATGACTTTACATAGAGATAACTGCTCTATGTAAAACTTCATGTTAAAATCGCATTGCATACAGATGGAAAACTGATGGAAAACTGACAGAAAACGCATGGTGCGATTTAAAATCGCATCAAAATCGCATGCCTTTTTACAACAAATGTACCGTTTTTTTCCTGCAGAAAACGGACCGATTTTTTTCCACCCAGTGAGTATGAGGCCTAAGAAAGTTGTCCGAGCCGCAGTCTCAGCTGTTACTTATCGCTCAGTGTTACAAGGATTTCCAAAATTAAAAGCGCCTAAATGTGAAATGACATAAAAGAAGGATTCAATGAGAAGCCGCCATATACAGCGAGGCAGCCCAGTCAGTGCCCGCTGTATATGTACTGACCTCTGCTTTACAAAAAGTTTCTCAAAGTTAGAACTTTTTTTAATTGACCATAAAGTCGGTACAATTGGCCGAAACCTTCGCCCGGAGAGGAGATATTCCAGATGTGCAGCGTGTGCAAAATTCTAATGATCTCATATAAAAAAAAAAAGAAGAGGAGAGCTCTGGGTTTATTGCAGGTATTATAAACGCTTAACCCTTTCTATAGCAGATACAAATATCTTCCTTTGTAACCATTTTATGCAACTTTGAAACTTTGAATGTAGTTCACAAACTTTTGATTGTTTTGTGCAGACGGTTCCAATTCAAACATCTACATCTCCATGGAAACAGACTACAAACAAACCCGGTGTAGTCTGATCCTGTAGAATTCTCGCCTACCTACTGTGATACTATTAATTAGGGAAGACGTGGAAGACTTCTGTCTGCACAATCAGACTACACTACAATTTTTGTGCAACTCTGAGTTGTTCCAAAAAAATTGCAACATTTCTGACAGTCATACACCAGAATTATACCGAAACTGTTTGATATGAGTTACCAGGGAAGCACACTGGTCTGCATAAGAGTTGTAAAGAGCAGCATGATGTAGGGGCTGAGACCCTGATTTTTAGGGTGTCACTTACTGCTGTTCTTGGTGCAGTTTTTATACAATCCTTATTTTATTTGCTGCAGATCTAGCAGTTCTCTGAATGCTGCGTTCTGTATAACCCCTCCCGCACCACTGATTGGCAGCTTTCTGTGAGCACTGTACATAGGCAGAAAGCTGCCAATCAGTGGAGAGGCAGGAGGACTCCATGAGAAAAGACACCTAGTCCTGCAGTGATAATCTCCTGCTGATAAAATACTGATCTTTATGAGACAACAACATGCAGCTCATTAAGCGACACATCGCTGGAATCAGGGTCTCTGTTCTCAGATTAGGTGGCAAAAACCTTGTGCAAATTCCCTTTGATTATGGACTGTTTGGTTTCCCATTGATCTCAGTGGTGACTATATAATATTGTATTTCAGAAGGGCAAGAGTGGTGGATGCACTTCCCACGGCAGTGACAGTGAGTTTCAAACAATCCCTAAAGGTGTTGATAGCCATTTTTCCTGGGCACATTTTGATCCCTGAAGCTGGCCATGTAAAGAGAAGGACTACGAACTGTGGACTTATCAATAATGATTGGATATCACATTACTAGTATTTCCCCTCTGCAGGATCCATCTCTAATATTCTACTGGAGACCCACTGCTATGATGTCTCCTATACACAGCATATAGGAGCTGCGAGTAAACTGAAAAGACTGCACACCGCTGTGTCCTCCTGTTTATTTGCTGCGTCATCACCTCTTACACATACAGTTGCCCTGGGGCCTAGCTCTACCTGTGGAGAGCTGTAACAACTCTGCTGCATCACCATCAGCCCCAGCGGACTCTGAAGACACGTCGGCTAACATCTTTATTGCCGAATACCACAGGTGGAGTCACGAACTATCTTTCATAAACGTTATCATCCCCTTATCATCATTTTCATTGGATGCCCAGGGCCACGGACCGGGTCACTGCTGCCGTGACACATCCCTTAAGAACTGGCCCGATACCGAGTAGCAGTTTTCTTCAGAGTAAGTGAAGAGTCCAGGAGGCGTGGAGAAGGCGAGGAAGTGGCTCCTAAGTGGAGAAAGAAGCATAATTATTTAATACTGCACAGTTGTGTGTTTTTGCTATTAATTTGTGCAGAATTAATTGAACCCACAGTGAACATTTAACCCTTTGAGTATAGTATGCTTTCATTCCAGCAGTCTGTAAATGATATCTGATGAGGATATGCACAGTATTGTTAATTATAGCCTGGAATTACAGCTTGGACGGGAGGTGAAATTTTGATTTTTTTTTGTTGTTGTAATGATGCCACAGAATTCCCAGGGTGGGATAAGGGGCCATGGGGTCAGGAGGACATGTCCTGCTGCATCTTTCCAACATTCCTCCTTTTAATAGTGATGTGACGGCAGCTCAGAAAGTCAAAGTGAGGAAACGCCACTCCTGCGGGGGTCTGCACCGGGAGAAGCATGGCTCCGAATCCTGGCACACCCAACAGCCGATTACAGATGATATTGGCAGTCTTCATAAAGATGGCGTTTTTGGATGGTGGGATGGTGGGACCCAGGGGTGGATCAGGTTGGGATCTAGTGGCTCGAAAACTTGACATCTATAAAAAAAAAAGTTTAAAAAGAAATGTAATCTAAGGGTTAAGTTGACTCCACTTGCTGGTGATGGGAGGGAAAGAGTTAATGCCAAATTACCAAATCACATGCTCGCATTCTGTCACACTTACGTTAACCTTCCCTGCTCTTGACCGCCAGAACTATCTTTTCGGCCTCCAACCCTCGGTGACTCACTCTGAAGTTATGTAATATCACGCAAAACTTTTTTACACCGTTTATAAAAAAGCAAACATTTCCCCGCTGCTATAAAATCCCTCGACTCCGACCGGAGCAGGAAGCGAAGAGTTAAATGTGTCGGCGTTTGCAGTTCTTTCCTATGGCACAACTTGTTCTGCCAGATCAGAGGTCAGGGCGGTGCGTCCTCGGCATTAGTCATGGCGGATGCCATTTATTTGTTCTTTCTATGATGTGGCAGGCGCTGTTACAGTGATTCTTCAAAAACTTTACTGTGTGAGTGACGTAACGCCTCCCCTCCACCAGAATAACCAGCACCCTCCTCCCCAGGGCGACCCCTCACTGTCTGGGGTCTCCATTGCCAGAGGGGTGTCGTACATGGTGGTATGGTGACTGTATGTGGTTTTATTGCAGCACTGTATGGCGACTTTTGTCTGTGCATTATGTTGCTCTGTTACTTGGGACTTACAGGATATTATTTTAGAGCTGCCTACTCATGGGAGAGCTGTATGGATCAGGGCCAGAGAGTGGGCCGAAACTAAAAACGAGGAACAGATGTAGAATCTGAGATTGATTTCAGGAAGTGGAAGCGGGGCTTCATCATTCTACAGGAAGTGAGGGCGGGGCTTCATCATTCTACAGGAAGTGAGGGCGTGGCTTCATCATTATACAGGAAGTGAGGGCAGGGCTTCATCATTCTACAGGAAGTGAGGGCGGGGCTTCATCATTCTACACGAAGTGAGGTTGCGGCTTCATCATTCTACAGGAAGTGAGGGCGGGGCTTCATCATTCTACAGGAAGTGAGGGCGGGGCTTCATCATTCTACAGAAAGTGAGTGTGGGGCTTTATTGTTCTACAGGAAGTAAGGGTGGGGCTTTATATGTAAGAAGTGGAGGGGGGGCTGTTTCTTTACAGGAAATAGAGGAGGGTCTTCATCACTATACAGTAAGTGGAGGAGGCTGTTTATCTCTAAACATATAGGGGCGGATCTCTGTCTCCCTATAGGAAGTGGGGTGGATCTTTGTATCCCTATAGGAAGTGGGGGTTGATCTTTGTCTCCCTATAGGAAGTGGGGGTGGATCTTTGTAGCCCTATAGGAAGTGAGGGCGGATCTTTGTCTCCCTATAGGAAGTGGGGGCGGATCTTTATCTCCCCATAGAAGTGGGGGCGGATCTTTGTCTTTCTATAGGAAGTGGAGGCGGATCTTTGTCTCCCTATAGGAAGTGGGGGCGGATCTTTGTCTCCCTATAGGAAGTGGGCGGATCTTGTCTCCCATGGTGGGGCAGATCTTTGTCTCCCTATAGGAAGTGGGGGCAGATCTTTGTCTCCCTATAGGAAGTGGGGGCGAATCTTTGTCTCCCCATAGGAAGTGGGGGCGGATCTTTGTCTCCCTGTAGGAAGTGGGGGCAGATCTTTGTCTCCCTATAGGAAGTGGGGGCAGATCTTTGTCTCCCTGTAGGAAGTGGGGCGAATCTTTTTCTCCCTATAGGAAGTGGGGGCAGATCTTTGTCTCCCTATAGGAAGTGGGGGCAGATCTTTGTCTCCCTATAGGAAGTGGGGGCAAATCTTTGTCTCCCTGTAGGAAGTGGGGCGGATCTTTGTCTTCCTATAGGAAGTGGTGGTTGATCTTTGTCTCCCTATAGGAAGTGGGGGTGGATCTTTGTCTCCCTATAGGAAATGGGGGCGGATCTTTGTCTTCCTATAGGAAGTGGGGGCAGATCTTTGTCTCCCTGTAGGAAGTGGGGCGGATCTTTGTCTCCCTATAGGAAGTGGGGGCAGATCTTTGTCTCCCTGTAGGAAGTGGGGGCGGATCTTTGTCTCCCTGTAGGAAGTGGGGGCGGATCTTTGTCTCCGTATAGGAAGTGGGGGCTGATCTTTGTCTCCCTATAGGAAGTGGGGGCGGATCTTTGTCTCCCTGTAGGAAGTGGGGGCGGATCTTTGTCTCCGTATAGGAAGTGGGGGCGGATCTTTGTCTCCCTATAGAAAGTGGGGGCGGATCTTTGTCTCCCTGTAGGAAGTAGGGGCAGATCTTTGTCTCCCTGTAGGAAGTGGGTGCAGGTTTTTGTTTCTTTACAGGAAGTGGGGGCTCCTGCTCTCCTGTCTCTCAAGCAGCAGACAGCTCTCAGTTCAGGGCAGGCTAGTCAGTGGGCAAGATTAGGAGCAGTGCATGCTGGGAAACAAGGTAAAATAAGTAAATTGTAATATATTGTAAGTCCCAGCACCTATATGCTTGCAAAATACTAATAGGCTTTGTGAGAAAGGAGAGGTACACTATGATTAACTTCAACAACAGCTCAAAAAGAATAAGCGAATCTGCAGCCCCGGCGACATCTCTCACCCCATCCGAAATATCCACAATAAGCTTTCTGCCACAGACTTGGAAAACTTGGGATCACTTAGTACAACCACCCCTCAGAGTGGGCGTTTGGGGGCATTTCTGGGGACTTTTGGGTCAGTCTGGGTATTTCTGGGGACAGGTTATGTGTCCCAAATTTTGGGGTGAACCGTTGTTAAACACAGAAAAGGAACTAAATAAACAATTCCTAGTAATAGATGACTACACCCCGGGATCAGGGCAGGGACACAGAAAACAAGAAGGCGATGCCATGTAGGATAGAATATCTGTGATGGAGACACTATTGGATAATTGGGTTCCTGGGAATTATGGAACTCGTGTAGCAGGAAAATTCACTCCGAGAACATGATTAGTCACAAGAGGCAAGACCAGACGTCTCCACACATTACAGGACTGAGGGGGTGGGAGCTCCACCCGAGATGCTGTCACCGCTACAGCCTGTGGTTGGTGTACAGTGATTGGGAGAAATGATTTCAGAATACACAGCCATTTGTATTATCAGATATGTAAAGACAGGAGGCTTTTGTTTCCTCATTTGAAAAAAATAATTACATCTGCATACTGTTACCACCAGGGGGAGCTCACTGCATATGAATTTATACAGCCACCACTAGGGGAGCTCACTACATATTTATTTATACAACCACCACTAGGGGGAGCTCACTACATATTTATTTATACAACCACCACTAGGGGGTCATATATTATTTCAGCCCTAGGCATCTACATATTTATTTTTACAGCCACCACTAGGGGGAGCTCACTTCATATTTATTTTAAACACCGGCAGCTATACATATTATTTTCAGCCACCACTAGGGGGAGCTCACTTCATATTTATTTATATAGACACCACTAGGGGAGCTCACTCATTATCAGTAGATACCTAGGAGGAGCTTTGGTGTCCGGTGATATCAGTTCTTAACCTCCTATAGCCACCTGCGAGAGCTGACGAGCCAGCGACAGAGAGGAAAGGCTGCGGTGTCCGACAGCTGTGTGACATAGAATGATATAGAGGCAAAAATATCTACAACATGGAGGAAGGTATTGGGTCCCAAGTCTGAATTATTGTATTCGGGTCTCATTTTCAGCCCCATTGCCCTCAATGTATAACATCCGGCAGCTCACCCTTGGTGTATAACGTCCGGCCCATCGTCCCCCGGTGTAAAACGTCCGGCCTCATTGCCCCCCCGGTGTATAACGTCCGGCCTCATTGCCCCCCCGGTGTATAACGTCCGGCCCATCGTCCCCCGGTGTAAAACGTCCGGCTCATTGCCCCCCCGGTGTATAACGTCCGGCCTCATTGGAAGGAACCGCAGCAACTCAGCCATGAAGTGGCGACCCCGTAATGTTTTTTTTTTAACTTTTTATTGAAAGATCCCACAAAATAAGATTACAAACATATGACAATACAGTATAAAGTCAAAATAATCCAAATAATCAGCGTTCACAGTGACATAACTATAATATCATCACTTTCCCGGTCTGGAAGGGACACACATCAGGGACTATATCGCGAGATTGAGGAGACCATAGCATTAGGAGGCAAGTGCGTCAAGGGTGAACTACACCATTTTTCTCAAATTTTATGGAACTTTTGGGGACATCCTCTCTTCCTATACAATATATTCTCATAAGGAATTATATAATTCTCTAATTTCTTCCACTGATTTATCGAGAGAGATTTCCCCCCCATCCGCATCAACACTATTGCTTTCCTGGCCATAAGTAAAACCTCCCGAAGAAATATTCTATCATGGTGGACCCACATCTCCTCATCCACGGATATATATATATCGGATCTATCGCATACCTTAAATTAGATTCCCTCCCCTGGAAACAGCACACAAAGAATTATTGGTCCAATCACCCAGTTTTTTACTAGACTCTAAGGGTAACCGAGCTTCCAGACCAAGAGGGACGACGCTAGCGCCCCAGAGATGAACGCCCCACTATCCCTCCATTACCAATTTTCTATCAGTCCCCCCCCAGAAGCAGGAGTCTGAGTGGCCACGTGTCCAGCACACCACCACGATCCCACAGGGTAGTATGTCCAGGGGAGGAGGAGACGCAGCAGCATTAGTTCAACCAGAATATTAGTCATTCCACAAATCAGAACAGGAACAGGCAACAATAAAAAATAACAGTTAACCATTACAGTACCCAGTCCAGGTATGAAAATAAGAGATCAAGGACAATAGTACACTAGAAGCAAAGTCAAAAATTACCATCAAAAGCACAAAGAGCAACGTATATAATGAGATTTACCATAATAATATATACTATTATTGCTACTTCTGGCGTCATTCTCTCCCAGAGATCCACTCCGCTGCCTCCATCGGGCTCTGAAAGAAAGTTACCCTCTCACCATCTATAACCCTAAGCCTGGCTGGGTACGCCATTGATTAAATCACATTAGAGTTCTTCAAACGCCAGTAGGGGTCTTGGAGGCGCCCCCGGAGGATTTGGTCTCCCGGGTACACAGTGAGCCCTCTCCACAGCGTATGCATAGGAGAAGGTGGCTTCCGGAAATCAAGTATGGATCCATCTTTCCACAAAGTTACTCAGATTATTCCCTTCAGCCCTCTCCGGCAGTCCAGTGATACAGATGTTGTTTCGCCTTGATCCATTTTCTAGGTCGTCTTGCTTTTGACCACATAACTCCAGGTTTTGTTCCAGCACTCTGATCCGCTCAGGTAGAGGCGCTGTTTGGTCCTCAAGACTTGAAATTCTATCCTCCGCCTGTTGGACTTTCTCACCCAAATTGGACATATCATTGCGGGTCATCCCGGGTCAGTTTTGATTTCCTCAATGTTCCCACTCAGGGGGCCGTGCTGCCTTGAATGTTGTTCGGACACCTGTTTCAGAGTAAGTTCTGTATCCATGTCCTCTGATTCCTGAGAAATTGATGCCTCCTCCTGGGTTGACCTGTTCGAGGACTTTTGCGTGGCCACTAAATTATTGCTCCTGGCAAAGGACTTAAGCTTATCAGCAGCAGATTGCGACTTAGAAGGGCTCATGATGCCTTTTCTCGAGATACGCGCACAATGTAAGAATAAATCTCTTGACTGGTCAAACAGTATGCGTAAAGAGATAACGGTAGCGGCTCGGACATAAAGAGAAAAAGAAAAAGCGAGGATCACAGTCATTTCTCTATTGGATTCGATTGCAGGGAAAAAATATGTGCAACAGACGCAATTTCCAGACGGGGCACAAGGTGGCAGCAGAGCGTTATATTCGGCTTCCCCTACTGTATAAGCTGCTATTGTCCCTCGCTCCCCAAGATGGCGGTTTTGGCGCCAAAAAAGGACAAGGACTTCGCCCCCCACCCAGAGGCAATCCCTAAAGCACCCCCTGTCCACGGATGGGCTGGAGGGGAGCAACAAAGCGGGCTGTACAAGGGGAAATCAGACAAGAGGAGCAGGGACGCACAGCAGCAGACCCAGTCTGTGCACCTCCTGGAGCTGGCAAAATGGCCGCTGCAGCCGCGACGGTCGTCCTCCTCTCGGCTCAGTCGGCTCTCCTGCACCCACCAGACCTCCTCCGCTCCCGCTCCTCCTCTACACCTCACTCGTCCGCACTGTTTGCGTGATCCGGCCTGGCTCTCCCAGCGTTTGAGAAGGGCTGGAAGTAATGATGGCGATCATGGCGCCCTTCCTCCACGGCTTCTCCGGTATCTCCCGGTGTCAGGCGTCGGTGGGACCCTGTCCAGCGCCTGTTCTGAGCGCCGCAGGGGTCGGGAAGCCTGTGTAGGCCCCGGTGATGTAAATTCTTCCTCCTTTTGCTTGTTTTACAGTGATAAATCAGGGGGATCCTAGGAGCCGTTACAGAGCACGTCTGCTCAGCTTGGGATCCAGGCCACGCCGGCGACCCCGTAATGTTACAGAGCGGGGGGTCGAGTGCTGAAGTAAAGAGGGCAGAAAAGTCAGTAACGCACTGGTGACCCCATAACTGCAGAGTCCAAACCTCTGGGATTAACATCAGCACAAACACTGCGCCCCCGCCAGAAGCTTCATGGCCGAGCAGCTGCATGCAGCCTTACATCACCAAGCACAATGCTGGGCGTCAGATGGAGTGGTGTAAAGCCGCCAGCACTGGACTCTGATGGAGGAGTCTGGGTTTGGTGATTCCAGGACTGCATTGTGCCCGCTGTACAGATGGTGGAGGAGGATAATGGTGTGAGATGTTATCAGGGGGCGACCTTTGCCCCTTAGGGTACGTTCCCACGGTCAGTACACAATGAGGGTTGAACGCTGTGTACTTGTGCAGCCTCCAACCCGCAGCGCCCAGATGTTACAGCAGAGTGGATGGGAATACAAGAAATCCATGTCCATAATGCACGCACGGACGCCGGCGGCTCACCCGCGGAGACGGACATGTCTAATTATCATGCGGAGACGCGAGTCCAAACGCTGCCGATTACTGACCGTGGGAACGTAGCCTGAGACCCAAAGACACAGAAAGGCGGCCAGTGACTCTTCTGACAACCGTCGGCGTCCAGCATGCCTGTGATGGCGTTCTATAGGCAGCAGGGGGCGCACTGTGTCTGCTGTTTCAGCTCCATTGATCAGTAATTCTACGATCTCTTCCTATCACAGTGGAGAGCAATGAGCGCTGTAAAAGAAGAAATGACACTTTCATCTCACCGAATGGAAAGGAAAAAAAGGCCGCGTTTTGTATCGGTCCGACATTATATACCAGTAACGCTGAACAGGTGAGAAAGAACCAGAATCGCTGATATTTTTGGTCACTTCTGGAAAACAAAAAAATAGTTATTGTTCTTGGAAGAAAGAGGAAAAATCTAAAGCAGAAAGGGGAACAGATAAGATAGATGATGATAAAATAATAAATAAAATCATACTAATAAATGAAATAATAATAATAAACAGATGACATTGATGATATTCTATGTGCAGAGCGCCATCTCCTGGTATTACTCGGCTCTGCAGTTAGCGCCATCTGGTATTACTCGGATCTGCAGTTAGCGCCATCTCCTGGTATTACTCGGCTCTGCAGTTAGCGCCATCTCCTGGTATTACTCGGCTCTGCAGTTAGCGCCATCTCCTGGTATTACTCGGCTCTGCAGTTAGCGTCATCTCCTGGTATTATTTGGCTCTGCAGTTAGCGCCATCTCCTGGTATTATTCGGCTCTGCAGTTAGCACCATCACCTGGTATTATTCAGCTTTGCAGTTAGCGCCATCTACTGGTATTACTCGGCTCTACAGTTAGCGCCATTCTTTCTGGTATTAGCACTTGGCGCTCTGCAGTTAGCGCCATCTCCTGGTATTACTCGGCTCTGCAGTTAGCGCCATCTCCTGGTATTACTCGGCTCTGCAGTTAGCGCCATCTCCTGGTATTACTCGGCTCTGCAGTTAGCGCCATCTCCTGGTATTACTCGGCTCTGCAGTTAGCGCCATGTCCTGGTATTACTCGGCTCTGCAGTTAGCGCCATCTCCTGGTATTACTCGGCTCTGCAGTTAGCGCCATCTCCTGGTATTACTCGACTCCGCAGTTAGCGCCTTCTCCTGGTATTACTCGGCTCTGCAGTTATCGCCTTCTCCTGGTATTACTCGGCTCTGCAGTTAGCGCCTTCTCCTGGTATTACTCGGCTCTGCAGTTAGTGCCATCTCCTGGTATTACTCGGCTCTGCAGTTAGCGCCATCTCCTGGTATTACTCGGCTCTGCAGTTAGCGCCTTCTCCTGGTATTACTCGGCTCTGCAGTTAGCGCCTTCTCCTGGTATTACTCAGCACTGCAGTTAGCGCCATCTCCTGGTATTACTCAGCACTGCAGTTAGCGCCTTCTCCTGGTATTACTCGGCTCTGCAGTTAGCGCCTTCTCCTGGTATTACTCGGCTCTGCAGTTAGCGCCATCTCCTGGTATTACTCGACTCTGCAGTTAGCGCCATCTCCTGGTATTGCTCGACTCTGCAGTTAGCGCCTTCTCCTGGTATTACTCGGCTCTGCAGTTAGCGCCATCTCCTGGTATTACTCGACTCTGCAGTTAGCGCCATCTCCTGGTATTGCTCGACTCTGCAGTTAGCGCCATCTCCTGGTATTACTCGACTCTGCAGTTAGCGCCTTCTCCTGGTATTACTCGGCTCTGCAGTTAGCGCCATCTCCTGGTATTACTCGGCTGTGCAGTTAGCGCCATCTCCTGGTATTACTCGGCTGTGCAGTTAGCGCCTTCTCCTGGTATTACTCGGCTGTGCAGTTAGCGCCATCTCCTGGTATTACTCGGCTCTGCAGTTAGCGCCTTCTCCTGGTATTACTCGACTCTGCAGTTAGCGCCATCTCCTGGTATTACTCGGCTCTGCAGTTAGCGCCTTCTCCTGGTATTACTCGGCTCTGCAGTTAGCGCCTTCTCCTGGTATTACTCGGCTCTGCAGTTAGCGCCACCTCCTGGTATTACTCGGCTCTGCAGTTAGTGCCATCTCCTGGTATTACTCGGCTCTGCAGTTAGCGCCATCTCCTGGTATTACTCGGCTCTGCAGAGCGCCATCTCCTGGTATTATTCAGCTCTGCAGTTAGCGCCATCTCCTGGTATTACTCGGCTCTGCACTTAGCGCCATCACCTGGTATTACTAGGCTCTGCAGGTAGCGCCATCTCCTGGTATTACTCGGCTCTGCAGTTAGCGCCATCTCCTGGTATTACTCGGCTCTGCAGTTAGCGCCATCTCCTGGTATTACTCGGCTCTGCAGTTAGCGCCATCTCCTGGTATTACTCGGCTCTGCAGTTAGCGCCATCTCCTGGTATTACTCGGCTCTTCAGTTAGCGCCATCTCCTGGTATTACTCGGCTCTGCAGTTAGCGCCATCTCCTCGTATTACTCGGCTCTGCAGTTAGCGCCATCTCCTGGTATTACTCGGCTCTGCAGTTAGCGCCTTCTCCTGGTATTACTCGACTCTGCAGTTAGCGCCATCTCCTGGTATTACTCGGCTCTGCAGTTAGCGCCTTCTCCTGGTATTACTCGGCTCTGCAGTTAGCGCCATCTCCTGGTATTACTCGGCTCTGCAGTTAGCGCCTTCTCCTGGTATTACTCGGCTCTGCAGTTAGCGCCATCTCCTGGTATTACTCGACTCTGCAGTTAGCGCCTTCTCCTGGTATTACTCGGCTCTGCAGAGCGCCATCTCCTGGTATTATTCGGCTCTGCAGTTAGCGCCATCTCCTGGTATTACTCGGCTCTGCACTTAGCGCCATCTCCTGGTATTACTCGGCTCTGCAGTTAGCGCCTTCTCCTGGTATTACTCGGCTCTGCAGTTAGCGCCTTCTCCTGGTATTACTCGGCTCTGCAGTTAGCGCCATCTCCTGGTATTACTCGGCTCTGCAGTTAGCGCCATCTCCTGGTATTACTCGACTCTGCAGTTAGCGCCATCTCCTGGTATTACTCGGCTCTGCAGTTAGCGCCATCTCCTGGTATTACTCGGCTCTGCAGTTAGCGCCATCTCCTGGTATTACTCGGCTCTGCAGTTAGCGCCTTCTCCTGGTATTACTCGGCTCTGCAGTTAGCGCCTTCTCCTGGTATTACTCGGCTCTGCAGTTAGCGCCATCTCCTGGTATTACTCGGCTCTGCAGTTAGCGCCATTCCTGGTATTACTCGACTCTGCAGTTAGCGCCTCTCCTGGTATTACTCGGCTGTGCAGTTAGCGCCATCTCCTGGTATTACTCGGCTCTGCAGTTAGCGCCTTCTCCTGTATTACTCGGCTGTGCAGTTAGCGCCATCTCCTGGTATTACTCGGCTCTGGACTTAGCGCCTTCTCCTGGTATTACTCGGCTCTGCAGTTAGCGCCATCTCTGTATTATCGCTCTGCAGTTAGCGCCTCTCCTGGTATTACTCGGCTGTGCAGTTAGCGCCATCTCCTGGTATTACTCGCTCTGGACTTAGCGCCTTCTCTGTTATTACTCGCTCTGCAGTTAGCGCCATCTCTGGTATTACTCGGCTCTGCAGTTAGCGCCATCTCCTGGTATTACTCGGCTCTGCAGTTAGCGCCTTCTCCTGGTATTACTCGCTCTGCAGTTAGCGCCCCTCCTGGTATTACTCGGCTCTGCAGTTAGTGCCATCTCCTGGTATTACTCGGCTCTGCAGAGCGCCATCTCCTGGTATTATCGGCTCTGCAGTTAGCGCCATCTCCTGGTATTACTCGGCTCTGCACTTAGCGCCATCCCTGGTATTACTCGGCTCTGCAGTTAGCGCCATCTCCTGGTATTACTCGGCTCTGCAGTTAGCGCCATCTCCTGGTATTACTCGGCTCTGCAGAGCGCCATCTCCTGGTATTATTCGGCTCTGCAGTTAGCGCCATCTCTGGTATTACTCGGCTCTGCACTTAGCGCATCACCTGGTATTACTCGGCTCTGCAGTTAGCGCCATCTCCTGGTATTACTCGGCTCTGCAGTTAGCGCCATCTCCTGGTATTACTCGGCTCTGCAGTTAGCGCCATCTCCTGGTATTACTCGGCTCTGCAGTTAGCGCCATCTCCTGGTATTACTCGGCTGTGCAGTTAGCGCCATCTCCTGGTATTACTCGGCTCTGCAGTTAGCGCCTTCTCTGGAATTACTCGGCTCTGCAGTTACGCCATCTCCTGGTATTACTCGGCTCTGCAGAGCGCCATCTCCTGGTATTACTCGGCTCTGCAGTTAGCGCCTTCCTGGTATTACTCGGCTGTGCAGTTAGCGCCTTTTCCTGGTATTACTCGGCTCTGCAGTTAGCGCCATCTCCTGGTATTACTCGACTCTGCAGTTAGCGCCTTCTCCTGGTATTACTCGGCTCTGCAGTTAGCGCCTTCTCCTGGTATTACTCGGCTCTGCAGTTAGCGCCATCTCCTGGTATTACTCAGCACTGCAGTTAGCGCCTTCTCCTGGTATTACTCGGCTCTGCAGTTAGCGCCTTCTCCTGGTATTACTCAGCTCTGCAGTTAGCGCCATCTCCTGGTATTACTCAGCACTGCAGTTAGCGCCTTCTCCTGTATTACTCGGCTCTGCAGTTAGCGCCATCTCTGTATTACTCAGCACTGCAGTTAGTGCCTTCTCCTGGTATTACTCGGCTCTGCAGTTAGCGCCATCTTCTGGTATTACTCGCTCTGCAGTTAGCGCCATCTCCTGGTATTACTCGGCTCTGCAGTTAGCGCCTTCTCCTGGTATTACTCGGCTCTGCAGTTAGCGCCATCTCCTGGTATTACTCGGCTCTGCAGTTAGCGCCATCACCTGGTATTACTCGCTCTGCAGTTAGCGCCATCTCCTGGTATTACTCAGCTCTGCAGTTAGCGCCATCTCCTGGTATTACTCGGCTCTGCAGTTAGCGCCTTCTCCTGGTATTACTCGGCTCTGCAGTTAGCGCCTTCCTGGTATTACTCGACTCTGCAGTTAGCGCCATCTCCTGGTATTACTCGGCTCTGCAGTTAGCGCCTTCTCCTGGTATTACTCGGCTCTGCAGTTAGCGCCTTCTCCTGGTATTACTCGGCTCTGCAGTTAGCGCCTTCTCCTGGTATTACTCGGCTCTGCAGTTAGCGCCATCTCCTGGTATTACTCGGCTCTGCAGTTAGCGCCATCTCCTGGTATTACTCGGCTCTGCAGTTAGCGCCATCTCCTGGTATTACTCAGCTCTGCAGTTAGCGCCATCTCCTGGTATTACTCGGCTGTGCAGTTAGCGCCTTCTCCTGGTATTACTCGGCTCTGCAGTTAGCGCCATCTCCTGGTATTACTCGGCTCTGCAGTTAGCGCCTTCTCCTGGTATTACTCGGCTCTGCAGTTAGCGCCTTCTCCTGGTATTACTCGGCTCTGCAGTTAGCGCCTTCTCCTGGTATTACTCGACTCTGCAGTTAGCGCCTTCTCCTGGTATTACTCGGCTCTGCAGTTAGCGCCATCTCCTGGTATTACTCGGCTCTGCAGTTAGCGCCATCTCCTGGTATTACTCGGCTCTGCAGTTAGCGCCATCTCCTGGTATTACTCGGCTCTGCAGTTAGCGCCATCTCCTGGTATTACTCGGCTCTGCAGTTAGCGCCATCTCCTGGTATTACTCGGCTCTGCAGTTAGCGCCTTCTCCTGGTATTACTCGGCTCTGCAGTTAGCGCCTTCTCCTGGTATTACTCGGCTCTGCAGTTAGCGCCATCTCCTGGTATTACTCGACTCTGCAGTTAGCGCCATCTCCTGGTATTACTCGGCTCTGCAGTTAGCGCCTTCTCCTGGTATTACTCGGCTGTGCAGTTAGCGCCATCTCCTGGTATTACTCAGCTCTGCAGTTAGCGCCATCTCCTGGTATTACTCAGCACTGCAGTTAGCGCCTTCTCCTGGTATTACTCGACTCTGCAGTTAGCGCCTTCTCCTGGTATTATTCAGCTCTGCAGTTAGCGCCATCTCCTGGTATTACTCGACTCTGCAGTTAGCGCCTTCTCCTGGTATTACTCGACTCTGCAGTTAGCGCCTTCTCCTGGTATTATTCAGCTCTGCAGTTAGCGCCATCTCCTGGTATTACTCGGCTCTGCAGTTAGCGCCATCTCCTGGTATTACTCTGCTCTGCAGTTAGCCCCTTCTCCTGGTATTACTCGGCTCTGCAGTTAGCGCCATCTCCTGGTATTACTCTGCTCTGCAGTTAGCGCCATCTCCTGGTATTACTCTGCTCTGCAGTTAGCGCCATCTCCTGGTATTACTCGGCTCTGCAGTTAGGTCCTTCTCCTGGTATTACTCGGCTCTGCAGTTAGCGCCATCTCCTGGTATTACTCGGCTCTGCAGTTAGCGCCATCTCCTGGTATTACTCTGCTCTGCAGTTAGGTCCTTCTCCTGGTATTACTCTGCTCTGCAGTTAGCGCCATCTCCTGGTATTACTCGGCTCTGCAGTTAGCGCCATCTCCTGGTATTACTCTGCTCTGCAGTTAGCCCCTTCTCCTGGTATTACTCTGCTCTGCAGTTAGCGCCATCTCCTGGTATTACTCGGCTCTGCAGTTAGGTCCTTCTCCTCGTATTACTCGGCTCTGCAGTTAGCGCCATCTCCTGGTATTACTCTGCTCTGCAGTTAGCCCCTTCTCCTGGTATTACTCTGCTCTGCAGTTAGCGCCATCTCCTGGTATTACTCGGCTCTGCAGTTAGCGCCATCTCCTGGTATTACTCGGCTCTGCAGTTAGCGCCATCTCCTGGTATTACTCGGCTCTGCAGTTAGCGCCATCTCCTGGTATTACTCTGCTCTGCAGTTAGCTCCTTCTGGTATTACTCTGCTCTGCAGTTAGCGCCCTCTGGTGGCTATACGGTGAGTAGCAGGCGGAGGTGACGTGTGGTGGTGCTGGCCTGTCCGGTGTCCGCTGCTCCCGCCGGTTTCCTCGCTTTCAGGCCCGCGATATTTCTCTCTTGCGGTCTCCGCAGTGCAGGATGGAGTCACCGCGGGAGGAGGAGGAGGATGAGACGGAGTGGCAGAGCCGGGAGGCGGCGGGTGCAGGTAATGGTAGTTGTAGCCTGTGTCCGGCGGGTACAGCGCCCCCTGCTGCTCGCACTGTGACGGCACATCACACAGGATTCTCGCTGGTTTCTCGGATCACACGGGCGCATTGCAGCAGAACCTCAGCTGTGAGGAGTCTTCTCTGCAGGTGAATGCCGCACTCTACAGTTATGTGTGTTGGACACTTTCTGCGCCTGGTGCAGGGTAACTGGCCCAATGTCTCCATTCCCTGACAGGAGCAGAGATGTTTCCGATAATAATGAAGTTTATGAACAGTTGTAGCATTTTACTTCCCCGCCATGTTTATCCCTTAGTGGTGGCGACGTCCTATAATCTCAGTATCTTGGATTCTGATTAGTGCTCTTCCTGCAGCCCCCCGGTCCTCAGCTCCGGCCCCCCGGCTGATCGTGCACCTGGACATGGACTGCTTCTACGCTCAGGTAGAAATGATCCGGAACCCGGCGCTGAGGGAGACGCCTCTGGGTAAGTGTCAGTGATGTGTGACCACAGGGTTGTCAGCCGGCAGGTGGGGGGCGCTGTGACTGGCACCGTATGTGGGGCCCTCTGTGACTGGCACCGTATGGAGGGCCCTCTGTGACTGGCACCGTATGGGGGCCCTCTGTGACTGGCACCGTATGGGGGCCCTCTGTGACTGGCACCGTATGGGGGCCCTCTGTGACTGGCACCGTATGGAGGGCCCTCTGTGACTGGCACCGTATGGGGGGGCCCTCTGTGACTGGCACCGTATGGGGGGGCCCTCTGTGACTGGCACCGTATGGGGGGGCCCTCTGTGACTGGCACCGTATGGAGGGCCCTCTGTGACTGGCACCGTATGGAGGGCCCTCTGTGACTGGCACCGTATGGGGGCCCTCTGTGACTGGCACCGTATGGGGGCCCTCTGTACTGGCACCGTATGGGGGCCCCCTGTGACAGGCACCGATGGGCCCCCTGAGACTGGCACTGTATGGTAGGGCCCTTGACACTGCACCGTATGGGGGGGCCCTGTGACTGGCACCGTATGGGGCCCTCTGTGACTGGCACCGTATGGAGGGGCCCTCTGTGACTGGCACCGTATGGGGCCCTCTGTGACTGGCACCGTATGGGGGCCCTCTGTGACTGGCACCGTATGGGGGCCCTCTGTGACTGGCACCGTATGGAGGGCCCTCTGTGACTGGCACCGTATGGGGGCCCCTGTGACTGGCACCGTATGGGTGGCCCCTGTGACTGGCACCGTATGGAGGGCCCTCTGTGACTGGCACCGTATGGGGGCCCCTGTGACTGGCACCGTATGGGGCCCCTGTGACTGGCACCGTATGGGGGGCCCTCTGTGACTGGCACCGTATGGGGGGCCCCTGTGACTGGCACCGTATGGGGGGCCCCCTGTGACTGGCACCGTATGGAGGGCCCTCTGTGACTGGCACGTATGGGGGGCCCCTGTGACTGGCACCGTAATGGGGGGCCCCCTGTGACTGGCACCGTATGGAGGGCCCTCTGTGACTGGCACCGTATGGGGGCCCCCTGTGACTGGCACCGATGGGGGCCCCTGTGACTGGCACGTATGGGGGCCCTCTGGACTGGCACCGTAGGGGGCCCCTGTGACTGGCACCGTATGGAGGGCCCTCTGTGACTGGCACCGTATGGAGGGCCCCTGTGACTGGCACCGTATGGAGGGCCCTCTGTGACTGGCACCGTATGGAGGGCCCTCTGTGACTGGCACCGTATGGAGGGCCCCTGTGACTGGCACCGTATGGAGGGCCCCTGTGACTGGCACCGTATGGAGGGCCCTCTGTGACTGGCACCGTATGGGGGGGCCCTCTGTGACTGGCACCGTATGGGGGGCCCCCTGTGACTGGCACCGTATGGGGGGCCCCTGTGACTGGCACCGTATGGGGGCCCTCTGTGACTGGCACCGTATGGGGTGGCCCCCTGTGACTGGCACCGTATGGAGGGCCCTCTGTGACTGGCACCGTATGGGGGGCCCCCTGTGACTGGCACCGATGGGGGGGCCCCCTGTGACTGGCACGTATGGAGGGCCCTCTGTGACTGGCACCGTATGGGGGGGCCCCCTGTGACTGGCACCGTATGGGGGCCCCTGTGACTGGCACCGTATGGAGGGCCCTCTGTGACTGGCACCGTATGGGGGCCCCCTGTGACTGGCACCGTATGGAGGGCCCTCTGTGACTGGCACCGTATGGGGGCCCTCTGTGACTGGCACCGTATGGAGGGCCCTCTGTGACTGGCACCGTATGGGGGGCCCTCTGTGACTGGCACCGTATGGGGGCCTCTGTGACTGCACCGTATGGGGGGCCCCCTGTGACTGGCACCGCATGGGGGCCCCCTGTGACTGGCACATATGGGGGCCCCTGTGACTGGCACCGTATGGGGGGCCCCCTGTGACTGGCACCGTATGGAGGGCCCTCTGTGACTGCACCGTATGGGGGGCCCCCTGTGACTGGCACCGTATGGGGGCCCCCTGTGACTGGCACCGTATGGGGGCCCTCTGTGACTGGCACCGTATGGGGGCCCTCTGTGACTGGCACCGTATGGGGGCCCTCTGTGACTGCACCGTATGGGGGCCCTCTGTGACTGGCACCGTATGGGGGCCCTCTGTGACTGGCACCGTATGGAGGGCCCTCTGTGACTGGCACGTATGGGGGGCCCCTGTGACTGGCACCGTATGGGGGCCCTCTGTGACTGGCACCGTATGGGGGCCCTCTGTGACTGGCACCTGGGTTGTGATGCCCTTCTGTGACTGGCACCGTATGGAGGGCCCTCTGTGACTGGCACTTATGGGGGGCCCCCTGTGACTGGCACCGTATGGGGGCCCCCTGTGACTGGCACCGTATGGAGGGCCCTCTGTGACTGCACCGTAGGGGGGCCCCCTGTGACTGGCACCGTATGGGGCCCCTGTGACTGGCACCGTATGGGGCCCTCTGTGACTGGCACCGTATGGGGGCCTCTGTGACTGACACCGTATGGGGGCCCTCTGTGACTGGCACCGTATGGAGGGCCCTCTGTGACTGGCACCGTATGGGGGCCCCCTGTGACTGGCACCGTATGGAGGGCCCTCTGTGACTGGCACCGTATGGGGGCCCCCTGTGACTGGCACCGTATGTGGGGCCCTCTGTGACTGGCACCGTATGGGGGCCCTCTGTGCTGGCACCGTATGGAGGGCCCTCTGTGACTGGCACCGTATGGAGGGCCCTCTGTGACTGGCACTGTATGGGGGGCCCCCTGTGACTGGCACCGTATGGGGGGCCCCCTGTGACTGGCACCGTATGGAGGGCCCCTGTGACTGGCACCGTATGGGGGGCCCCCTGTGACTGGCACGTATGGGGGCCCTCTGTGACTGGCACCGTAATGGGGGCCCTCTGTGACTGGCACCGTATGGAGGGCACTCTGTGACTGACACCGTATGGGAGGGCCCCCTGTGACTGGCACCGTATGGAGGGCCCTCTGTGACTGGCACCGTATGGGGGCCCCCTGTGACTGGCACCGTATGGGGGGCCCCTGTGACTGGCACCGTATGGGGGGCCCCCTGTGACTGGCACCGTATGTGGGGCCCCTGTGACTGGCACCGTATGGGGGCGCCTCTGTGTCTGGCACCGTATGGGGGCCCCTGTGACTGGCAACCGTATGGAGGGCCCTCTGTGACTGGCACCGTATGGGGGCCCCTGTGACTGGCACCGTATGGGGGGCCGCCCTGTGACTGGCACCGTATGGGGGGCCCCCTGTGACTGGCACCGTATGGGGGGCCCTCTGTGACTGGCACCGTATGGAGGGCCCTCTGTGACTGGCACCGTATGGAGGGCCCTCTGTGACTGGCACCGTATGGAGGGCCCTCTGTGACTGGCACCGTATGGAGGGCCCTCTGTGACTGGCACCGTATGGGGGTCCCTCTGTGACTGGCACCGTATGGGGGGGCCCTCTGTGACTGGCACCGTATGGGGGGCCCCCTGTGACTGGCACCGTATGGGGGGCCCCCTGTGACTGGCACCGTATGGAGGGCCCTCTGTGACTGGCACCGTATGGGGTGCGCTCTATGATCCCTGTATGTCACTGACCGCCATAGATCCTGTGATCTGCGCATGTGGTGCCCGGCTCTCCGACAGCATCATCCGTGTTACCCATAACAATCAACGGGTGATCTGGTGGCAGCGGGTGATCCGGGGGGCAGCGGGTGATCCGGGGGGCAGCGGGTGATCCGGGGGGCAGCGGGTGATCTGGTGGGAATGAGTGATCTGGGGCAGCGGGTGATCTGGTGGCAGCGGGTGATCTGGTGGCAGCGGGTGATCTGGTGGGAGCGGGTGATCTGGGGCAGCGGGTGATCTGGTGGCGCAAACCCCGGGGGTCCGGGTACCCTCACCGTTCCTAATCCTCATTAACCCTCTGTCGTCCGGTTTACCTCGCAGGCGTCCAGCAGAAGAACATCATCGTCACCTGTAACTACGTCGCCAGAGAATTCGGTGTCAGCAAATGTATGTCCGTCCGAGAAGCGAGGGAGCGGTGTCCGCAGCTGGTGCTGGTCAGCGGCGAGGATCTGACGCACTACAGGGAGGTGTCCTACAGGGTCACAGGTGGGCGCAGGGTCGGGGGCACGGCACCGGGGTGGAGACCGCCCTTTTCTATTTATTTGCCGACACCCGCTCTGCAGGGAGTAGCTGTATGGCCGCTCTCACTAAGGGATTAATCCAGTGTCCGGCCCTCTGATAAACGCCGGATTCGGTAATGGCTGATCTTTGGTTTCCTGCCAGATCTGTTGGAGGAGTTCGGCCCGCGGGTGGAGCGGCTCGGCTTCGATGAGAACTTCATTGACATCACAGAACTGGTGGATGAGAGGCTGCGAGACCCCCAGGGGGACAGAGCGATGGAGGTGTCTGGTCACGTGTACGATGACCAAGGTGGGTGTAGTGTTAGGTCTTCTCGGTCTTATCCAAGTGAATGGGAGCTGTAATACCGGCCACAGCCACCACTAACTGTGGGGCGCTGTGCCTGGTAAAGAATGAAGGCGATGCAGCACGTGTTGTGGTGGGTGCCGGGTGTCAGATCCCTGTGCTCAGGATCTGTCATCAATGCTCCACCTTTAGGCAATTCTTTTTTTTGGGCTTCATTAATAATTTTGCCCCGTTTGGCTTTCGCAGGCTTTTGTTTTCCTACTTTCATATGATCTGGTCATAAATCAGCTGAGAGGAGCTCAGAAAAAGACGAATTAAAAACCTACGAAATCCCTTTACAGACTGTTAGAACGAGCTCTCTGACGGATCCTCAGTTAACTCATTCCGCATCCAGCAACACAAGAGGCTGTAAAACGCAAAACGGTGCAAAATTTTTAATAACGACCAATTGCAAAAATGATTTTTAGCTCCAAGTGCATGTGTTGAAATCAAAAAATAATCAGCAACACATTAAAAGGGATCTATAATGTAAAGTGCTGGGGAATATGTTTGCGCTATAGAAAAAAAATTATTATTCTTTTTTTTTTTTTAATTTCCTAGTTGTAGACCCCAGTGATTGGACTCACCGGCGTTATATCGTGGGATCTCATGTGGCGGCCGACATCCGGGCGGCGGTGCACGGCAGGTTGGGGATGACGGGCTGTGCCGGGGTCGCATCTAATAAACTGCTCTCCAAACTCGTCTCTGGGACTTTCAAGCCGAATCAACAAACCGTTCTCCTTCCCGAGAGCTGCGGCCATTTAATCAGCGGCCTCAATCACGTCCATAAGATTCCAGGTGAGTCCACTTTAAGTCTTGCAATCCCTTTTGGGGAGGAGGTTTCTTTCCGATCGCCCCTTTAACCGATCGCGGGGTTCTGATGGGTCGCCTCCTCTCACCGCCATCTTGGTGCTCCCGTGGGCTTCATAGAAAATCTATATCGTAGTATTGAAGTATAATACCTGATCACAGGAGACTAACGAATAAAAAAAAAGTTTTAAAAAATATATAAAAGTTTGTAAAAGTTTGACCCCTACTTTTTCCCCTCCCCCCCCATCCAAAAATAAAAAAGTGCAAATGATAAACATATTCGGTTTTGCCGTGTCCAAGAAGGACCACTCTATAAAAATAGAACATTATTTAACTCCTATGATAAATTTTAAAAAAAAATAAAATCAATTCATGTTTTTCTGTCACTATTCTCCTTAGTGACTGAGCGCTGTCGCCCTCTGGTGTTGGTTTTCAGTTACTACAACCAAAGTTGGGCAGCCGTTAAAATTCAGCAAGAACCACGCTTGTGTATGATGTGTGATGTCCTCTCTCATGATGAGTGTTATTTCATTCTCCAGGTCAGGTCATTGTATTACTTTAACACCATTGTCTTCATTACGTGCAGGAATCGGACATAAAACTGCCCAGCGCCTGGAAACTTTAGGGTTAAGCAGCGTCATTTCTCTGCAGTCTTGTTCGGTCGCGGTCCTGGAGAAGGAGTTGGGAGCCACACTTGCTCATCGTATCCAGGCGCTCAGCAGAGGAGAGGACAGTTCACCGGTCACATCATCTGGACCTCCGCAGGTAGAGCAATGTGTTGTCTCGTATGGCTGCATACAGTGTAGCCCCCCAATGTCGCAATGTAAGGGGTGTATTACATACATAATCTATTTGTGACCGGCATCTAGTTTCATCCAAACTCTGCAATCCTGAGCCGCCCCCCACCCCTCCCGCAATCCTGAACCTGCAACCCCCGCAATCCTGAGCTGGCGACCCCCCCGCAATCCTGAGTCGGCGACACCCCCCCCCCCCCGCAATCCTGAGCCGGCGACCCGCCGCAATCCTGAGCCGGCGACCCCCCACCCCCTCCCCCAGAATCCTGAGCCCCCCCCCTCCCACCCCTCCCGCAATCCTGAGCCGGCAACCCCCGCAATCCTGAGCCGGCGACCCTCCGCAATCCTGAGCCGGCGACCCCCCCGCAATCCTGAGCCGGCGACCCTGCGCAATCCTGAGCCGGCAACCCTGCGCAATCCTGAGCCGGCGACCCTCCGCAATCCTGAGCCGGCGACCCTCCGCAATCCTGAGCCGGCGACCCTCCGCAATCCTGAGCCGGCGACCCTGCGCAATCCTGAGTCGGCAACCCTCCGCAATCCTGAGCCGGCGACCCTGCGCAATCCTGAGTCGGCAACCCTCCGCAATCCTGAGCCGGCGACCCTGCGCAATCCTGAGTCGGCAACCCTCCGCAATCCTCAGCCGGCGACCCTGCGCAATCCTGAGTCGGCAACCCTCCGCAATCCTGAGCCGGCGACCCTCCGCAATCCTGAGCCGGCGACCCTCCGCAATCCTGAGCCGGCGACCCTCCGCAATCCTGAGCCGGCGACCCTGCGCAATCCTGAGCCGGCGACCCTGCGCAATCCTGAGTCGGCAACCCTCCGCAATCCTGAGCCGGCGACCCCCCGCAATCCTGAGCCGCCCCCACCACCCCTTCCGCAATCCTGAGCCGGCGACCCTCCGCAATCCTGAGCCGGCGACCCTCCGCAATCCTGAGCCGGCGACCCTCCGCAATCCTGAGCCGGCTACCCTCCGCAATCCTGAGCCGGCGACCCTCCGCAATCCTGAGCCGCCCCCACCACCCCTTCCGCAATCCTGAGCCGGCGACCCTCCGCAATCCTGAGCCGGCAACCCTCCGCAATCCTGAGCCGGCAACCCTCCGCAATCCTGAGCCGGCAACCCTCCGCAATCCTGAGCCGGCAACCCTCCGCAATCCTGAGCCGGCAACCCTCCGCAATCCTGAGCCGGCGACCCCCCGCAATCCTGAGCCGCCCCCACCTCTTCCGCAATCCTGAGCCAGCGACCCTCTGCAATCCTGAGCCAGCGACCCTCCGCATTCCTGAGCCGGCGTCCCCCCGCAATCCTGAGCCGGCGACCCTCCGCAATCCTGAGCCGGCGACCCTCCGCAATCCTGAGCCGGCGACCCTCCGCAATCCTGAGCAGGCGACCCTCCGCAATCCTGAGCAGGCGACCCTCCGCAATCCTGAGCAGGCGACCCCCTGCAATCCTGAGCCGGCGACCCTCCGCAATCCTGAGCCGGCGACCCTCCGCATTCCTGAGCCGGCGTCCCCCCGCAATCCTGAGCCGGCATCCTCCCGCAATCCTGAGTCGGCGACCCTCCGCAATCCTGAGTCGGCGACCCTCCGCAATCCTGAGTCGGCAACCCTCCGCAATCCTGAGCCGGCGACCCCCCGCAATCCTGAGCCGCCCCCACCTCTTCCGCAATCCTGAGCCGGCGACCCTCCGCAATCCTGAGCCGGCGACCCTCCGCAATCCTGAGCCGGCGACCCTCCGCAATCCTGAGCCGGCGATCCTCCGCAATCCTGAGCCGGCTACCCTCCGCAATCCTGAGCCGGCGACCCTCCGCAATCCTGAGCCGGCGACCCTCCGCAATCCCCCCTCCGCAATCCTGAGCCAGCGACCCTCCGCAATCCTGAGCCGGCGACCCTCCGCAATGCTAAGCCGGCGACCCTCCGCAATCCTGAGCTGGCAACCCTCCGCAATCCTGAGCCGCCGACTCTCCGCAATCTTGAGCCAGCGTCCACCCGCAATCCTGGTCCGGCATTCCCCACAATCCTAGTGCGGCATTTCCCCGCAACAATCCTGAGCCGGCGTCCCCCCGCAACAATCCTGAGCCGGCGTCCCCCCGCAACAATCCTGAGCCGGCGTCCCCCCGCAACAATCCTGAGTCGGCGTCCCCCCGCAACAATCCTGAGTCGGCGTCCCCCCGCAACAATCCTGAGTCGGCGTCCCCCCGCAACAATCCTGAGTCGGCGTCCCCCCGCAACAATCCTGAGCCGGCGTCCCCCCGCAACAATCCTGAGCCGGCGTCCCCCCGCAACAATCCTGAGCCGGCGTCCCCCCGCAACAATCCTGAGCCGGCGTCCCCCCGCAACAATCCTGAGCCGGCGTCCCCCCGCAACAATCCTGAGCCGGCGTCCCCCCGCAACAATCCTGAGCCGGCGTCCCCCCGCAACAATCCTGAGCTGGTGACCCTCCGCAATTCTGAGCCGGCTTCCCCCCTACAGTCCCGACCCGGCGTCCCCCTGCAACAATCCTGAGCCGGTGACCCTTTGCAAACCTGAGCCGGCGACCCTCCGCAATTCTGAGCCGGCTTCCCCCCTACAGTCCCGACCCGGCGTCCCCCTGCAACAATCCTGAGCCGGCGACCCTTTGCAAAAGCCAATTCACCGTATTTCCTTACTAATACTATAAAATCATCAACTTTATTATCGCAAAATGTAAAACACGATAACAAAAAATCCCAATTATTAACCAACAATGCATCATACCAAAACCAAGAGATGATCACCATAGGGAGGTGCTTATCCCTACACTGGCCTATTTGTCCCAACCTAACAGCGGAGGTTGGAGACCCTTTGCATTCCCGGTCCAGCAACCCCCCCCCCCCCCACAACAATCCTGGTCCGCGTCACCCCGCAATACTGTGTCGGTGTTTTCCCTGCATTCCTGCTCCGGCATTTCCCCGCATTCCTGGTCCGGCGTTTCCCTGTATTCCTGGTCCGGCCTATCCCCCCAATCCTGGTCCGGAGTCCCCCACAATCCTGAGCCCGACGTCCCCCACAATCCTGAGCCCGACGTCCCCCGCATTCCTGAGCCGGCGTCCCCCGCATTCCTCAGCCGGGCGTTCCCAGCATTCCTGAGCCGGCGTCCCCCACATTCCTCAGCCGGCGTTCCCCCACATTCCTGAGGCTCACGGCTCCATTTTATTTGCCATTTTATAACTTCTGATCTTTTCCTTCTTTGTTTTCAGTCCCTCAGTGAAGAGGATTCATTCAAGAAGTGCTGCTCTGTCTCCGATGTGAAAACTAAACTAGAAGAACTGCTGCGACTCTTACTGCATCGGTGAGTGGATGCATCAGTGACACCGTCTGCCGGTCACCACGTGCTCTCATGATTCAGGCCCTCGGAGGTCTGTAAATAATGGGCCTCATGAGTAGCAGGAAGTTTGTTTTTTGGGAAATAGTGTATGTGACCAGGTGATTGCTGCTAATCCAGAGGGGGGCGTTCTAATGTGGGCGTTCTCTACCACTGGAATATATTAGCTATACAGACGGTTGGGGAGACCCTCCTGTTACTGCAGCGGGGGTGAAATAAAGACCCTCTAACCCACCATGGACTCGCAATAATGCTCTGTGGTTTACTAGGTTTATCAAAGCCTCATATCAGCCATCCGATCAGTGGCGTTGTGGGATCCCCTAGTGGGACCCAAAACATTTTTTAAGAACTTTTTTTTTTGGAAATGATCCACATTGTGAAGGTTATAAAAAGAAGAAAAAAAAAGAAATGCAAAAAATAAATCAAATGTTTTTTTTTCCTTTTTATATTTTTTCTTGCTACTTCAGTGAGGCCCAGATATAGACTGGTCGAAAAAAACCATCATGAAAATATTAAATCCGAATTCTAATCCAATCCCTTTTCCCCCAGTTAAAAATAAAAATATATTTTTTAAAAAGAACTATGTTATGAAAATATAAAATTGTTTAACCCATACATGAAATACCATAGAGCAAAAAAAAAATTTAAACCCCCACCCAAACAAAAAAAAACAACGGAATTGCTTTTTATTTCACCCACTTGGTTTTTCTTTTCCCGTTTTTTGTACATTGTATGGTACTGTGAACTGTGTCATTCCAAACTACAACTCGTGCCGAAAAATAAAAAAAAGTTACGGCTCTTCGAAGAAGGGGAGGAAAAAATGCAAAAATAAAACATCCTAAACCCCTTCACCGCCTCCTTTCGATTTTTTGCGTTTTCATTTTTGGCTCTTCTTCTTTTTATATTTTTCCATCAATATGACCGTAGCAGGCCTTGTTTTTTGCAGAACAAGTTGTACTTTTGAATGACTCCATTGATTTCATCATACTGGTGTGGTGACATTTAAAAAAAAAAAAAAAAAAAAAAGTGCAATTCCACAGTTTGTTTTTTTTGGGTTTTTTCTTTACCATGTTCACTAACTGCTAAAACTGATCTGAAAATATGATTCTCCAGGTCATTACGAGTATGCAGATACCAAACATGTAATAACTTAACAGCGACGGGTGGATCTTGATTCCACCCACGGCTGTTAGAGGCACATGACAGCTGATCAGATCAGCTGTCATATGCTGGGAAACATGCGGGCTCAGTGCCGGAGCCCACACCAAATACAGGGACCTTGGACTTACCTATACATCCAAGGTCATAAAGGGAGGTTAAGGGGTTAAATAGGTGATTTCCAACAGATCCTCTTAAAGGAATTTAAGGTTTTCACTCTTTGGTAATCTCCTGAAGATAGACCGGGACCGGGGAGCTGGTTTCAGAGTGAGGAATTGTTAACTTCTTGATTATGTAATCGCTGGAGATTAGCAGGAGCTTCTGAGTCCGAGCACACACAGATCAGCTCTGACGTGCAGTCAGGAAGCTGAATTTACCCTGCTACTATGTCTGCCCCAGTTACAGGGGAAATTGGCAATATTAACAATATTTTTAAATATTGATATGCTCCCTCCAGTCTGCTAATATGTCTGCCCCAGTTGCAGGGAAAATTGACAATATTAAAAATGTATTTAAATGTTAATAAGCTCCCTCCGGTATTTTATGTGCAAAATAAATAAATAATGAAATTAATTAATTAAAACAATATAGAAATAGCAAGGGGGAAAAAAACGGTGATCAGCATATTTTTACCTCTCTCCTGCCAAAAAAGAAAACACATCATGTTTCACAATTAAAAAAGTACCGTATTTTTCGGACTATAAGATGCACTTTTTTCCTTCCAAAATGTCTTATAGTCCGGATGTATGGGCTCTGGCTGTGGTGGGGAGGTGGGGGAGCGGTTTCGGCGGAGCAGCAGGTCACAAGAGGCTAGGGCAGACATATTAGCAGACCGGTGGGAGCATATCAACATTTAAATAAATTTTTCATATTGCCAATTTCCCCTGTAACTGAGCCAGACACATTAGCAGACCAGTAGGAGCTAACTCCTGCGCCCGCTGCTAAAGATAAATGAATATGCACTGCATTCCACGCCCATGGGCGTGGAGGGAAATGAATATTCATTTTTCTGGCATCCTGGTATGATTGGCATCATCCCCTTGCTGGTATGATTGGTCCCATCCTTATTCCTGTATGATTGGCCCCATCACGTTCCTGACAATCATGGCCCCATCAGAAAAGATTTTAAAAAAAACCCCAAACCATTACACTTACCTTCCTCCGCTCCATCGCTGTGGCACACGTGTATCGGCACACGTGACCGCCGCAGCAGCAGGAAGCCGGCGGCTGACACGGCGCGCTACTGAAGAGGAATGAATACTCACTGCGATCTCCAATAAACAGTCCCGGTGAGTATTCCGGCAGCTGTGCTCTGCTTGAGAACAGCGCATGACGTCCCTGCCATGCACTGCTTACAAGCATTAAGCAGCTGCTGGCACCGGAACAGGACACTGTCACAGTGAGGGAGCGGAGGAAGGTAAGTGTAATGGTCTGTTTTTTTTAATCTTTTCTGATGGGGCCATGCATGCCAGGAACTAGGCCCCATCAGAAAAGATATAACCAATCAAACCAGGATAGGGATGGGGCCATGCATACTTGAAAGCGATGGGGACCCTGCATACCAGTATAGGGATGAGGACGATCAATCCTGCCAGGATGAGGTGGGCCATTCCTACCAGGATAGGGTTGAGGAGGTCTTGCATACCAGGATGTGAATAAGGAGGCCATGTGTATCAGGATGGGGATAAGGAGGCCATGTGTATCAGGATGAGGATGAGGGGCCATGTGTATCAGGATGAGGATGAGGGGCCATGCATACCAGGATGGGGATGAGGGGGACATGTGTATCAGGATGGGGATGAGAGGGACATGTGTATCAGGGTGAGGATGAGGGGGCCATGTGTATCAGGATGGGGATGAGGGGGCCATGTGTATCAGGATGGAGATGAGGGGGCCATGTGTATCAGGATGGGGATGAGGGGGCCATGTGTATCAGGATGGGAATGAGGGGGCCATGTGTATCAGGATGGGGATGAGGGGGCCATGTATACCAGGATGGGGATGAGGGAGCCATGCATACTAGGATGGGGATGAGGGAGCCATGCATACCAGGATGGGGATGAGGGAGCCATGCATACCAGGATGGGGATGAGGGAGCCATGCATTCCAGGATGGGGATGAGGGAGCCATGCATACCAGGATGGGGATGAGGGAGCCATGCATACCAGGATGGGGATGAGGGTACCATGCATACCAGGATGGGGATGAGGAGGCCATGTGTATCAGGATAGGGATGGGGGCCATGTGTATCAGGATGGGGATGAAGGGACCATATTTACCAGGATAGGTGATATTAAGTACAGAATTGACCACATTTTTTGTGTCAGTTTTTTTCTTTCCTAATTTCCTCCTCTGAAGCCTAGCTGCTTCTTATGGTACCGTGCGTCTTATAGTCCAAAAAATACGGTAGAAAAGGGAACAAAATTCAGATTTTAAGATTATAAAATAAAAGTGAAAAACAGATAAATGTTTTTTTTTACATTTCCCCCAGTATTGACAGAATAATATGAAAATTAATCAAAAATTAGGAGCCACAAAAAAGAGGCACAAATTATGCGTCATTCTGTTTAACTGTTTCCTTTCCAGACTTTCTGCAGACGGCAGGAGCGCCCACACCCTGCGACTGACCATTCGCCAGTTCGCGCCACCCAATAGATATTTCAACCGGGAAAGTCGCCAGTGTCCTATTCCAATGACCGTGGCCCAAAGCATGAGCAGCGGTAAGAGACGAGTTACCATTAACCCTCTCATCACGAGACATCTTTTTCCCTTTTTTATGCTTTTTTATTTCTATCTTCCTTTCTTCCAAGAGTCGCAGGGATAGATTTCTTGGTCACAGATAATTATTACCATTTTTGCAGAAATTTTACCTAATTTATCCTTTTTTCTGTTTTGCGTATACAGCTTAAATGCCGATTTATAAGTCTCCATGGCAACAGACAACATTCATTGTATGTAGTCTGACCATGCAGTCATGGGCTCCATTTTCTGCCAGCAAAAAGAAACGAGGAGACATTGCTTTGCATGGAAGCTGCATACACAAAAACGGTTCGACTTTTCTAATTGAATCTGTCTCCATCATGGCTTCATTTTCTAACCCATTGATGTCCCGCATGTAATTTTTGATATTGTAGTTGACTTCTCTTCTTCAGGGTCGGACGGTGCCGCTGTTGTCCCCACGCTGATGGAGCTGCTCATGAAACTCTTTGAGAAGATGATTGACGCCAAGTCCCCCTTTCACCTCACGCTGCTGAACGTTTGCTTTTCCAATCTCAAGGCTTCTAGGTCCTCGGCGTCCTCAAGATGTTCAATCGGATTTTACCTGACACAGAAAAAGTCATTGATGGCAGAGGATAGTGTCAGCCGGGTAAGATATGGACGGGCGACACAAGGGGAGCTGGCAGATCCTCCATATACTGTACGGACGCATCCGCTATGTACTGTACGGACGCATCCGCTATATACTGTACGGACGCATCCGCTATATACTGTACTGACGCATCCTCTATATATTGTACTGTACGGACGCATCCGATATATACTGTACGGACGCATCCTCTATATACTGTACTGTACGGACGCATCCGCTATATACTGTACTGTACTGACGCATCCGCTATATACTGTACTGTACTGACGCATCCGCTATATACTGTACTGTACTGACGCATCCGCTATATACTGTACTGTACTGACGCATCCGATATATACTGTACTGTACTGACGCATCCGCTATATACTGTACTGTACGGACGCATCCGCTATATACTGTACTGTACTGACGCATCCTCTATATACTGTACTGTACGGACGCATCCGCTATGTACTGTACGGACGCATCCGCTATGTACTGTACGGACGCATCCGCTATATACTGTACGGACGCATCCGCTATATACTGTACTGTACTGACGCATCCTCTATATATTGTACTGTACGGACGCATCCGATATATACTGTACGGACGCATCCGCTATATACTGTACTGTACTGACGCATCCGCTATATACTGTACGGACGCATCCGCTATATACTGTACTGTACGGACGCATCCGCTATATACTGTACTGTACTGACGCATCCGCTATATACTGTACGGACGCATCCGCTATATACTGTACTGTACTGTACTGACGCATCCTCTATATACTGTACTGTACGGACGCATCCGCTATATACTGTACTGTACTGACGCATCCGCTATATACTGTACTGTACTGACGCATCCTCTATATACTGTACTGTACGGACGCATCCGCTATATACTGTACTGTACTGAAGCATCCTCTATATACTGTACTGTACGGACGCATCCGATATATACTGTACGGACGCATCCGCTATATACTGTACTGTACGGACGCATCCGCTATATACTGTACGGACACATCCGCTATATACTGTACTGTACTGACGCATCCTCTATATACTGTACTGTACGGACGCATCCGCTATATACTGTACTGTACGGACGCATCCGCTATATACTGTACGGACACATCCGCTATATACTGTACTGTACTGACGCATCCTCTATATACTGTACTGTACGGACGCATCCTCTATATACTGTACTGTACGGACGCATCCGCTATATACTGTACTGTACTGACGCATCCGCTATATACTGTACTGTACTGACGCATCCGCTATATACTGTACTGTACGGACGCATCCGCTATATACTGTACTGTACGGACGCATCCTCTATATACTGTACTGTACGGACGCATCCTCTATATACTGTACTGTACGGACGCATCCGCTATATACTGTACTGTACTGACGCATCCGCTATATACTGTACGGACGCATCCGCTATATACTGTACTGTACTGACGCATCCTCTATATACTGTACTGTACGGACGCATCCGCTATATACTGTACTGTACTGACGCATCCGCTATATACTGTACTGTACTGACGCATCCTCTATATACTGTACTGTACGGACGCATCCGCTATATACTGTACTGTACTGACGCATCCTCTATATACTGTACTGTACGGACGCATCCGATATATACTGTACGGACGCATCCGCTATATACTGTACTGTACGGACGAATCCGCTATAATACTGTACGGACGCATCCGCTATATACTGTACTGTACTGACGCATCCTCTATATACTGTACTGTACGGACGCATCCTCTATATACTGTACTGTACGGACGCATCCGCTCTGTACTGTACTGACGCATCCGCTATATACTGTACTGTACTGACGCATCCGCTATATACTGTACTGTACTGACGCATCCGCTATATACTGTACTGTACGGACGCATCCGCTATATACTGTACTGTACGGACGCATCCTCTATATACTGTACTGTACGGACGCATCCGCTATATACTGTACTGTACTGACGCATCCTCTATATACTGTACTGTACGGACTCATCCTCTATATACTGCACCACACGGGACTCATCCTCTATATACTACACCACACGGGACACATCCTCTATATACTACACCACACGGGACACATCCTCTATATACTACACCACACAGGACTCATCCTCTATATACTACACCACACGGGACACATCCTCTATATACTGCACCACACGGGACACATCCTCTATATACTGCACCACACGGGACACATCCTCTATATACTACACCACACGGGACACATCCTCTATATACTGCACCACACGGGACACATCCTCTATATACTGCACCACACGGGACACATCCTCTATATACTACACCACACGGGACACATCCTCTATATACTACACCACACGGGACACATCCTCTATATACTACACCACACGGGACACATCCTCTATATACTACACCACACGGGACACATCCTCTATATACTACACCACACGGGACTCATCCTCTATATACTACACCACACGGGACACATCCTCTATATACTACACCACACGGGACACATCCTCTATATACTACACCACACGGGACACATCCTCTATATACTGCACCACACGGGACACATCCTCTATATACTGCACCACACGGGACACATCCTCTATATACTACACCACACGGGACACATCCTCTATATACTACACCACACGGGACACATCCTCTATATACTGCACCACACGGGACATCCTCTATATACTGCACCACACGGGACACTCCTCTATATACTGCACCACACGGGACACATCCTCTATATACTGACACCACACGGGACACATCCTCTATATACTCACCACACGGACACATCCTCTATATACTGCACCACACGGGACACATCCTCTATATACTGCACCACACGGGACACATCCTCTATATACTGCACCACACGGGACACATCCTCTATATACTCACCACACGGGACACATCCTCTATATACTACACCACACGGGACACATCCTCTATATACTGCACCACACGGACAATCCTCTATATACTACACCACGACATCCTTATTACTACACCACGGGACACCTCTATATACTACACCACAGGGACACATCCTCTATATACTACACCACACGGGACACATCCTCTATATACTGCACCACACGGGACAATCCTCTATATACTCACCACACGGGACACATCCTTATTACTCACCACGGGACCATCCTCTATATACTGCACCACACGGGAATACTCATAACTACCCATTCTATATACTACACCACACGGGACACATCCTCTATATACTACACCACACGGGACACATCCCTATATACTACACCACACGGACCATCCTCTATATACTACACCACACGGACACATCTCTATATACTCACCACACGGGACACATCCTCTATATACTCACCACACGGGACACATCCTCTATATACTGCACCACAGGACACATCCTCTATATACTACACCACGGGACCATCCTCTATATATCACCACACGGGACAATCCTCTATATACTACCACCGGACACTCTCTATATACTACACCACACGGGACAATCCTCTATATACTACACCACACGGGACACATCCTCTATATACTACACCACACGGGACACATCCTCTATATACTCACCACACGGGACACATCCTCTATATACTCACCACACCACCAACGACACAACTCCTCTATATACTCACCACACGGGACACATCCTCTATATACTGCACCACACGGACACATCTCTATATACTCACCACACGGGACACATCCTCTATATACTACACCACACGGGACACATCCTCTATATACTACACCACACGGGACATCCTCTATATACTGCACCACACGGACAATCCTCTATATATACACCCACACACTTCTATATACTACACCACACGGGACACATCCTCTATATACTACACCACACGGGACACATCCTCTATATACTACACCACACGGGACAATCTCTATTACTGACCACACGGGACCATCTCTATACTCACACAGGACACATCTCTATATACTCACACACGGGACCATCCTTATAACTACACAGCATCTTATATCTCACACACGGAACATCTCTTATACTACACACGGGACACATCCCTTACTGCACCACGGACACATCTATATACTCACCACACGGGACACATCCTCTATTACTCACCACACGGACACATCCTCTTATACTCCCAACGGGACATCCTCTATATACCACAAAGGGACACATCTCTATTACTGCACCACAGAAACATCCAATACTTACACCAACGGACACATCCTCTATATACACACCACACGGGACATCCACCCTATATACCCCCACGGGACACTCCTTATATACTACACGGACACATCCTCTAAACACACCACACGGGACACATCCTCTATATCCAACACCACACTAATCTCATCTACACCACGGGACCTCTCTATATACTCACCACACGGGACATCCTCTTATACAACCAAATCAACTACACAACGGGACAATCCATTCTCAAGACTATAACACAACGGGACACATCCTTATATACTCACCACACGGGACACATCCTCTATACTCAACCACGGGAACACCTTAATCTCAACGGGCTCATAACCACCACGGGACACTCCTCATATCTCACCACACGACACATCCTATATATCCACACGGGACAACCTCTATATACCACACACACGGGAACTCTCTATATACTCACCAACGGGACACTCCATCTATTACACCACCGGGACACATCCTCTATATACTCACCCAGACATCCCTATCTCTATATGACAACCGAAATCCCGATAATCCAACGACCACCCATATACTACCCACAGGACACATCCTCTATATACAACCACCACGGACATCCTCTATATACTGCACCACACGGGACACATCCTTATACCACACACTGACACACCACCCTATATACTCACCACACGGGACACATCCCTTTATACTGACCACACGGGACACATCCTCTATATACTACCACACGGGACACATCCTCTATACTATCACCACACGGGACACATCTCTAATACCTCACACACCTCATTATACTCAACGGGACACATCCTCATATACTACCACACGGGACACATCCTCTATATACTCCAACGGGACCATCTCTATACTGACCACAGGAACATTCTATAACTCACACAGGGACACATCCTCTATATACTCACCACAGGGACATCTCTATTACTCACCACACAGACATCTCTATATACTCACCACACGACACCTCTATATACTACACAACGGGACATCCTTTATTGCACCACGGGACATCCTCTATTACTGCACCACACGGGACACATCTTATATATACCACGGGAATCTCTATTATACTCACACACAACATCCTCTATATAACACCACGGGACTATCCTCTATTATACTGCACACACGGACATCCTTATACTCACCAACACTTTTTATTACTCACACACGGACACATCCTCTAATATACTGCACCACACGGGACACATCTCTTATACTGCACCACACGGGACACATCCTCTATATACTGCACCACACGGGACAACCTATTATACTACACACGGGACACATCCTCTATATACCACACCGGGACACATCCTTTAC
>JARQOD010000001.1:979680028-979745975 GCA_033576555.1 Oophaga sylvatica | reverse complement strand
GGTTTTCTTACCACTATGCTTGAAGCTAATAGTGATCCTTCGGTCCCCAGTGACCGGTTGCAATGTGCAGGACTTCTTCAATCCAAAAGCACTATTCCAATAAACTTTCCACTGTGCCTTTCGCCTTGTCCTCGCTGGTAGCATAAGCACTCACACTAGCCAAGAGTCGAGTAGTCACTTCTTTCTTTTCCTTCCCTTTAAAGTTAGTTACAGATTCTCAGTTATCACTAGGCAGGAGCACGTCTCTGAACCTTTCACTGTCCTTTAGACAGGTGACTGAAGTCTTTCTGCACTAAGCTTCTTCTTTCCTTCAATGTATACAGGTGAGGTACAGCTCTGACTAGGCTGAGGTGAATTAGTCCACCGGTACTAGACTCCACGTTCTGAACTGATGATAGAGCTGACTGGACTGCTTCCTCCCTCCAGCTAGACTCCAGACGTCTTCTCCCTTCAAAGACAGGAAACAGACTCCTCTCCTCTAAAATCACTCAACACACATACACCTTGACCACTCCCTAAAAAGTAAACTACACTACCCTAAGGGTGTGTCTAATGTATGTTGAGTGAATGGTTATTTAGCATTAAACTGCTGTCTCGCCACACACTCTCCAGGGTACTGCGTGTGCCTAACACCAGGGCTACACATTCCCCCATGGTAAAAGACAGCACTCCCGGGCTGTAAAATATAAAAGAGACATTTTGTTTATGCATGAAAACATTAAACAATAACATTAATTCGTCCCATCCGGGAGGTGAGGATGTCTTGAACGTTGCGAACAATAACATTATATATAGAAATACAAAAGTATTAAATAGCATTCAATAAATATACAGTATTCTTGTGAAGGACCCGCACCAAACCTTCAACGTAGGTCCTGGGTGGGCTGCAGGACATCCAAATGCAGACCTCACTCAGTGCCACACCATACGGGTTTTTGTATTCAGAGGTAGTTGTGCTGGTTTATGTAAAACCAAGATAAGGCACCGAAGCGCAACTATGTACAAATAAGTTCTGGGTTGGCACAGTCCTCAACCTCAAAGTCCATTGTAAAACCAAAGACACAAATATAATATCACATTATTATACTAAAGTGCAAAACTTTTTCTGGTTACCCAGCCGGGCATTCTACGGTTAGAAATATATATAAATGTATTATACTCTTCAACTTATGCAAAATTTTGTAAAACATTTCTCAAAACTTTCTACAATATTACTTATGGTAGACCCTATAGGGATCTCACCGATTCCTCTTTACTATTTATTCATTTACTTCAAATACACTTTCCACCCCGGGGGCTGGAACAATGCAATGGGCCCTAGATCCCAGGACTAGCAAATCATGCGCTGCGATTAGGGTCTGTGTCGCCACAGTTCTCGTGCGAACCTCTAGGGGCGCAACGGGTACATTCTCCTCACGTGACACCGATTGCGTTTCAATCACAGTTAACGATATGGACCGTGTCATGGATTGCGATTGAGACTGGGTCGCTTGTTGCGATGTAGATTTGACTTTCATTTGCGATGCACTTGCAGGGGGCGATGCTGGGGCACGGCCGGATACTGCTTGAGCTGGAGACGGGGACGCTGCGGTAGTGGTGACGTTACCTGCGTCGGGGACGGGGTCACGGACGATGGTGACGTTAAGGGCATACCATCCCTTCATTCCCCAGTGCCGTGTGTACGTGACAATGTCTCCATTAACTAAGTCCCTCCCGGGATGGCCTTGCGGTAGGTGGGATTCTACGTCCCTGCGACTAACAAAGACCCCTGGGTAGAGGCCCGGTTCACGGATGAAGCCCCAGCCCTTCCGGAGCTGGAACTCAGTCACACACCCCTGCCGCCGCGGTTCCCTCAGGGTACCTTTCTCTCTCCGGACACTCTCTTTGTCCGCGATCAGCTCTGCATGTTGTCGCTGACGGTTCCGCTGAGCTTCCCGCTCTTCCTCCTGCTGGCGTTTCTGCTTCTCCTCACGACGCTGCCACTCATGTTCCCACTGGGCGGTATAGGCGACGTCATCCAGGCGCGCCATCTCGTCCCAGTCGACGTCTGGTAACGACGGACAGGACCCCTCCGGTGTCCCTGTCGGGGACCGATCATCTGCTGCGGCCTCCTGGCCGGGCGGGCGCTCCGGAACTGGCGGTACCTCCTCAACCTCCTTCGCCTCCACCGCTTCACCGGTGGAATCAGGATCGGTACTTTCGGGGGCAGCCTCCGGTTGCTCCTTCGCCTTGGGCAGCAGAATCTTCGGTAACTCGAATCGTGGGGGGTCGTTGAGGGGAGAGATCACCGTGTCCCACAGCCTCCGCTGCTCCAGGGTACGCCGGCGTCTCTCGATCTCTTCAAATCCAGGTTGGTGCTGGACCATCTTCTTCAGGCGTGCATTTTCTTCTTTTGTCTCTAGCAACGCCTGCTGCAGGTGCAGGAGCACGGATAACTCCGGTGCTGGTGGCAGCTTGGCTGGGGCACGGGGCCTGCCTTCCTCCGCTTCCCTGCTCGGCTGCACACGTCCTGCTTCCATGATGTTCCAGAAGATTCTCTCTTCTTCCTCCAGAGACGTCCGGTCTCTTCCGTGGAGGCGGGGTTTGCGTCTCCTCCTCCTCGCAGGGAAGGTGAAGAGGAGGCGGACCTCCTTTGCTGTAGGGCAGGATCGCATATTGTAATAGCACTTTGAGAGGGCAGGCATTTTCTTCGCGCCACTGGGGGGTACACGCCCACGAAGGTACGCCCACCTTCTTCTCCAGCGCCTGAGGGCGCGAATATGGCGACAAAAATGGCGATTTTGGCGCCAAAAGTGCAAACAGTCCTTTTTCACAAAAACAATTCCTTAGGCACACAGGGCTCGCAATTCTGCGAGTTTCGCATCCTGTTCGTGACGCCAAAGTTTTGTGTCGACCCGCCACCACAATTGTGGGTTACCAGGGCAATGGGGTACTCAGAGCCGAGCCCGTAGAAGTCTATGGGATTTGTCACAGGTAGCTGTGGCTCGGTCTGTGGCCCTGGCGGTCTGGCGTATGTTAGGGATATATTTACAGGGGATAGATTTATATACAGTTCGTGACGCCACCTGTAGTATTCTGGTAATTTGTACCAGCGCTGCTGTAGATCTCTGAGGGGATGGTGAGGCAGCTAGATGTCGGGTCCCCTACAGGTGGGACTCTTCCCTCAGGTCGGTAGTTAGGTAGGGATTGTGCAGGCATGCAATAATAACTCAGTCTCACACGGTCAGCGTCTTTCCATACCTTTACTTGCAAGATGATAAGGCAGGTCCCAGGGAGGCTGATCCAAGGAGAGTGTATCTTGAGACAGCAGCTGGACAAGTTAGGGGCCTCCTTTACTTTCAACAAAGATGAGTACAACCAGCCTGAAGCGTAGTTCCCTCAATAACTCCAGCTAATCCATAGCTGTACTGCCCAGTCAGTTTTGTGGTAGAGGCCTTCCTGCGAGAGAGCTGAATTCCTATCTTGCTGATCAGGCTCAAAGTCTTCACTCCCCCTGACCCCAGTTACGTACTGACTATATGGGGCTGTTTGCCGCGACCTAAGGTCCGGTAAATCCCTGGTTTTCTTACCACTATGCTTGAAGCTAATAGTGATCCTTCGGTCCCCAGTGACCGGTTGCAATGTGCAGGACTTCTTCAATCCAAAAGCACTATTCCAATAAACTTTCCACTGTGCCTTTCGCCTTGTCCTCGCTGGTAGCATAAGCACTCACACTAGCCAAGAGTCGAGTAGTCACTTCTTTCTTTTCCTTCCCTTTAAAGTTAGTTACAGATTCTCAGTTATCACTAGGCAGGAGCACGTCTCTGAACCTTTCACTGTCCTTTAGACAGGTGACTGAAGTCTTTCTGCACTAAGCTTCTTCTTTCCTTCAATGTATACAGGTGAGGTACAGCTCTGACTAGGCTGAGGTGAATTAGTCCACCGGTACTAGACTCCACGTTCTGAACTGATGATAGAGCTGACTGGACTGCTTCCTCCCTCCAGCTAGACTCCAGACGTCTTCTCTCCTTCAAAGACAGGAAACAGACTCCTCTCCTCTAAAATCACTCAACACACATACACCTTGACCACTCCCTAAAAAGTAAACTACACTACCCTAAGGGTGTGTCTAATGTATGTTGAGTGAATGGTTATTTAGCATTAAACTGCTGTCTCGCCACACACTCTCCAGGGTACTGCGTGTGCCTAACACCAGGGCTACACAAGGGGAGGGGGCTCACTGCAGGGGACATCTCCCAGAGAGGAGGTCAGGGGAAGAGGCTCACTGCACGGGACATCTCCCAGAGAGGAGGTCAGGGGAAGAGGCTCACTGCACGGGACATCTCCCAGAGAGGAGGTCAGGGGAAGAGGCTCACTGCACGGGACATCTCCCAGAGAGGAGGTCAGGGGAGGGGGCTCACTGCACGGGACATCTCCCAGAGAGGAGGTCGGGGAGGGGAGGCTCACTGCAGGGGACATCTCCCAGAGAGGAGGTCGGGGGAGGGGAGGCTCACTGCACGGGACATCTCCCAGAGAGGAGGTCAGGGGAAGAGGCTCACTGCACAGGACATCTCCCAGAGAGGAGGTCGGGGGAGGGGAGGCTCACTGCACGGGACATCTCCCAGAGAGGAGGTCGAGGGAGGGGAGGCTCACTGCACGGGACATCTCCCAGAGAGGAGGTCAGGGGAAGAGGCTCACTGCACGGGACATCTCCCAGAGAGGAGGTCGGGGAGGGGAGCTCACTGCACGGGACATCTCCCAGAGAGGAGGTCAGGGGAAGAGGCTCACTGCATGGGACATCTCCCAGAGAGGAGGTCAGGGGAGAGGCTCACTGCATGGGACATCTCCCAGAGAGGAGGTCAGGGGAAGAGGCTCTCTGCATGGGACATCTCCCAGAGAGGAGGTCAGGGGAGGGGGGCTCACTGCAGGGGACATCTCCCAGAGAGGAGGTCAGGGGAGGGGGGCTCACTGCAGGGACATCTCCCAGAGAGGAGGTCGGGGAGGGGGCTCACTGCATGGGACATCTCCCAGAGAGGAGGTCAGGGGAGGGGGGCTCACTGCAGGAGACATCTCCCAGAGAGGAGGTCAGGGAGGGGGGCTCACTGCAGGGGACATCTCCCAGAGAGGAGGTCGGGGGAGGGGGGCTCACTGCAGGGGACATCTCCCAGAGAGGAGGTCGGGGAGGGGGCTCACTGCATGGGACATCTCCCAGAGAGGAGGTCAGGGGGGGAGCTCACTGCAGGGACATCTCCCAGAGAGGAGGTCAGGGAGAGGGGGCTCACTGCAGGGACATCTCCCAGAGAGGAGGTTGGAGGGGAGGGGAGGCTCACTGCAGGGGACATCTCCCAGAGAGGAGGTCAGGGAAGAGGCTCTCTGCACGGGACATCTCCAGAGAGGAGGTTGGGGGGAGGCTCACTGCAGGGGACATCTCCCAGAGAGGAGGTCAGGGGAAGAGGCTCACTGCACGGGACATCTCCCAGAGAGGAGGTCAGGGGAAGAGGCTCACTGCAGGGACATCTCCCAGAGAGGAGATCAGGGGACGAGGCTCACTGCAGGGGACATCTCCCAGAGAGGAGGTCAGGGGAGGGGGGCTCACTGCAGGGGACATCTCCCAGAGAGAAGGTTGGGGGGGAGGCTCACTGCAGGGGACATCTCCCAGAGAGGAGGTCAGGGGAAGAGGCTCACTGCACGGGACATCTCCCAGAGAGGAGGTCAGGGGAAGAGGCTCACTGCACGGGACATCTCCCAGAGAGGAGGTTGGGGGGGAGGCTCACTGCAGGGACATCTCCCAGAGAGGAGGTCAGGGGAAGAGGCTCACTGCACGGGACATCTCCCAGAGAGGAGGTCAGGGGAAGAGGCTCACTGCAGGGACATCTCCCAGAGAGGAGGTCAGGGGAGGGGGCTCACTGCACGGGACATCTCCCAGAGAGGAGGTTGGAGGGGAGGGGAGGCTCACTGCAGGGGACATCTCCCAGAGAGGAGGTCAGGGGAAGAGGCTCACTGCAGGGGACATCTCCCAGAGAGGAGGTCGGGGAGGGGAGGCTCACTGCACGGGACATCTCCCAGAGAGGAGGTCAGGGGGGGAGCTCACTGCAGGGACATCTCCCAGAGAGGAGGTCAGGGGAGGGGGGCTCACTGCAGGGGACATCTCCCAGAGAGGAGGTTGGGGGGGAGGGGAGGCTCACTGCAGGGGACATCTCCCAGAGAGGAGGTCAGGGGAAGAGGCTCACTGCATGGGACATCTCCCAGAGAGGAGGTTGGGGGGGAGGGGAGGCTCACTGCAGGGGACATCTCCCAGAGAGGAGGTCAGGGGAAGAGGCTCACTGCACAGGACATCTCCCAGAGAGGAGGTCGGGGAGGGGAGGCTCACTGCATGGGACATCTCCCAGAGAGGAGGTCAGGGTGTGTCGACCCGCCACCACAATTGTGGGTTACCAGGGCAATGGGGTACTCAGAGCCGAGCCCGTAGAAGTCTATGGGATTTGTCACAGGTAGCTGTGGCTCGGTCTGTGGCCCTGGCGGTCTGGCGTATGTTAGGGATATATTTACAGGGGATAGATTTATATACAGTTCGTGACGCCACCTGTAGTATTCTGGTAATTTGTACCAGCGCTGCTGTAGATCTCTGAGGGGATGGTGAGGCAGCTAGATGTCGGGTCCCCTACAGGTGGGACTCTTCCCTCAGGTCGGTAGTTAGGTAGGGATTGTGCAGGCATGCAATAATAACTCAGTCTCACACGGTCAGCGTCTTTCCATACCTTTACTTGCAAGATGATAAGGCAGGTCCCAGGGAGGCTGATCCAAGGAGAGTGTATCTTGAGACAGCAGCTGGACAAGTTAGGGGCCTCCTTTACTTTCAACAAAGATGAGTACAACCAGCCTGAAGCGTAGTTCCCTCAATAACTCCAGCTAATCCATAGCTGTACTGCCCAGTCAGTTTTGTGGTAGAGGCCTTCCTGCGAGAGAGCTGAATTCCTATCTTGCTGATCAGGCTCAAAGTCTTCACTCCCCCTGACCCCAGTTACGTACTGACTATATGGGGCTGTTTGCCGCGACCTAAGGTCCGGTAAATCCCTGGTTTTCTTACCACTATGCTTGAAGCTAATAGTGATCCTTCGGTCCCCAGTGACCGGTTGCAATGTGCAGGACTTCTTCAATCCAAAAGCACTATTCCAATAAACTTTCCACTGTGCCTTTCGCCTTGTCCTCGCTGGTAGCATAAGCACTCACACTAGCCAAGAGTCGAGTAGTCACTTCTTTCTTTTCCTTCCCTTTAAAGTTAGTTACAGATTCTCAGTTATCACTAGGCAGGAGCACGTCTCTGAACCTTTCACTGTCCTTTAGACAGGTGACTGAAGTCTTTCTGCACTAAGCTTCTTCTTTCCTTCAATGTATACAGGTGAGGTACAGCTCTGACTAGGCTGAGGTGAATTAGTCCACCGGTACTAGACTCCACGTTCTGAACTGATGATAGAGCTGACTGGACTGCTTCCTCCCTCCAGCTAGACTCCAGACGTCTTCTCCCTTCAAAGACAGGAAACAGACTCCTCTCCTCTAAAATCACTCAACACACATACACCTTGACCACTCCCTAAAAAGTAAACTACACTACCCTAAGGGTGTGTCTAATGTATGTTGAGTGAATGGTTATTTAGCATTAAACTGCTGTCTCGCCACACACTCTCCAGGGTACTGCGTGTGCCTAACACCAGGGCTACACATTCCCCCATGGTAAAAGACAGCACTCCCGGGCTGTAAAATACAAAAGAGACATTTTGTTTATGCATGAAAACATTAAACAATAACATTAATTCGTCCCATCCGGGAGGTGAGGATGTCTTGAACGTTGCGAACAATAACATTATATATAGAAATACAAAAGTATTAAATAGCATTCAATAAATATACAGTATTCTTGTGAAGGACCCGCACCAAACCTTCAACGTAGGTCCTGGGTGGGCTGCAGGACATCCAAATGCAGACCTCACTCAGTGCCACACCATACGGGTTTTTGTATTCAGAGGTAGTTGTGCTGGTTTATGTAAAACCAAGATAAGGCACCGAAGCGCAACTATGTACAAATAAGTTCTGGGTTGGCACAGTCCTCAACCTCAAAGTCCATTGTAAAACCAAAGACACAAATATAATATCACATTATTATACTAAAGTGCAAAACTTTTTCTGGTTACCCAGCCGGGCATTCTACGGTTAGAAATATATATAAATGTATTATACTCTTCAACTTATGCAAAATTTTGTAAAACATTTCTCAAAACTTTCTACAATATTACTTATGGTAGACCCTATAGGGATCTCACCGATTCCTCTTTACTATTTATTCATTTACTTCAAATACACTTTCCACCCCGGGGGCTGGAACAATGCAATGGGCCCTAGATCCCAGGACTAGCAAATCATGCGCTGCGATTAGGGTCTGTGTCGCCACAGTTCTCGTGCGAACCTCTAGGGGCGCAACGGGTACATTCTCCTCACGTGACACCGATTGCGTTTCAATCACAGTTAACGATATGGACCGTGTCATGGATTGCGATTGAGACTGGGTCGCTTGTTGCGATGTAGATTTGACTTTCATTTGCGATGCACTTGCAGGGGGCGATGCTGGGGCACGGCCGGATACTGCTTGAGCTGGAGACGGGGACGCTGCGGTAGTGGTGACGTTACCTGCGTCGGGGACGGGGTCACGGACGATGGTGACGTTAAGGGCATACCATCCCTTCATTCCCCAGTGCCGTGTGTACGTGACAATGTCTCCATTAACTAAGTCCCTCCCGGGATGGCCTTGCGGTAGGTGGGATTCTACGTCCCTGCGACTAACAAAGACCCCTGGGTAGAGGCCCGGTTCACGGATGAAGCCCCAGCCCTTCCGGAGCTGGAACTCAGTCACACACCCCTGCCGCCGCGGTTCCCTCAGGGTACCTTTCTCTCTCCGGACACTCTCTTTGTCCGCGATCAGCTCTGCATGTTGTCGCTGACGGTTCCGCTGAGCTTCCCGCTCTTCCTCCTGCTGGCGTTTCTGCTTCTCCTCACGACGCTGCCACTCATGTTCCCACTGGGCGGTATAGGCGACGTCATCCAGGCGCGCCATCTCGTCCCAGTCGACGTCTGGTAACGACGGACAGGACCCCTCCGGTGTCCCTGTCGGGGACCGATCATCTGCTGCGGCCTCCTGGCCGGGCGGGCGTTCCGGAACTGGCGGTACCTCCTCAACCTCCTTCGCCTCCACCGCTTCACCGGTGGAATCAGGATCGGTACTTTCGGGGGCAGCCTCCGGTTGCTCCTTCGCCTTGGGCAGCAGAATCTTCGGTAACTCGAATCGTGGGGGGTCGTTGAGGGGAGAGATCACCGTGTCCCACAGCCTCCGCTGCTCCAGGGTACGCCGGCGTCTCTCGATCTCTTCAAATCCAGGTTGGTGCTGGACCATCTTCTTCAGGCGTGCATTTTCTTCTTTTGTCTCTAGCAACGCCTGCTGCAGGTGCAGGAGCACGGATAACTCCGGTGCTGGTGGCAGCTTGGCTGGGGCACGGGGCCTGCCTTCCTCCGCTTCCCTGCTCGGCTGCACACGTCCTGCTTCCATGATGTTCCAGAAGATTCTCTCTTCTTCCTCCAGAGACGTCCGGTCTCTTCCGTGGAGGCGGGGTTTGCGTCTCCTCCTCCTCGCAGGGAAGGTGAAGAGGAGGCGGACCTCCTTTGCTGTAGGGCAGGATCGCATATTGTAATAGCACTTTGAGAGGGCAGGCATTTTCTTCGCGCCACTGGGGGGTACACGCCCACGAAGGTACGCCCACCTTCTTCCAGCGCCTGAGGGCGCGAATATGGCGACAAAAATGGCGATTTTGGCGCCAAAAGTGCAAACAGTCCTTTTTCACAAAAACAATTCCTTAGGCACACAGGGCTCGCAATTCTGCGAGTTTCGCATCCTGTTCGTGACGCCAAAGTTTTGTGTCGACCCGCCACCACAATTGTGGGTTACCAGGGCAATGGGGTACTCAGAGCCGAGCCCGTAGAAGTCTATGGGATTTGTCACAGGTAGCTGTGGCTCGGTCTGTGGCCCTGGCGGTCTGGCGTATGTTAGGGATATATTTACAGGGGATAGATTTATATACAGTTCGTGACGCCACCTGTAGTATTCTGGTAATTTGTACCAGCGCTGCTGTAGATCTCTGAGGGGATGGTGAGGCAGCTAGATGTCGGGTCCCCTACAGGTGGGACTCTTCCCTCAGGTCGGTAGTTAGGTAGGGATTGTGCAGGCATGCAATAATAACTCAGTCTCACACGGTCAGCGTCTTTCCATACCTTTACTTGCAAGATGATAAGGCAGGTCCCAGGGAGGCTGATCCAAGGAGAGTGTATCTTGAGACAGCAGCTGGACAAGTTAGGGGCCTCCTTTACTTTCAACAAAGATGAGTACAACCAGCCTGAAGCGTAGTTCCCTCAATAACTCCAGCTAATCCATAGCTGTACTGCCCAGTCAGTTTTGTGGTAGAGGCCTTCCTGCGAGAGAGCTGAATTCCTATCTTGCTGATCAGGCTCAAAGTCTTCACTCCCCCTGACCCCAGTTACGTACTGACTATATGGGGCTGTTTGCCGCGACCTAAGGTCCGGTAAATCCCTGGTTTTCTTACCACTATGCTTGAAGCTAATAGTGATCCTTCGGTCCCCAGTGACCGGTTGCAATGTGCAGGACTTCTTCAATCCAAAAGCACTATTCCAATAAACTTTCCACTGTGCCTTTCGCCTTGTCCTCGCTGGTAGCATAAGCACTCACACTAGCCAAGAGTCGAGTAGTCACTTCTTTCTTTTCCTTCCCTTTAAAGTTAGTTACAGATTCTCAGTTATCACTAGGCAGGAGCACGTCTCTGAACCTTTCACTGTCCTTTAGACAGGTGACTGAAGTCTTTCTGCACTAAGCTTCTTCTTTCCTTCAATGTATACAGGTGAGGTACAGCTCTGACTAGGCTGAGGTGAATTAGTCCACCGGTACTAGACTCCACGTTCTGAACTGATGATAGAGCTGACTGGACTGCTTCCTCCCTCCAGCTAGACTCCAGACGTCTTCTCCCTTCAAAGACAGGAAACAGACTCCTCTCCTCTAAAATCACTCAACACACATACACCTTGACCACTCCCTAAAAAGTAAACTACACTACCCTAAGGGTGTGTCTAATGTATGTTGAGTGAATGGTTATTTAGCATTAAACTGCTGTCTCGCCACACACTCTCCAGGGTACTGCGTGTGCCTAACACCAGGGCTACACAAGGGGAGGGGGGCTCACTGCAGGGGACATCTCCCAGAGAGGAGGTCAGGGGAAGAGGCTCACTGCACGGGACATCTCCCAGAGAGGAGGTCAGGGGAAGAGGCTCACTGCACGGGACATCTCCCAGAGAGGAGGTCAGGGGAGGGGGCTCACTGCACAGGACATCTCCCAGAGAGGAGGTCGGGGGAGGGGAGGCTCACTGCAGGGGACATCTCCCAGAGAGGAGGTCGGGGGAGGGGAGGCTCACTGCACGGGACATCTCCCAGAGAGGAGGTCAGGGGAAGAGGCTCACTGCACAGGACATCTCCCAGAGAGGAGGTCAGGGGAGGGGAGGCTCACTGCACGGGACATCTCCCAGAGAGGAGGTCGAGGGAGGGGAGGCTCACTGCACGGGACATCTCCCAGAGAGGAGGTCAGGGGAAGAGGCTCACTGCACGGGACATCTCCCAGAGAGGAGGTCGGGGGAGGGGAGGCTCACTGCAGGGGACATCTCCCAGAGAGGAGGTCGGGGGAGGGGAGCTCACTGCACGGGACATCTCCCAGAGAGGAGGTCAGGGGAAGAGGCTCACTGCACAGGACATCTCCCAGAGAGGAGGTCAGGGGAAGAGGCTCACTGCACAGGACATCTCCCAGAGAGGAGGTCGGGGGAGGGGAGGCTCACTGCATGGGACATCTCCCAGAGAGGAGGTCGAGGGAGGGGAGGCTCACTGCAGGGGACATCTCCCAGAGAGGAGGTCGGGGGAGGGGAGGCTCACTGCAGGGGACATCTCCCAGAGAGGAGGTCGGGGGAGGGGAGCTCACTGCACTGGAGAGCTCTGCAGCAGCAGGGAGCTGATATCCTCTGTGCACAGTGGGCCCTGCACTATGTGGCCAACCTCCATGGCTCAACTGAACAAAACACCTGAGGTTGTAGATTAGTGTGTTTGTATATATCCATATGTGTGTGTACAGTACATGTATGTGTGTGTGAAAGTATATGTGTGTATGTATGTACAGTATATGTGTGTATGTATATATGGTGTATGGCTATGTGCATGTATGTAAGTGTGTGTTTGTACATGTACATATTTGTGCGTACAGTATATGTATCTGTGTGTATCTGTGTATGTATGTACAGTATATGTGTATATCCATGTATGTACAGTATATGTGTGTGTATCTGTTTGTATGTACAGTATATGTGTGTATGTATCTATGGTATGTGTGTATGTATGTACGCTATATCTGTGTATATGTATGTACTGTATATATGTGTTTATCTGTGTGTATGTATCCTGTATGTATGTTATGTGTGTGTATGCATATACGGTATATGTATGTGTATCTGTGTGTGTATGTATGGTATATGTGTGTATGTACAGTATATGTATGTGTATCTGTGTGTGTATGTACGGTGTATGTATGTATCTGTGGTATGTGTATGTGTGTATGTACGATATATCTGTGTGTATGTATGTACTGTATAAAAGTGTTTGTGTGTATGTATGGTGTATGTATGTTGTGTGTATGCATGTACGGTATATGCATGTGTATCTGTGTTTTATGTACGGTATATGTGTGTATGTATGGTGTGTGTATGTGTATGCATGTACGGTATGTGTATCTGTGTGTGTGCATGTACGGTATATGTATGTACGATGTATGTGTGATCCAGAAGATCATGGATAACTGGCTGATTACTGGGGATTCAACTACTGGGCCCCCAGCTCTATTTATTATCTATAGAGCTGCTGAGTGCTGCGCTCGGCTATTTCCATCAGTTCCATAGACAATGAATAGAGCAGATTCCAGATGATACAGGCACCAGACATATAATGTAATATATACATGTTCGGGCTCTGCTGGTTCCAGCAGTTATCACGTAACCACGAGGAGGCGCTCTGCACACTTGCTGTCATGTGTCAGCCGCGTCTGTAGTGTTCTAGTCACTGACAGCCGACACTAGTTGTCACTTGGCTGCAAGTCCGACTGCGCTGGAGCCAGCAGAACCGAATGCTAACGGATATATATATATTTACACACACAGTATATATATCTCCATCTCAATGAAAAAATATAAATAACGTATATACTCGTGTATAAGCCGAGATTTTCAGCACCTTTTTTGGTGCTGAAAATGCCCCCTCGGCTTATACACGAGTCATTGGGGGTGCCGCGGCAGGAGCCGGTGGCTGGGACATCATACTCACCCTCCCCGTGCCATCGCTGAACGTCCCGGAAATCCTGCGTTCTCCCGGCTTCCTGCAGCTCTCCTGTGCCCCGCAGTCCGCTCACCAGTTCCTGTATCCTGGCTCTCCTGTCTGCTGTCAGCAAGAAGGCCCGTGTTTGAGCTTTGGTTGCCCCAGGTAATCGGCCCAATCTGGACCACAGGCTCCTGCCACCTCTGTTGTTGAGCCAATATTCCTTGGGAGTCTCATGTGGTTCTTCCATCTTTGTCGCCCATTTCTCTATCAAGGGTAGAGAAATGTCAATACATGTGAGATGTGCACTCCTGATTAATCAATAAAAATATATTCTTTATTAACACCAATGAGCAAACAGGGATATACTGTAAAACTATTTAAAAGCATACATAATGTGCAGCGCACTCACACCCCTGAATACATATGATGAGGAGACCACAGTAGTAGCACGCGAAATATCTTGCGATGATCATTAAAAGTGTAATCCCAATGGATAATTATCTCACTATGCCTATGGATAATCCCTTCTAGAAAACTAGGGTGAGTGTCACACAAGGGAAATGTGACCAACATATACACCACAATAATAAGACAGTAGGTCCTATAACAGTCAACAAATGTTATTTAGGCAATGTTAGTAAATAATAGTCTCGGTGTGTATATGCAAGATCCTTTAAGAAGGGCTGGAATAAGTGTCATATCAGGAAGCCATGACTAATAGGCAAACAAATGAACATGTGACAAGGGGATAATTAATACATCCAATTCGTATGCAACTTAAATCCACAAGGTCAGGTAATTGTGTTTATATATAAAGCTGTCAACATCACACAACCATGGGCGTCCCCAAGAAAGAGTCAAATGCAAAAAATATACTGTACATAGCATAAGGGCTGATGTCAGCCCCATGTGATGAAGTGATACAGGATAAAAAGCCAGAAAACAAAAACCAGAAGTCAATTAGAAAGAATAGAGCGAAGCAGGGCAGCTTCATCGGGGGAATATGCCCATGGGGGTAAAGGCCTGTATTTAAATAAGAAAAGGTAATGAGGTAGTCAGTTATCAGTGTGCGTCCTGCTGCATCCCGATGGTGAGAGGGCAGAGCCATGTGTGTCATGTGATCAGCACCTGACGGGAGTCAGCTGACAGTGCAGGAGTGAAAAAAGGGGCAGCATGATCACCAAGCACGTTACACTGCATGGATGACTAATTGAATACAGCAAAAAAAACTTTTTTTCAGTGTTATATATCACAGAAATGTACCCCAGACCAAGGAATAGTATATGGCTGAGAAATGAAACCCAGAAACATTTTAACCCCTTTACCCCCGAGAGTTGTTTGCACGTTAATGACCGGGCCAATTTTTACAATTCTGACCACTGTCTCTTTATGAGGTTATAACTCTGGAACGCTTCAACGGATCTTCGCTATTCTGGGACAGTTTTCTCGTGACATATTGTACTTCATGATAGTGGTAAAATTTCTTCGATATAACTTGCATTTATTTATGAAAAAAATGAAAATATGGCAAAAATTTTGAAAATTTTGCTATTTTCAAACTTTGAATTTTTATTCCCTTAAAACAGAGAAATAAGTCACACAAAATAGTTACTAAATAACATTTCCCACATGTCTACTTTACATCAGCACAATTTTGAAGCCAAATTTTTTTTTTGTTACGAAGTTATAAGGGTTAAAAGTTGACCAGCGATTTCTCATTTTTACAACAAATTGTACAAAACCATTTTTTTTAGGGACCACCTCACATTTGAAGTCACTTTGAGGGGTCTATATGGCAGAAAATACCCAAAAGTGACACCATTCTAAAAACTGCACCCCTCAAGGTACTCAAAACCTCATTCAAGCAGTTTATTAACCCTTCAGGTGCTTCACAGGAGCTGAAGGAAAAAATGAACATTTAACTTTTTAGTCACAAAAATGATCTTTTACAAACAATTTTTTTATTTTAACAAGGGTAAAAGGAGAAAATGGACAGAAAAAGTTGTTGTGCAATTTCTCCTGAGTACGCCAATACCCCATATGTGGGGGAAAACCACTGTCTGGGCTCGGAAGGGAAGGAGCGCCGTTTGACTTTTTCAAGCCAAAATTGGCTGGAATTGAGATTGAACGCCATGTGCGATTTGGAGAGCCCCTTATGTGCCTAAACAGTGGAAACCACCAACAAGTGACACCATTTTGGAAACTAGACCCCTAATGAACTTATCTAGATCTGTTGTGAGCACTTTGAACCCCCAAGTGTTTCACTAAAGTTTATAATGCCTGGGTGTGAAAAAAAAAAATTCCACAAAAATTATTTTTTAGTCCCCAATTTTTGATTTTTCCCAAGGAAATTGGACCCCAAAAGTTGTCCAATTTGTCCTGAGTACGCTGATACCCCATATGTGGGGGAGAAATACTGTTTGGGTGCACGGCAGGGCTCGGAAAGGAAGTAATGACGTTTTGGAATGCAGACTTTGATGGGTGTCATGTTCAGTTTGCAGAGCAGCTGATGTGCCTAAGCTGTGTAAACCTCCCACAAGTGCCACCATTTTGGAAACTAGACCCCTACGGAACTTATCTGGATCTCTGGTGAGCACTTTGAACCCCCAAGTGCTTCACACAAGTTTATAATGCCCGGGCATGAAAATAAAAAATCCTATTGTTTTCCCACAAAAATGATCTTTTAGTCACCAATTTTTTATTTTCCCAAGTATAAGTGGAGAAATTGGACCCCAAAAGTTGTTGTCTAATTCTCCTGAGTATGCTGATACCCTATATGTGGGAGAAAACTACTGTATGGGCACACGTCGGGCTCGGAAGTGAAGTAGTGACGTTTTGCATTGCAGACTTTGATGGAATTGTCTGCGGTGTCATGTCGCGTTTGGAGAGCCCTGATGTGCCTAAACAGTGGAAACCCCCCACAAGTGACCCCATTTTGGAAACTAGACCCCAAAGGAACTTATCTAGATGTGTGATGAGTACTTTGAACCCCCAAGTGCTTCACAGAAGTTTATAACGTAGAGCCAGAAAAATAAAAAATCATATTTTTTTCCACAAAAATGATATTTTCGCCCCAAAATTTTATTTTCCCAAGGGTAACAAGAAATTGGACCCCAAGAGTTATTGTGCAATTTGTCCTAAGTATGCTGATACCCCATATGTGGGGGTAAACTACTGTTTGGGCGCATGGCAGAGCTCAGAAGGGAAGGAGCATCGTTTGACTTTTTCAACGCCGAATTGGCTGGAATTGAGATCAGACGCCATGTCACGTTTTGAGAGCCCTGATGTGCCTAAACAGTGGAAACCCCCCAATTCTAACTCCAACCCTAACCCCAACACACCCCCCAATCCCAACCCTAATCATAATCCTAACCACAAACCTAACCCTAACACACCCGTAACCCTAGTCCCAACCCTAACCCTAATTTTAGCCCCAACCGTAACCCTAATAAATAAAAAAATGTTTAATTTTATTATTTTTCCTAACTAAGGGAGTGATAAAGGGGGGTTTGATTTACTATTTCTAGCAGGTTTTTATGTTATTGTTTCGCTGATGATGCTGTATGGCAGCTAGTTTTTTGCGTGACAAGATGACGTTTTCAGTGGTACCATGTTTATTTATATCCGTCTTTTTGATCGCGTGTTATTCCACTTTTTGTTTGGCGGTTTGATGATAAATCATTGTTTTTTAGCCTTGTTTTTTTTAAGGGGTTCACCTAAGGGGTTAACTAATGGGACAGTTTTATAGGGTGGGTCGTTTACGGATGCGGCGATACTAAATATGTGTACTTTTATTGTTTTGTTTTGTTTTATTTACATGAAGAAAGGAATTTATTGGGGAATATTTATTTTTTCTTTATTTATGATTTTTTTTTACACATGTTATTTTTATTTTTTTTTACTTTTTTACTTTGTCCCAGGGTGGGACATCACTGTATAACATCAGATCGCTGGTCTGACAGTGTGCACAGCACTCTATCAGACCAGCGATGTGACAGGCAGTGCTACAGGCTTTCTCAGCACCTGCTCTCAGCAGGCACTGAGGAAGCCGCCTCCCTGCAGGACCCAGGAGGACCGCGTGGCCATATTGGATCCGGGGTCCTGTTCTGAGGGTCTCAGGGAAGCACGCATGCAGACCGCTCCTGGCACATAGTGCCGGGAGCGCAGCTGATCGCATATGACGTACTATTCTGTCCTTGGGAATTAGGTCCAGGGTCACATGGACGGAATAGTACGTCTGATGGGATAAAGGGGTTAAAATGCTTTTTTGAGTGATAGATATCATAGTAATGTACTCCAGATCGTGGAATACTGTATGGCAAGAAATTTGACCCAGTAAAATTTTTGAACACTCTTTTGGAGTGATAGATATCACAGTAATGTACCCCTGACCACAGAATACTGTATGGCTGAGACATTTAACCCAGGAAAAATTTTGAACGCTTTTTCGGAGTGTTATATAACACAAAATTGTACCCCAGACCACAGAATACTGTATGGGTGGGTAATTTAACCCAGAAAAAAAAATTTAATGCATTTTTTGTAGTGTTAGATATAACATAAATGTACCCCACACCATGGAACACTGTATGGGTGAGAAATTTAAGCAGGCAACATTTTTTACTTATTTTTTTGGAGTGTTATATGTTATGAATGTGCTAGAGATGGTTTCTGAGTGGAGGCTCCCTCTGGTGGTTACAGACAGTACTGAACCTTTCAGCGAGGAATGGCAATCTGGGTTCACTGACTGGTCTGATATAAGGGAGGTTCCCTCCCATGATGGTTGCCGGTGATCAATTGTTCTTGTCTCTATTGTGGTTCTTGGTTCATTTGGAAGTTTGCTGGAGTCTTGCCTGCATCTCCTGCTTTCAGATAAGATATTTTTTGCTTTTCTTTTTGTGCTTGCTTTTTGCATTGTTTTCTGCACTTTTGTGGAGGTCAGCCAGGTCCCCTCCTGGGCCTGAGCTCCTCACAGTTTATCTGCAGCCACTGTTATTTGCTCATTTGCTTTTTCCTGTTTTTTTCAGCGGCTGCAGCTTGGTTTTGTTCACACTGAGATCTGATTTAGCGGGTGGCGAGATCGTGTGATCTCAGTATTTTTGTAATCAGAATTGTTGGATTTTTGTAGGGTTTTCTGGGTTGCAGAAAGTAATCTCTCCTTTCCTATCCTATTTAGTCAGATTGTGGCCCCAGCGTTTGCTCAATCTATTTTCTGCCTATGTTTGTGTTTTCATCTTGTCTAACCGCCATTATATGTTTGGGGGCTTCTATTTTCTTTAGAGATCTGCTCCGGGGCAGATAGCTTTCATCTTTCTGCCTTTAGGTGTATTTATCTCTCAGGCTGTGACGAGGCGTCTAGGATCAACGTAGGAATGCTCCATGGCTACCTCTAGTTGTGTCGTTAGTTTAGGAATCTGCAACCCATCAGTTACCAACATCTCAGGTGTTCTACTGCCCTGCTGTTGTTCCTGTCCTCCTCAGATACCGAAACACAACAGTATCACCGGTCCATAACTGAAAATTATATGGTACTCACAGAAGGGAAAAATAGTGTGGAAAGAAAAAAGTTGTCAGAGTTGTCAGAGATTTTTTTTTTTTTTTTCTGTCTGTTGCATTTTTTCCCTCTTTTTCTCTGGGTGCTGAGGAGGATTTTTTTTTTTCTTTCAATGGAGTTTGCACAGTTGTCTGGTCGTGTGGATCAGCTTGCCACTAAGGTTCGGAGTATTGCTACCTATCTTGCTAGGTTGCCGGTTGTGGAACCTAGGATTCCTATGCCAGATTTGTTTTTGGTGGATCGGTATAAATTTCTGAATTTCAAAAATAACTGTAAGTTGTTTTTTGCCTTAAAGCCTAAGTTTCTCAGGTAACGCAGCACAGCAGGTTCAAATTGTCATCTCTCTCCTGCGCGGCGATCCTCAGGATTGGGCTTTTTCCCTGACACCTGGGGATCCTGTTTTGAATGATATTGATGCATTTTTTCTGGCTCTGGGGTTATTGTACGATGAACCTAATGTCACTGATCAAGCTGAAAAAACCTTGTTGGCATTAAATCAGGGTCTTGAAGATGCTGAGTTGTACTGTCAGAAATTCCGAAAGTGGGCAGTCCTGACCAAATGGAATGATGATGCTTTGGCAGCTCTTTTTCGGAAGGGGCTGTCAGAGAATGTAAAGGATGTTATGGTGGGATTCCCTGCTCCCTCTGGTCTCAATGATTCTATGTCATTGGCTATTCAAATTGACAGATGTTTGTGTGAGCGCAGAGGTATGCGTGAGATAGTGTTGCCTTGTGAGCCAGCTTCTGAGCCCATGCAGTGTGATAGAGTGACTTCTGGGGCACAGCGTCATGAGTTTCGAAAGCGCAATGGGTTATGTTTCTACTGTGGTGACGCCTCTCATGCTATTTCAGTCTGCCCTAAGCGGGGAAGACGTTTTGCACGCTCAGTTGTCTTGGGTAGTGTTCAGACTAAATTTCTGTTGACTGTTACCCTGATTTGCTCCCTGTCCACATTTTCTGCTCAGGCTTTTGTTGATTCAGGAGCAGCTATTAACCTGATGGATTTTGACTTTGCCAAACGTTGTGGGTTTCCATGATACCCCTGCGGAAGTCTATTCCCCTACTGGGCATTGATTCTACCCCTTTGGCGGAGAATAAACCCCAGTTTTCTACTCAGGTGATAATGAGGGTTGAACCAGATCATCAGGAGAGTTGCAAATTTCTGGTGCTGTATAATCTGCATGACATTATTGTACTAGGTTTCCCTTGGTTACAGTCTCATAATCCTGTTTTGGATTGGAAATCTGTGTCTGTGACCAGTTGGGGCCGCCAATGTGTTAATGCCGACATTCCTGTTTTTTTGCCTCTCCCAAGTCTCAGGATGTTCCTGACTTTTTGACTGATTTTTCGGATGTATTTAGTGAAAGTAAATCTGCATCTTTGCCCCCTCACAGGAGCTACGATTGCGCTATTGAATTAGTGCCTGGTGGTAAATTTCCTAAAGGTCGCCTTTTTAACTTGTCTGTACCTGAACACGATGCTATGCGATCTTATATCAAGGAGTCATTGGAGAAGGGTCATATCAGACCATCCTCTTCACCCTTGGGTGCCGGTTTTTTCTTTGTGGCCAAAAAAGATGGTTCATTGAGGCCGTGTATTGATTATCGTCTCTTGAATAAGATCACTGTGAAGTATCAATATCCGTTACCCTTGATTTCTGACCTGTTTTCCAGGGTGAAAAGTGCTAGTTGGTTTACCAAGCTTGACCTCAGGGGGTGTATAACCTTATTCGAATTAAGCACGGGGATGAATGGAAGACGACGTTTAATACCCCAGAGGGGCATTTTGAGTACTTAGTGATGCCCTTTGGTCTCACTAATGCTCCTTCCGTCTTCCAATCCTTCATGAATGATATTTTCAGGGATTTTGTGGATAAATTTCTGATTGTTTATTTGGATGATATCTTGATTTTTTCCAATGACTGGGACTCTCATGTGAAATATGTTCGGACTGTGTTCCAGATTTTGAGAGAGAATGCACTGTATGTGAAGGGATCAAAGTGTCTTTTTGGCGTACAGAAGGTCTCATTTCTGGGATTCATTTTGTCTCCGTCTGTTATTGAAATGGACCCGGTCAAGGTTCAGGCCATCTGTGATTGGGTCCAACCTACTTCATTAAAGGCTCTTCAGAGATTTTTGGGTTTTGCCAATTTTTATCGTAAATTTATTGGTAATTTCTCCGGTATTGTTAAACCATTGACTGATTTCACCAAAAAGGGTTCTGATGTGGTGAATTGGCCTCCTGATGCAGTCTCTGCGTTTCAGGAACTTAAGTAGAGATTCACTTCTGCTCCTGTTCTACGGCAGCCTGATGTTTCTCTACCGTTTCAGGTGGAGTTTGATGCCTTGAAATTGGGGCAGGTGCCGTTTTGTCCCAAAGAGATCCAGAGACCTCTAAGAGTAACCCTTGTGCCTTTTTCTCTCGAAAATTTTCTCCAACTGAACGTAATTATGACGTGGGTAATCGGGAGTTATTGGCCATGAAGTGGGCCTTTGAAGAGTGGAGACATTGGCTGGAAGGAGCCAAACATCAGGTGGTGGTCCTCACGGACCATAAAAACCTTATTTATCTCGAATCAGCCAAGCGACTTAATCCTAGACAGGCCAGGTGGGCCTTGTTTTTCCACACGTTTTAATTTTGTGGTTTTTTTCTTCCGGGTACTAAGAATGTTAAGGCGGATACCCTCTCGAGGAGTTTCTTTGCGGACTCTCCTGAGTTATCTGATCCTACTGTTATTTTGAAAGAGGGTGTAGTTCTTTCCGCCATCTCGCCCAATTTGAGACTGGCCTTGGAAGGGTGTCAGGAGGATAAACCTGAGCGCTGCCCTATTGGGAAATTGTTTGTCCCAGACCAGTGGAAGAAGAGTGTGATGTCTGAGATTCATTGTTCCGTGTTGGCTGGTCATCCCGGGATTTTTGGTACCAGAGACTTGGTGAGTCGGTCCTTTTGGTGGCCTACTTTGTCTCGTGACGTCAGGGAATTTGTGCAGTCCTGTGGGACTTGCTCTCGCTCCAAGCCTTGCTCTCGCTCTAGTGGTTTGTTAATGCCATTACCTGTGCCCAAGAGGCCATGGACCCATATCTCTATGGATTTTATTTCCGACCTCCCTGTTTCTCAGAGAATGACCGTTATCTGGGTAATCTGTGATAGGTTTTCCAAGATGATACATCTTGTGCCATTACCTAAGTTACCTTCCTCCTCCGAATTGGTGCCTTTGTTCCTTCAGCACGTGGATCGGTTACATGGCATTCCGGAGAACATTGTGTCTGACAGAGGAGTCCAGTTTGTTTCCAGATTTTGGAGGACATTTTGTTCTAAACTTGGTGTTCAATTATCTTTCTCCTCTGCTTTTCATCCTCAGACCAATGGACAAACCGAGAGAACAAACCAGACCTTGGAGACTTATTTGAGATGTTTTGTGTCTGCTGATCAAGATGACTGGGTCTCTTTTTTGCCTTTTTTGCTCTTAATAATAGGGCTAGCTCTGCCACCTTGATGTCTCCATTTTTTTGCAATTTTGGGTTTCACCCTCGATTTTCTTTGGGACAGGCGGAGGCTTTTGTCTGTCCGGGTGTTGACTCTGCTGTGGAGCGAATGCAGCAGATATGGGACCAGGTAGTGGAGAGGTTGTCTCTCTCTCAGGAGAAGGCCCAACAGTTTGCCAACCGGCATAGGACTGATGGTCCTCGGTTTAAATTTGTGGACTTGGTTTGGTTGTCCTCAAGAAATATCCCTATGAGGGTTGCATCTCCAAAGTTTAAGCCCAGGTTCATTGGACCTTATAAGATCATGGAGATTCTTAATCCTGTTTCCTTCCGTTTTCTTCTTCCAGGGACATTTAAGATCCATAACGTGTTCCACAAGTCCTTATTGAAGAGGTTTGTTGAGCCAGTGGTTCCTATGGCTGCGCCTCCTGACCCTGTTTTGGTTGAGGGCAATCTGGAGTATGTGGTTGAGAAAATATTAGATTCTCGTTTTTCTAGACAGAAACTCCAGTATTTGGTTAAGTGGAGAGGTTATGGTCAGGAGGAAAATTCTTGGGTGTTTGCTTTGGACATCCATGCTAGGAGACTGATCCGTGCCTATCACCGAGCTCATCCTGATCGGCCTGCTTGCACAAGTGAGGGTTCGGTGACCCCTCCTCAAGGGGGGGTACTGTTATGAATGTGCTAGAGATGGTTTCTGAGCGGAGGCTCCCTCTGGTGGTTACAGACAGTACTGAACCTTTCAGCAAGGAATGGCAATCTGGGTTCACTGACTGGTCTGATATAAGGGAGGTTCCCTCCCATGATGGTTGCCGATGATCAATTGTTCTTGTCTCTATTGTGGTTCCTGGTTCATTTGGAAGTTTGCTGGAGTCTTGCCTGCATCTCCTGCTTTAAGATAAGATATTTTTTGCTTTTCTTTTTGTGCTTGCTTTTTGCATTGTTTTCTGCACTTTTGTGGAGGTCAGCCAGGTCCCCTCCTGGGGCCTGAGCTCCTCACAGTTTATCTGCAGCCACTGTTATTTGCTCATTTGCCAGCACGGTGGCTCAGTGGATAGCACTACAGCCTTGCAGCACTGGAGTCCTATGTTCGAATCCCACCAGGGACAACATCTGCAAGGAGTTTGTATGTTCTCCCAGTGTTTGCGTGGGTTTTCTCCGGGTACTCCGGTTTCCTCCCACATTCCAAAAACATACAGATAGGGAATCTAGATTGTGAGCCCCTTCGGGGACAGCGACGATAATGTGTGCACTGTAAAGCGCTGTGGAATATGTTAGCGCTATATAAAAATAAAGATCATTATTATTATTTTTTCTGTTTTTTTCAGCGGCTGCAGCTTGGTTTTGTTCACACTGAGATCTGATTTAGCGGGTGGCGAGATCGTGTGATCTCAGTATTTTTGTAATCAGAATTGTTGGATTTTTGTATTGTTTTCTGGGTTGCAGAAAGTAATCTCTCCTTTCCTATCCTATTTAGTCAGATTGTGGCCCCAGCGTTTGCTCAATCTATTTTCTGCCTATGTTTGTGTTTTCATCTTGTCTAACCGCCATTATTTGTTTGGGGGCTTCTTATTTTCTTTGGGGATCTGCTCCGGGGCAGATAGCTTTCATCTTTCATGAGGGTTGCATCTCCAAAGTTTAAGCCCAGGTTCATTGGACCTTATAAGATCATGGAGATTCTTAATCCTGTTTCCTTCCGTTTTCTTCTTCCAGGGACATTTAAGATCCATAACGTGTTCCACAAGTCCTTATTGAAGAGGTTTGTTGAGCCAGTGGTTCCTATGGCTGCGCCTCCTGACCCTGTTTTGGTTGAGGGCAATCTGGAGTATGTGGTTGAGAAAATATTGGATTCTCGTTTTTCTAGACAGAAACTCCAGTATTTGGTTAAGTGGAGAGGTTATGGTCAGGAGGACAATTCTTGGGTGTTTGCTTCGGACATCCATGCTAGGAGACTGATCCGTGCCTATCACTGAGCTCATCCTGATCGGCCTGCTTGCACAAGTGAGGGTTCGGTGACCCCTCCTCAAGGGGGAGGTACTGTTATGAATGTGCTAGAGATGGTTTCTGAGCGGAGGCTCCCTCTGGTGGTTACAGACAGTACTGAACCTTTCAGCGAGGAATGGCAATCTGGGTTCACTGACTGGTCTGATATAAGGGAGGTTCCCTCCCATGATGGTTGCCGGTGATGAATTGTTCTTGTCTCTATTGTGGTTCCTGGTTCATTTGGAAGTTTGCTGGAGTCTTGCCTGCATCTCCTGCTTTCAGATAAGATATTTTTTGCTTTTCTTTTTGTGCTTGCTTTTTGCATTGTTTTCTGCACTTTTGTGGAGGTCAGCCAGGTCCCCTCCTGGGGCCTGAGCTCCTCACAGTTTATCTGCAGCCACTGTTATTTGCTCATTTGCTTTTTCCTGTTTTTTCAGCGGCTGCAGCTTGGTTTTGTTCACACTGAGATCTGATTTAGCGGGTGGCGAGATCGTGTGATCTCAGTATTTTTGTAATCAGAATTGTTGGATTTTTGTAGGGTTTTCTGGGTTGCAGAAAGTAATCTCTCCTTTCCTATCCTATTTAGTCAGATTGTGGCCCCAGCGTTTGCTCAATCTATTTTCTGCCTATGTTTGTGTTTTCATCTTGTCTAACCGCCATTATATGTTTGGGGGCTTCCTATTTTCTTTGGGGATCTGCTCCGGGGCAGATAGCTTTCATCTTTCTGCCTTTAGGTGTATTTATCTCTCAGGCTGTGACGAGGCTTCTAGGATCAACGTAGGAACGCTCCACGGCTACCTCTAGTTGTGTAGTTAGTTTAGGAATCTGCAACTCATCAGTTACCAACATCTCAGGTGTTCTGCTGCCCTGCTGTTGTTCCTGTCCTCCTCAGCTACCGAAACACAACAGTTATATGTCAGAAAAATGTACCCCAGACCACATTATACTATATTTCTGTATTCTGTAACCCTTTTTTAGAGTGATGTGATATCACAGTAATGTAACCTTGACCACAGAATAATGTATGAGTAATTAATTTAGCCCAGAAACATTTTTAAAAGCTTTCTTGGAGTGATAGATATCACAGTAATGTACCCCAGACAATAAAATACTGTATGGGTAAGAGATTTAACATAGCAACTTTTTTAAATGCATTTTTTAGAGTGTTGTATATCACAAAAATGTACCCCAGACCATGGAATACTGTATGGGTGGGAAATGTAACCCAGCAAATTTTTGAATGCTTTTTTGGAGTAATGACTATCACTGTAAGGTACCCCAGACCACGGAATACTGAATGTAATTTAACCCAGAAAAATTCTAAGCCCTTTTTTGCAGTGATAGATGTCACAGTAATGTACCCTAGACAACTGAATAATGTATTGGTGAGAAATTTAACCAAACAAAAATTTTTAATGCTTTTTTTGGAGTGTGATGTATCACAAAAATGTTCCCCAGACCAAGGAATCATATATGGGGAATAAATTTAACCCAGCAACATTTTAAAACACTTTTTTTGGGTGTTAGATATCACAAAAATGTACTCCAGGCCACGGAATGCTGTATTGGTGAATAATTTAATCCAGAAAAAAAAATGAAAAGTTTTTTTGAGTGTTATATAACACAAAAATGTACCACAAAGCACGTAATACTCGATGAATCACACAAAATATTACATTTTTTCACATAAAAAAATGCCACAGCTATATATTTTGCAAGGGACTTTTCAGCTTTAATTCCTGCCTACAGACTGGATTCTGTCACTATATGCAATAAACGTGTGCACAGCTGAACACCGGTGCCAAGATAGGTTCTCACACCGTAGCAATATAAAGAAAGAACCTGGCACTCAACTTTGTGGTAGAGTATAGATGATTTATTCAATCCCATACAGTGGTACGACAAAAAACGTTTCGGTCATATAAGAGGACCTTCATCAGTTACGTACTCAAAAGCTCTAGTATTACGACAAGAGAACAGCCACAGTCAAAAGGTTGACTGGTTGTATTCACCTTTTGGGCGAATGTGTGTGGATTTAGCAGTTGCACATACAGTCACAACAGCCTCCGGTTCACTAGCTGAGTCCTACAGTCTCTCCTCTATTCTTGGGCCGGTCCTCCACTGCGACCTGGTCCCTCGTCCGACTCCGGTTCATACGGGTGCCACGGGTGTATTTTTCATGTCCCTGGCCCCTAGGACTTCTTCTTGTCTCAGGAGCTCCTTTCTTCACAACTGCTCCTCTCCACTCCTCTCACTACTCTCCTTCCAATTGTCACACGCCTTCCCGCCTGAACTCAGGCTCCTCACCCTTCCCTTGGGGTGGTGTGTAGTGTTGGATGCAAATATGAGAGCACTGGGTAGTGCCCCTCCTTACTCGAGAGCTAAGTACCACACCTTTGGCTGAGTTGCAGTACTTCTGTGGCGACTGGACTCTTAGAGGTGCCACATTTGCATCAAGAATTTGTTGAAATTTCATCGAATCCATTCTTCCCTCTACCTGTGAAATGTTCCCTGTGCCATTGGCTGCAAGTTGCAACACAACCTCAAAGCATGATTGATCCACCCCATACTTACTGGGTGGTGAGATGTTCTTTTCCTGAAATTCTGTGCCCTCTTTTCTCCTCACATACAGTACCTTTGATCATTGTGATCAAAGAATTCTGTTTTAACCTCATCGGTCCACAGGACTTGTTTCCAAAATGCACGAGGCTTTGTTTAGATATTCTATTGCATACTTCTGACTCTGAATTTCATGGTAAAGATGGAGGAGAGGTTTTCTTTTGATGACTCTTCCATGAAAACAGTGTCGGACTGGAACACCTTTGGCCCACCAGAGAAAATTATTCTTGGGGCCCACTATGTAGCTACATAGAAATAAATACAAGACCACCATTTGTGCCGTAAAACGTGCTAATATCAGGGCAAAATATAAGATAGTACACATCTTAATTATGTAGCGGTGGTTGGGGTAGCCCCCCTCATAGAATATAAAGTAGCCAACTCATAGAATATAAAATAGCCCCCGCATAGTGTACAATGCAGCCCCCTCATAGTATATAAAGTAGCCCCCTCATATAGTATAATGTAGCCCCCTCACAAAATATAATGCAGACCTCATATAGTATAATGCAGCCCCCTCATAGAATATAATGTAGCCCTCCTCATAGAATATAATGTAGCCAGCATCATAGAGTATAATGCAGCCCCCCATAGGGTATAATGTAGCACCCATAGAATATAATGCAACCCCATCATAAGGTATAATGCAGCCCCCATAGAATATAATGTAGCCCCCTCATAGGGTATAATGCAGCCCCCTTCATATAGTATAATACAGCCCCCCCCACAGAATATAATGTAGCCCCCTCAGAGTATATTGCAGCGCTCCTTCTAGAGTATCATGCTGCCCACCCTCATGGGGTATAATGCTGTCCCCCTCATGCGGTATCATGCTGCCCCCCTCATGGGGTATCATGCTGCCCCTCCTCATACGGGGTATAATGCTGCCCTCCGTCATGGAGCATCATGCTGCCCCCCTCATATGGGGTATCATGCTGCCCCCCTCATAGGGGTATCATGCTGCCCCCCCGTCATGGGGTATCATGCTGCCCCCCTCATATGGGGTATCATGCTGCCCCCCCTCATACAGAGTATCATGCTGCCCCCCCTCATATGGGGTATCATGCTGACCCCCCATACGGGGTACCATGCTGCAAACAGGACTCACTATACAGTATATATATATAAAAAAAATAAGCACAATACTCACCTCTCCTCACTCCCACACTGATTCCGGCGGCAGCTCTACTCTGATGTCAGGAGCTGTGCTGCAGTCAGCCAGGCACACAGCGGGGACACGATGAAATGATGTCATCGCGCACCCATTGTGTGTCAAAGACAGAAGGGAATGATGGGAGAGGGAGCGTCATCTGATGCCAATACAGTTGACTTCGGCACACTGGGAGGGGCAGCGCTGACGCTAGGTCCCCCTGACTTACGGCCCCATAGCTGCCGCATGGGCTGGGGGAGCGGGGGCCCTGGTCTGTGGGCCCTGATAGCGGGCAGTGTTAGCCGCAGCCTGCAGCAAACACTACCCGCTATTAAAGTGAAATGAACATTCACTCCTCTCCATGCCCATGGGGGCATCGAGAAGTGTGAATATTCATTTCTCATTATCAGTGTGAACAGGTTTAGACTTCCTGTCTCCCGCTGCTGCTCTGCTGTCACCGGGGGCCCCCACAGCAGCTGCATGGAGTGTTGCTATTAGCGACCCACCACTGGCTGGGGGCCCAAGGCAGCTGCTGGCCCTCTATGCCAGCAGATGTCAGTACCTGGGCCCACCGGGAAATCTTCCGGTCCTCCGGTGGCCCCGTCCGACCCTGCATGAAGACCATATTTGTGACGATGTCTCTGAACAGTAGAACAGCAAACCCTACAACTCCAGAGTCTGCTAAATCTTGCTGAAGGTCTTTTGCAGTCAAGCAGAAGTTCTAATTTGCTTCTCTAGCAATCCTACCAGCAGCTCTCAATGAAATTTTGCTTGGTCTTCTAGACCTTATCTTGACCTCCACTGTTTCTGTTAACTGCCATTTCTTAATTACATTTCAAACTGAGGGAAGGGCAACTTGAAACAACCTCTATATGTGACAGAGGGGCTTTAGACCCCCCTGGGGTACCAGGAACCACATGCAATAACTCCCTCTGCACCTCCTATAGCTGCACCACTGGTGACCAGTGAACCTGTATATTTGGTAACTCGTGGCCTCTATTTTCAGACTATGATTATTGGACCAGTGTCACTATGTATGACACATTCCCGTCATTCCTTCCCTCTGCATATTGTAAGACGTTTTTATCAGAGTCGTATTTCTAATCCCTCCGGCTTTCATTCTTCATTCACAAGTGTCCGTATCTGTGTCTCATCTTACTGGTAACACCATAATAACACATCTATACTGGTTATGCAAACTGATCATAACTCACCACATTCCGTCACATGACCTCGGTCATAAGGGGCAGACGCACGGACCATCAGCACCGCCAAGCTTGCCCCCGATCACTGGATCAGGTACACATGTATTTTGAGGCACTTAATTAGTATCGGTATGCTGGAGCTAATATACCACTGGGTACTATTCCTATACAACAGGGCAATAGAGTCTTGTGGATATCTGCACGCATGTGCCACTGCTGCACCATATTAATCTTGTGCTATAGTATGTGACCTCCTTTCCCTCCCTCTCTCTTTTTTGGGCAGTAGGTATCCAGATCATACTATAAATCACACTGTAATATTGTGCTACCTTGCATTTATTTCTCTGTCTTTTGCCCATAGACTAGTTGGCATTTGTAATATGATTTTTTGATTTTTTTTGTTTAGCTCTGCACCAGTATATATCTTATATAGCTTGGATATTTTTCTGATGGTCACAGTGCGCCTTTGTCCAGTTTTGCACGATTTTCTGTAATTTTGCCATTTAGTTCCCATTTGCATTTTACTTGGTTGTACCATGTTTATTAAATAAATATTATAGTTTTGCATAAATATTGATCTGTGGTCGTGGTTTGTGGTTTTCCACCATTTTTCGTGTTCTATTTTCACGATAGATCAACATATAATAGTCCTTTAGTGCAACCTTCTATTGTGGTTATTCCACACATGATGTATATGAATTTTGGGTTGCTCATTATTAGTCTGTTCTATGGTTATGCAAACTGATCATAACTCACACATTGTCACATGACCTCGGTCATAAGGTTATCATCTATTGTTAGCGAATATATCAAATTTTCTATCTGATCTTAAAGGAGTATTACAGTTTTAAATAAAGTTTAAACGAGCACTTTCTACTTCTTAAAGGGCTTCTTAAATAAGCGGATGACAAATTGTCCTCCTACAGTGTACTGTTTTCCTGCAGCGCCACCTCAGGAAACATTAGGCATTGCATTGTACACCGTAATAAAAAGTTTGTCTATGTAATGTATGACATGACGAGTCCCCAGAGCGAGAAAATCTGTGTATCCGCTCTGGTCAAGAAATGAGATCCAAGCAAAGATTCTCTCATATGAAAATGGGTAGACGTGACACAACTCCTCCGACCTTTATATAAAAGAAAATATTCTGCATCTTTACCTCTTTTTTTGCACATAAAATATTTTTTAAACTCTTAAATATTTATCTATCTATTATCTATTTACCATTGATCTATCTGTCTATCATCTATCTATTATCTATCTATCATCTATCTAGCTAGCTATTATTTATCATCTATCTATTATCTATCTATCTATCTATCTATCTATTATCTATCTATTATCTATCATTTATTTATCTATCTATCTATTATCTATCTATCATTTATTTATCTATCTATCTATCTATCTATCTATCTATCTATCTATCTATCTATCTATCTATCTATCTATCTATCTATTATCTATCATCTATCTATTTATCTATTATCTAAGGTCTGAGGGGTAAGGTTTCTCCTTGTGGAGAGTGACATACCAGCTCTGGCGTGTCGAGGTAAGGAGGCTTATTCGCCGTGCAATGCTCCTCTGGGAAATTTTAATATGCAAATTGCCTCTTCAAACAAAGAGGACTTGTACTCTATAGCGCCACCTATTGGAAGTAGCGATCCTACAAGTCACAATCAACCCTTTAACGAGTCTTGTAATATGACTTAGGATAAAAGCCAAATCAGAATCTCCATTTGCAGACACGGTGTTTCGGACTATTGGTCCTCGTCAGTTAAAGGGTTGATTGTGACTTGTAGGATCGCTACTTCCAATAGGTGGCGCTATAGAGTACAAGTCCTCTTTGTTTGAAGAGGCAATTTGCATATTAATATTTCCCAGAGGAGCATTGCACGGCGAATAAGCCTCCTTACCTCGACACGCCAGAGCTGGTATGTCACTCTCTATAAGGAGAAACCTTACCCCCCAGACCCTAGTCCAGAGCCTCTCATCTAGCCAAATCAGATCTTCTCCTACTTTGCACTGACGAGGACCAATAGTCCGAAACACCGTGTCTGCAAATGGAGATTCTGATTTGGCTTTTATCCTAAGTCATATTAGAAGACTCGTTAAAGGGTTGATTGTGACTTGTAGGATCGCTACTTCCAATAGGTGGCGCTATAGAGTACAAGTCCTCTTTGTTTGAAGAGGCAATTTGCATATCTATTATCTATCTATTCATCAATAATCAATCCATCTAACTCGGATGGATCTATGAAGTACAAAGTTTATTTTCCTTTTTTTTTAGCAATTTTTTTTACAGATTTCCATCTGAGTCTGGTCCGGAAAACGGATTAGAATAGATTAGAATAGGACGTGTTCTGAGTCTCACAGACCGGGGACACGGATTCATTTTTAAAACATATATGTGTATGGATTAACGAAACTTTTTGTCGGATATAGTGGCCTGTCGGGGAAAAAAAAAATCGGATGTCGCCCAGATGTGTGAACGCAGCCTTATTCTGATACACAACACTTATTCCATTTTTGCATTATACTCCATCAATTTCAACCACTTTTGTACCGTAGGAGAGAAAACCCAAAATGCATCCATCCACTTTAATGTTAAAAGAACAAAGCCCTTCGGTACTTGGGCGTTTAGTTTTGTGAATCTTTGGCAGCGTCAGTTGCAAATTCTAGTATTTTCAGCAAGAATGGAAACAATACGAATCCCGCCTGTCGCACATGGACGCCATTTTGCTATCAGATAATTGGAATATTGATGCATATGTTAACTTTTCTTTTTATATCTTTGCAACCTGAGAAACAATCGCAGCTGTCCATATTAGGAAAAAAAAATGTACCGTTTAGTTCTGCCTGACCTTTCCTAAGGTTGTACACGGGCCCTGCGGCTCTGTAACGCGAGAGTCCCCATTATTCTCAGCATAATTGGACGGTGTTGTAATAAACATAAACCAATAATGGCTCCATTGTTCCCGTCTTGCTGTAATAATGTAAGGTAAAGCTGCATACATAGCACCGTATATGTGTCCGCTGCCCCCGACCGCCGCATGTGTGTGTGTGTGTTTGCTGTAGACGCACCTTCTTTTGTGGCTTGTTTGATGTTGCACCTCCCTGCGGTTTCCATGCCAGATCTCTAGTAAACATGAGTAGGAGAATAGTATCAGCCGCCCGCAGCCGAAAACACATGTACACAGCAATAGAGGGGTTCATTTACTTATTGTAGCTAACTAGAACTCCTAATCATCAATAAACAGATTTATCGAGACCAAGTAGTGAAAAGAAAACGCCCAATACCGCAGGAGACTACACAAACCGATCAACCGCCCTAATACAGCTTCTTGTGGTCAGTATGGAAGATCTTCCAACTTTGAAAGATGTGAAAGAGAAGCAGGTACTGCGATAAATTATCTTTATCCAGACTTTTTCTGGGGGCGAACACAAAAAACTAGTGCCCATAATGAATCCCTATAGTAGAACACTAATTTCATAGCCCCAGAGGTAGGATACCTCCCGACAAAGTATTTCACCCCTCAATGTCCCTCAACACAATGCCCCCTGATACAGTATGATGACTTACAGAGCATTCCTGCTGGAAAAGTAGGATGTTCACAGTGCCCCCTCATACAGTATGATGACCCACAGAGCATTCCTGCTGAAAAAGTAGGATGTCCACAGTGCCCCCTCATACAGTATGATGACCCACAGAGCATTCCTGCTGAAAAAGTAGGATGTCCACAGTGCCCCCTCATACAGTATGATGTCCCACAGAGCATTCCTGCTGAAAAAGTAGGATGTCCACAGTGCCCCCTCATACAGTATGATGACCCACAGAGCATTCCTGCTGAAAAAGTAGGATGTCCACAGTGCCCCCTCATACAGTATGATGACCCACAGAGCATTCCTGCTGAAAAAGTAGGATGTCCACAGTGCCTCCTCATACAGTATGATGACCCACAGAGCATTCCTGCTGAAAAAGTAGGATGTCCACAGTGCCCCCTCATACAGTATGATGACCCACAGAGCATTCCTGCTGAAAAAGAAGGATATTCACAGTGCCACCTCATACAGTGTACCACAGAGATTGAAGCTTCAGAGACTGGAAGTTCTGTGGAAACTGTTTGGGTAAGAATGCAATGACAGAGCAATGGAAAGGACACCATTGTAGGCATTTACTACAGGCCACTGTGTGCAAGTTGAAGATTTGGATGAACTCTTTATGCATCAAATGGCCAAGTTCTACAAAAAATATGACATAGTGGTCATGGGAGATTTCAACTATCCAGACATTTGTTGGGAATCTCCCTCAGGCAAAACTAACAGATCAAGGAAATTCTTATCCTCTCTTGCTGACAACTTTATCTTCCAAAAGGTAATGGAGAAAACAAGGGGATCTGCTACCTTGGATCTAATCCTCATAAACAGGGAGGAAATGGTGGAGGAGGTAAGAGTGGCTGGGACTCTAGGAGGTAGTGACCATGCTATTTTAGAATTTTGGATAACTAGAGGAGGAAGACCTGTGAAGACTCAGACATCAAGGTTAGATTTCAGAAAGGCAGATTTTAAGGGACTCAGAAAGAGAATCAGAGGGATCCAATGGCTGGATATCCTTAAGGACAAAAATGTCCAGGAAGGATGGGAAATCTTGAAAAATTAGATTCTCAAAGCGCAATCGTTAACAATTCCAAAAAGTGGGAAGAATAGGAAGTATTTAAGAAAACCAGGATGGATGAACACAGAACTTAAACACATGCTAAAAAGTAAGAAATAAATGTTTATCAAATGGAAAGAGGGAGGCATATCTAAAGAAGAATATAATGCTGTCTGCAGAACCTGCAGGGCATGAATCAGATTATCTAAAGCTGACAATGAATTAAGGCTTGCAAGAGACATCAAAAGCAATAAAAAAGGATTTTGGGGATACGTCAAAAGTAAAAGAAAAGTCAAAGATGCTATAGAATTTTTACAGGATGAAAATGATGAAATGGTAAAGGATGTTGAAAAGGCCAAACTTTTAAATTACTATTTTGCATCTGTTTTCTCTCAGAAAGGAAATGTAACATCAACTGATCTTCACTGTCCTATTATAGAAATAGGAGAATCCATGATATCTATAAACAGAAAGATAATGAGGAATCACTTAGCTAACCTAAATGAATTCAAGTCTCCAGGTCCAGATGAATTACACCCCAGAGTACTGAAGGAGATAGCAAAAGAATTTTTTGAACCACTCTCCATAATCTTTGAAAATTCTTGGAGAACAGGAGAAGTCCCAGAAGACTGGAGAAGAGCAAATGTTGTTCCTATCTTCAAAAAGGGGAAGCAGGTGGACCCAGGGAACTATAGGCCGGTGAGTCTGACTTCTATACCAGGAAAGATCTTTGAACAAATTATTAAACAACATGTATGTAAGTACCTGTACAAGAATGAAGTGATTAACCAGAGTCAGCATGGGTTTGTAACTAATAAGTCATGTCAGACTAATTTAATTTCCTTCTATGACAGAATCACTGACTGGGTGGATCAGGAAAATGCTGTAGATATAGTATATCTTGACTTCAGCTAAGTATTTGACAAAGTATCTCACACAATCCTTATTGAAAAAATGACTTAGTATGGAATGGACAAGACAACTGTTAGGTGGATTCATAACTGGCTTAGTGATCGGACCCAAAGAGTGGTGGTAAATGGCTGCACATCCAGTTGGAAGAATGTATCAAGTGGGGTACCACAGGGCTCTGTCTTGGGCCCTGTATTGTTCAACATCTTTATCAATGATTTAGATGAAGGAATTGAGGGTAAACTGATTAAATTTGCTGATGACACAAAGCTAGGAGGGGTAGCTAATACTAGAGAAGAGAGAGAGAGGATTCAAAAAGATATAAATAAACTGGAGCAGTGGGCAGCAACTAACAGAATGTTTTTTTGTTTTTTTTGTCGAATATGTATTTATTAACACACATGTATAACACATATCAAGGGTATGAACAGTAACAAAACATGTCACATAATATAAGCCAAGCGTCATCATATCAGGTCATGTCCAATAAAACAGAGCACAATATATATGAATGAAACAGCGTGATCGAGGATCATTACTAGTATTGCGTGAGATTTGGCACACAAATTGGGTTCCTGGACTAACGAACCCCAATAACATTCTACAAGAACAAGAACTAAGAACAAAATAAACAAGAAGACACAGAAAATATAAGGGGAAATAAAGAAAAATAAGGGAATTAAATGAACCTAAATGAAAAATAAATAACTGGACAAAGAAAAAAGGAAGAAGGTTAAAGGTAAGGGGAAGGAAGAAGGGGAGGGGGGGCGCCCTCGGTCTCCGCCCACAGCACACCACGTGGCAGAGAATCTTACATACAAAAATAGCACTCCAATGAGTCACTTACACTATGTAGGCGAAGGGGTACGAAAGGCAATCCACGGGGACCAGATGGTCTGGAATTTATCCCGGGTATGGTTGATCCATGCCGACAGGTCCTCCATGTCCCTGATATGGTCCACAGCAACAGTCCACTCCTCCAGAGAAGGCGCCACAGTAGACAGCCAATGCTTAGGCACTAGAAGTTTGGCAGCCGTCAACATAAAGGTCGCCAGTTTGTGCTTAATGGGGTTATAACCCGTCGCCGGCACCCAAAAAAGGACTGAGTCCCTGGGTAAATCAGAAGGCAGATATCTTTGATTTTTTGTCGTATCGCATTCCAGAAGGGCACAATGAGGGGACAATCCCACCAGATGTGAGCATAAGTTCCTGAACCCGCCCCACATCTCCAGCAGATGTCAGAGGTCTGCAAGCCATGGCGAAATACGAAGGACGGGGTTCGGTACCACCTAGCAATCAGTTTATAAGAATTCTCTTTAATGCGAACGCACCTAGAAAATCCCAGTGCGTGTCTTTTAATACACCTGGCGACTCGTAGGGACAATGGGTGCCCCAGTTCCCGTTCCCAGGCAGCAAGGTAAGTAGGCTCAGTATCAGAGCGAAGAGACATAAGCCATTTGTAAATGGTGGAGATCACGCCTTTGACAGGACTCTGTGCCAGCAACAGCCGCTCCAAGTTGGAGGCAGCCCGCAAGGGACGATGTTGCTCCATAAAGGTCTGACAGACATGATGTACATGTGCTAGCGATAAAAAGTTGGCGTCTTGTCATGTATAGTGTACAGTTCCTATAGCGTCTTGTGCTTGGGTGCGAGGAAAACACAGGAGACATAGGTTGATATGAAATGACTTGTATTGCTTCATACAAGCATGCTGAAAAGTTCACACAGTTTGCAGGAACAGCGACAGGAGACACAGCAGGCCAGAGTAACTTCAAGCACTACAATAAATCTCCAAAGCAGGTTCAGGATCTCTTCTCTGTACCGTACTTCCTCTGCAAACATGGATTCACCAAACAGCAGGTTTCCAGAGTCCAAAAGTGTTCCAAGGTTCCTCAGTAGGGAATAGCTGGAGTACAAGTCCAAGGTTTCCAGAAGTCAGGTCACAGACTGACTGATGCTTGATTCAGGAGCACTGATTGTTCAGCTGAGGCTGCTTAAGAAGCAAGAGGGAAGAATCAGGGCGGGAATATGAAAACTGGAAACTCCATATTAACTGAGGGCAAGAGCTGCAGAAAGACAGAAAGCAAAATGGCGACGGAAAACTGAGTTTCAAGGAACATGTCAACAGAGACAAAGAACCTCCGCCCACAGCACACCACGTGGCAGAGAATCTTACATACAAAAATAGCACTCCAATGAGTCACTTACACTATGTAGGCGAAGGGGTACGAAAGGCAATCCACGGGGACCAGATGGTCTGGAATTTATCCCGGGTATGGTTGATCCATGCCGACAGGTCCTCCATGTCCCTGATATGGTCCACAGCAACAGTCCACTCCTCCAGAGAAGGCGCCACAGTAGACAGCCAATGCTTAGGCACTAGAAGTTTGGCAGCCGTCAACATAAAGGTCGCCAGTTTGTGCTTAATGGGGTTATAACCCGTCGCCGGCACCCAAAAAAGGACTGAGTCCCTGGGTAAATCAGAAGGCAGATATCTTTGATTTTTTGTCGTATCGCATTCCAGAAGGGCACAATGAGGGGACAATCCCACCAGATGTGAGCATAAGTTCCTGAACCCGCCCCACATCTCCAGCAGATGTCAGAGGTCTGCAAGCCATGGCGAAATACGAAGGACGGGGTTCGGTACCACCTAGCAATCAGTTTATAAGAATTCTCTTTAATGCGAACGCACCTAGAAAATCCCAGTGCGTGTCTTTTAATACACCTGGCGACTCGTAGGGACAATGGGTGCCCCAGTTCCCGTTCCCAGGCAGCAAGGTAAGTAGGCTCAGTATCAGAGCGAAGAGACATAAGCCATTTGTAAATGGTGGAGATCACGCCTTTGACAGGACTCTGTGCCAGCAACAGCCGCTCCAAGTTGGAGGCAGCCCGCAAGGGACGATGTTGCTCCATAAAGGTCTGACAGACATGATGTACATGTGCTAGCGATAAAAAGTTGGCGTCTTGTCATGTATAGTGTACAGTTCCTATAGCGTCTTGTGCTTGGGTGCGAGGAAAACACAGGAGACATAGGTTGATATGAAATGACTTGTATTGCTTCATACAAGCATGCTGAAAAGTTCACACAGTTTGCAGGAACAGCGACAGGAGACACAGCAGGCCAGAGTAACTTCAAGCACTACAATAAATCTCCAAAGCAGGTTCAGGATCTCTTCTCTGTACCGTACTTCCTCTGCAAACATGGATTCACCAAACAGCAGGTTTCCAGAGTCCAAAAGTGTTCCAAGGTTCCTCAGTAGGGAATAGCTGGAGTACAAGTCCAAGGTTTCCAGAAGTCAGGTCACAGACTGACTGATGCTTGATTCAGGAGCACTGATTGTTCAGCTGAGGCTGCTTAAGAAGCAAGAGGGAAGAATCAGGGCGGGAATATGAAAACTGGAAACTCCATATTAACTGAGGGCAAGAGCTGCAGAAAGACAGAAAGCAAAATGGCCGACGGAAAACTGAGTTTCAAGGAACATGTCAACAGAGACAAAGAACCTTACATTACTCCCCCCTTAAGGACAACCTCCGGATGACCTCAGACCAGGCTTGTCAGGGTACCTCTGATGAAACTGGCGGAGCAGGCGAGGAGCATTTACATTATTGACTGGTTCCCATGAGTTGTCTTCCACTGGGTAGCCCTGCCATTTAATCAAATATTGCAACTGATTTCTGTACAACCTGGAATCTAGAATCCTTTCCACCATAAATTCTTCCTGACCATCGACCAGCACTGGGTCAGGGCAAGGAGAAGAACGTCCAGGAAACGTATTGGGTGTTGCAGCCTTTAGTAGGGATACATGAAAGACAGGGTGGATTCTCATAGTTCTGGGCAGTTGAAGACGACAAGCAACAGCACTTATAATCTTTTTGATCTTATAAGGTCCAATGTACTTATGTCCCAATTTAGACGATGGAATCTTTAATTTAAGATTTCTGGTTGACAGCCAGACCAAATCTCCTACCTTGAAAGCTGGTGCAGGTTTACGAAATTTATCTGCTGCTTTCTTGTACCTTTCCTGAGCCAATTCTAGATTTTCCTTTAGAAGATCCATATTCTTTTGTAAAGAAGTGATTCTTTCAGCCACTGCCGGCAAGGGCGTATCTATGGGAAATCGAGGAAGAATGTTAGGATGATAACCTAGATTGGAGTAAAAAGGAGACTGCTTAGTGGAGGCGCTCTGAGAGTTGTTGTCAAGGTAAATATTCATATGCTGTTATTCTTTCATACATATGTATGCTTCGCTTCCATTTTGTTTCATCGCTGCCATCTTAAGAAACAATAAGTTTTTCCCTTGCCAAGTATTATACCAGATATATGCAAGAACAGAGCTTGAGCTAAGAAAGAGCCAGCATCGACCCATCCTACACCCGTTTCCTCTGAGACGTGTTTTCATCAGCTTCAGGAAATGTCAAGACGTCTGGGCCAGACCACATCAAGGAGTGTTGCAAGGCTGAACCTTAATATGAAATGTCACACCTTTTGAGTGTTACATAGATGTAGAACTGAGCCCACGCAGCTATATTTCCCTGCAAATACAGCCTGTTAGAACAAGACGTAATTAATCAGGGATGGTAGGTGCTAGACATAAACAGTTTGCCCATGATTGCAATTGCAAAGGACAATTATAATATGCCCAATGTCTAATATCATATGTCCATTTCTATATTCTTATATGAAATATATATATATATGCTTGTGTGCTTTGCCTCTATTCTGTGCTCTGAAGACAAGTCATATCGAAACTTAGTTCAAAGATAGCACCAGTATCCGCCAACATCTGTTCCTGAGACATTGACCCAGATCAACGCCTACTTCTGACAGACAAAGTTGAATCAAGCCATTGATGACGACCACAATGACATTTAACAATTGAAGACGACATCAACATTTGTCTGGAGACATGGGCCAATCAGGGCTGGCCGGATATTAGATGAATATAGCTTACCCCACGTGGGTCATCCTGTTTGTTATGTCTATATAATCCCGTGTATGCTAATAAAGACAGGACATTGCTGAGATCGGTGCTACTAGTACCATTCCTGAGCGTGCTCTAAGTTTGAACCAGCCTTGTGTCTGACTCATACTTTGATTGGTCGACCCATGCTCTTAATCTAATCTGGAGTGACTGGAGGACGAGTGTTTGACGAGACGACCCCGTCAATTGGCGCCACAACGTGGGGCGTGGCCAGCGGCTCGCTACTTGCCAGACCCGTCTCATAGATTTCCCGGTGGTACCCGCGGTGACTGAATTTGAGGACTGATCACCCTCCGTCGAGCACGGTAAGTTGGGGGCATATATTTATATGTCCCACTTGCCTGTGTGTCAGTCACTGTAGGTCCTGTCGTGTTTTCTGTCTGGGTCTGGGTGAGTGACCAGTCGAGTGGTGAGACTGGGGGCGACCCCGCGCCACGTCCCGAACCAGCACTGTCAGACCGAGTGACGTCGCGTACCTGCGCGTACTCGTGTGCACCACTTCCTCCTCCTCCGGTCACTGTACTCTGTTCTAGATAGCTGTCTCCCGTGACTGTAGATGTATAGTGTTGATGTGGGTATAGCTGCCTCACGTGACAATTTGAAAGTGTCCAAATTTCTAGTATCTTGTAGAGAATTGTGGTAGGGGTGCGCATAATCAAATTCCTCCAAGGGAAAAGGACGAACTGAGTAGGTCTCTTCGTCTGGGAGGTGACAAATAGAGCAGGGACTCTTTGTCTAACCTGGGAAGTCTCATTAGGGGAAGCCCAGGTGTCAGCACATAGAGCGGGGACTCTGTGCTGTGAAGAGTGTCACGGCGAACTGTGCTGTAAAGTCACCATCCACAGTTAGGGAAGAGACAGATAGAGCAGGGACTCTTTGTCTTGTCAGTGCATAGAGCGGGGACTCTGTATTGACGGGTGGTGACCTGCAAGTGACGCCGGTGGTCTGAGTCGCGACAGATCATTGCACTCTGTTAACATCATGATGCGCATGTTTAAATCAGAAAAACCCCACAAGTTAGAGGGTGGTGCTTTGGGAGTTGGTGAGATTGTTTCAGTCACGGGATGGCAAGAAGGCTGTTAAAAATGTGAGGAGTTTATACAAAATGATGGGCCTACCCAGTACAGGGAGGCTTCAGCCTTCAGTGTGGAAAGATTTTGTAAGCCAGAGAAAAGGAATGTTAAGTGATCAGGGACTCCTGCACCAAGCACAAGCACATCTCAGAGTAGCAAATGATTTGAAAGTTTAAGGCTGGAGAGAGGTAGACGGTGCAGGAGGTTCAGAAAATGCTGAGCCTTTGTTTGGATATATAAAATGTTCAGAATGTGACCTTGTTGATGTAATAAAAATGGCCGTCAGCCCCATAATGCCCGTCACTGTACCCAGTGCGCCCCAGCCACCGCCCTATAATGGAGTCGACACCAAATCACCGGAAGGGTGGGTGTGTCGTGTGTGTGGAGAACAGAACCCGCCCTGGGCGGAGTCCTGTCGTGTTTGTGGGGCTCCCCGCCCCTGGCCCCCACTGGGAAATGCCCCTCCCACTACACCCAGCAGCCATCTTGGGACACCCACTTCCTCTAGCAGCCATTTTGGCACACCCGTAAATGGTCCCTCCCCTTCCTCCAGCGGCCATCTTGCTGCACCTGGCAGCCATCTTGGGACACCCGGAAACAGCCAACACCCCACTTCCTCTGGCAGCCATCTTGAGACACCCGGAACCACCCAGTCAGGCCTATATCCCCTCCTGACGCCTTCCGGCACCTACTACCAACCACCCGGACAGCCGGAAAAGATTCTAGTCCCCGTCGCTGAGGCCCCTGTCCCAGGGCTTGGTCCTTCAGCCCCTGCCTCTGTTCCTGATCCGGAAGCTACTGCACTACCTCTGTTCCCAGTGGGTGCCCCTCCCAAGATAGGAGAAATTAGGCATCAGGAGCTGTCAGAAATTAATGATAAAGTAGTAAAATTTGTGATTGCTTTGTCTAAAGAATTGACTAACACCCACTCTACAGTGTCTGCTTCTCTCCCAGAATCTACAGGTGACACGGTGCACAACTTCTCGCCTGGTGGCCTTGTGTACGTGAAAAAGTTTGTGAGAAGAGACTGTCTTCAGCCCAGATTCGAGGGTCCCTACACTGTGGTCCTGACCACTCCTACTGCCCTGAAGCTTGAGGGCAAGAACACCTGGATTCACGCCTCACACTGTAAAAAGGATAAGACTAGTTAGCAGTCATGAAGTTTCTGATATACATATCCTTTTGGGCTGCATCCTGATCTCCAGTAGTGCCAGCATGCCCACCTTCGGGGTTAACTTCTGGGTTAATACTACAACCCCTGTGGTTATCTTTATTCAACTGTGATAGAAATGATTTCAAGGGGCACAACATGATTTAGTGCAGGCAAAGAGAGGAGCAAGGATACATGCTGTAGGTACTCGTCCTGCAAACAACAGGGAGGGGAGACGTGTGCCAGGAGGTGGACAGAAGTTGTGCGCGGGTGCAGGAGACCAGGACACTTCAGGAGAGATTGTAGAAACTGGTAGCAAGGGGTGTTTTAGTTAAAACCTAGCCCCCACCTTCGGCATCTCTGCGGCTAGGTTCCTTATCAGTAGCCTTGACAGTAAAAATTCCAATTTCAGCTTCCCCCTTCAACTACCAGATTTAACCCTCTGTGTATTGGCTGGTGCAATATATGTATGTATATATATATATATACATTTTTGTTCCAGATATCTCAGGATGCTGCTTAGTTTACAGTTATTGATTTTGCCAATGTTATTTTTATAATATGTTGATGACTTACTGATTTGTGCCCCCTCCAGGAAACAGTGTCGCACTGCAACACTATTACTCATGTTGTTTCTATACCAAGCTGGTTGTAAAGCGTTAAAGGTTAAACTGCAATTTTGTAAATCTTCAGTTATCTTTTTGGGACATTGTATTACACCGGGGCTCGACATCTGACCAGCGCTCGCAAAGAAGCTGTACAGAATTTTCCTATTCCTGTTAATGTTGCCGCTCTTAGGACATTTCTTGGACTGGTTTCCTACTGCAGACAGTGGATACATGCTGTATCAATCCTCATGCAGCCTCTCTATGACTGTATCACCATTGTGCTTTTTAAACTAACTCCTGAAGGTATAGACTGTTTTCATTCCCTCAAAAACAGGATTGTGGCAGCTCCAGCGCTAGGAACCCCCAACTATGAACTACCATTCATCCTGTATCTTTATGAACAGCGGGGACACGTGGCAGGAGTATTGACTCAGTTATATGGTGACAATCAAAGGCCAGTAGCCTATTTCAGTGGAAGACTAGATGCAGTGGCTAGAGGTGCCCCGTCCTGTGTACGGGCAGTACATGCTGTAGGGCTATTGTTCCACAAATCGTCAGACATCGTGCTTGATCATCCACTGACAGTACTTACACCTCATGATGTATACACCATACTGAACCAAGTGCAACTGGCACACCTTTCAGCTGCACGTCATCTTCGATTGCAATGTGCACTTTTAATGCCTTCAAATGTTTCTTTGCAGAGATGTACCACACTTAATCCTGCCACATTGTTGCCTCTCTCGGATCTAGGGGGGAGGTCAGGTACGGTATTGTACAAAGAAGATCCAAGAGAGGAGATTCCTTATGATTGTGTTCAGCTTATGGCACAGGAAACAGCAGGCCTACCCACAGTGTTTGAAACTGAAAGCTTAATGTTGATTTTGAATCTTTTGTAGATGGATCTCGCCACAAGATGACTCAGGTACCTTCCACACCAGGTATGCCATCGTCTCCCTGAATGCAGTAATCAAAGCAGAACCAATGCTCCCATATCAGTCGGCCCAGGAGGCTGAATTTAAGGCTCTGACCGAGGCCTGTAAGATAGCTGAAGGTAGAATTGTTAACACCTACACAGATTCTAGATAAGCATTCGGTATAGCTCATGATTTGGGTCCAATTTGGAAGTCTAGAGGATTCCTGACGGCAGCAGGACATCCCATTAAAAATGCTGACGCAGTCCAGCAGTTAATTGATGCATTACAATTACCAAAAGAAGTAGCTGTCATAAAAGTTAAAGCACATACCAGATGCACTGATCAGGTGAGTAAAGGAAACGCAATGGCCGATGCAGCAGCAAAAACAGCAGCCAGTAGACCACTCCAAGGGGTAACGATGCACCAGGTAAGCGCTCCCAAAAATCCCTTTGTGTCGGAGGATGCCTTATCCCAGATGCAGGCTCAGGTGCGCCAGGAGGAAGTAGAAAAGTGGGAAAAAGAAGGTGCATGTCTGAATGCAGCAACTGGGGTATGGGGAAGAGGGATGCGTCGATGCCTTCCGAGGGCGTTGTACCCTGCGGTTGCCCAGATGTTACATGGGCCAACCCACCAGTCCAAAACTGCTGTAATGAGCGTCATGCAGAAGCATTGGGTGGCACCAGGCTTTTCCACCTGTATAGAAGGTTTGATCCAGGGATGCATGGTATGTGCTACACATAATCAGAGAAGGGTAGTCAAGACACCACCCAAACACGCCCCTCAGCCCCTCTATCCTTTCCAGAGACTGCAGATTGATTATATTCAGCTGCCAAAATCAGGATCATGGGAGTACGTGTTGGTGTGTTTTGATTTATTCTCAGGTTGGCCGGAGGCTTTCCCGATTGCCAAGGCTACGGCTGCGGCAACCGCAAAGAAGCTGCTTGCGGAGGTGGTGTGCAGGTATGGAGTACCAGAGGTGATCGAAAGTGACAGAGGTACACATTTCACAGGTGAAATAATGAATGAAGTTTTTACAGCTCTGGGAATTCAACAAGCTTTCCACACCCCATATCATCCACAAAGCAGTGGAAAAGTAGAAAGACTAAATGGGACATTGAAGTTAAAAAAATAAAAAAAAAATCCAAAAGGCCATGGCTGAAACAGGGAAATCTTGGCCTGAATGTTTACCATTAGCCCTATATTCAGTAAGGTACACTCCAAATAGGAAAACTGGACTTTCTCCGTATGAAATACTATTTGGCAAAGTGCCTAGTTTAGGATGTTTCTTTCCCAAGCACTGGAAATGAGTAACCATGTATTAAGCTCATATGTAAGGGATTTGCATAAAAGACTCAAGAAAGTACATGATAATGTCTTCAGTTCTCTTCCAGATCCAAACCAGGATCCTGGGAGTCACAGCCTGCAGCCCGGAGACTGGGTAGTCATTAAAAGACACGTGAGAGAGAGTCTGGATCCGAGATTTGACAGACCTTTCCAAGTTCTACTGACGACAAATACCGCAGTCAAGCTACAAGGCAAGGAAACTTGGATCCACGCATCGCCTTGTAAGAAGATCCTTGGAGAGCCTCCAGAAGAGGAATGATGCTACTAATGACATTTGCTTGCATCCTTGCAGTAACGGATGCTTGGAACAGACTTAGCCGTGTAGATGATGATGATAACAGGTTCATTAGACATCACTTAGCTTTAGTGGATGGTGCATGATGAGTAATATTTCAAAGTTTATAGATTTGGCACACCGATTAGTATTACAGTATTCAGCTCTGTGTTGTGTGGTACCCATATATAGGAAAGCTGTAACCAATGTAACCGACCCCTCAGGTACCTTCATTTTTCAGGAAGAGATGTATATGAATGTAGGGGATATGGAACAATATACCCCGCCTGATCCTCTTGGCAAAACCCTCTATGACGCGATACAATCAAAAGAGTTAGTTTAGGGACAGATGGGAGAACTCCATGTGTTAACCAACATAGGGACCCAGCTGTCTGGGGGCGTCCCATAAGGGGACAGTCTCTGAGATAGCTGGGTGAAGAAATCCACCTCCCCTCTCCCCACACATGGACAGGCTCAAAGGTCACCTCGTCAAGGGAAAACTTAGTGTTTAGGGGGATTGTCAAGGTAAATATTCATATGCTGTTATTCTTTCATACATATGTATGCTTCGCTTCCATTTTGTTTCATCGCCGCCATCTTAAGAAACAATAAGTTTTTCCCTTGCCAAGTATTATACCAGATATATGCAAGAACAGAGCTTGAGCTAAGAAAGAGCCAGCATCGACCCATCCTACACCCGTTTCCTCTGAGACGTGTTTTCATCAGCTTCAGGAAATGTCAAGACGTCTGGGCCAGACCACATCAAGGAGTGTTGCAAGGCTGAACCTTAATATGAAATGTCACACCTTTTGAGTGTTACATAGATGTAGAACTGAGCCCACGCAGCTATATTTCCCTGCAAATACAGCCTGTTAGAACAAGACGTAATTAATCAGGGATGGTAGGTGCTAGACATAAACAGTTTGCCCATGATTGCAATTGCAAAGGACAATTATAATATGCCCAATGTCTAATTCATATGTCCATTTCTATATTCTTATATGTATATATATATATATATATATATGCTTGTGTGCTTTGCCTCTATTCTGTGCTCTGAAGACAAGTCATATCGAAACTTAGTTCAAAGATAGCACCAGTATCCGCCAACATCTGTTCCTGAGACATTGACCCAGATCAACCCTACTTCTGACAGACAAAGTTGAATCAAGCCATTGATGACGACCACAATGACATTTAACAATTGAAGACGACATCAACATTTGTCTGGAGACATGGGCCAATCAGGGCTGGCCGGATATTAGATGAATATAGCTTACCCCACGTGGGTCATCCTGTTTGTTATGTCTATATAATCCCGTGTATGCTAATAAAGACAGGACATTGCTGAGATCGGTGCTACTAGTACCATTCCTGAGCGTGCTCTAAGTTTGAACCAGCCTTGTGTCTGACTCATACTTTGATTGGTCGACCCATGCTCTTAATCTAATCTGGAGTGACTGGAGGACGAGTGTTTGACGAGACGACCCCGTCATTGTTATAAGAGAACTCAGCCAGTGGAAGTAGATCCACCCAATCATCCTGTAGGTGGCAGATAAAACAGCGGAGATACTGCTCCAGGGTCTGATTGGTTCGTTCTGTCTGTCCATTAGTCTGGGGATGAAAAGCAGAAGAAAGGTTTACTTTAATGTCCAATGCTGCACAGAAATTTTGCCAAAACCTTGAAGTGAATTGCACCCCTCGATCCGAAATGACCTCATCCGGTACTCCATGTAAGCGAAACACATTCTTAATCATCAAGTCTGATGTCTGTTTTGCAGTGGGTAAGCCGACACAAGGGATAAAATGAGCTGCCTTTGTTAGACGGTCAACCACCACTAGAATGGTGTTCTTCCCTTGAGAGGTTGGTAACTCCACAATGAAGTCCATAGAAATGGATCCCCACGGGCGGGATGGGGTGGGAAGAGGTTGCAACAGACCAGTTGGTGAGGAGCGAGGTGTTTTGCATCTTGCACAGACTTCACATGAAGTGACATAGTTTAAGACATCTTTCCTGTAAGTGGGCCACCAAAAGAAACGAGAAAGAAATTCTTGTGTCTTTAGAATTCCCCTATGCCCGGCTATCTTGGAATCGTGGATGAGTTGCAATACTCTCAATCTGACTGTTTCAGGTATATACAGACGTTGTCCCTGAATCCACACACCATTCTTAAAAACAAGACTTACGTCCCTTGGGGGTTGAGCCAACAAAGAATCCGCATGGTATGCTTCCTTGATATCCTTAAGTAGTCTTGATTATGAATCACTCCCAGGAATCTAGAGTCAGGAAGAATAGTCTTAGGAGGAGTAAGTGGACGTGTCTCTGCTGAATGAATCCTAGAGAGTGCATCAGCCTTTCCATTGCGCGATCCTGGTCTATAAGAAATGACAAAATTAAATTGGTTTATGAAAAGATTCCAGCGAGCCTGGCGAGGAGTCAGGCACTTAGCCGACCTGATAAATTCAAGGTTACGATGGTCTGTCAGGACGACTATTTGCTGTGCAGCTCCCTGAAGAAGGTGTCTCCATTCCTTGAAGGCGGCAATAATGGCCAACAATTCTCTATTGCCCACATCGTAGTTCCTCTCAGCCGAAGACAACTGCTGGGAAAAGAAGGCACAGGGATGCAAGACATTCTTCTCACCTGTTCTCTGAGAGAGTATAGCTCCAACGGCACAGTCTGAAGCATCCACCTCTATTATGAAGGCAAGCTCGGGGTTGGGATGTACTAAGATAGGTGTGGTGGTAAATTTATCCTTTAAACAGGAAAATGCTTCCTGAGCTTGCGGGGTCCAGGAGAACCTAGACTGTTTCCGGGTAAGTTGGGTGATAGGTGACACTACCTCAGAAAAATTCTTAATGAAACGTCTATAGAAGTTGGCAAACCCGATGAAACGCTGCACCTCCTTCACATTTCTAGGAATTGGCCAATCCTTGATGGCTTGGGTCTTGCTTCCATCCATACTAATCCCTTGCGTAGATAGTACATACCCCAGAAATTGAATTTCGGTCCTATGGAATTCACATTTTTCAAGTTTGATGTAGAGATGGTTTTGTCTTAGGCGTTCTAAGACCATTCTCACATGTCCATGATGTTCCTCTGTGGAGTTAGAAAAAATTAGAATATCATCCAGATAAATCACCACAAATGTATCTAGGAGATCCCTGAAGATATCATTCACGAAGTGCTGGAAAGTGGCTGGGGCGGTACTCAGACCAAAAGGCATAACTAGATATTCAAAGTGTCCATAGCGTGACCTGAAAGCAGTCTTCCATTCATCCCCAGGTCTAATACGGACCAAGTTATAGGCCCCACGGAGATCCAGTTTAGAGAAAATTTTGGCATGCCGCACTCTCTCCAACAACTCAGGGATTAAAGGCAATGGATAACGGTTTCTAATAGTAACCTTATTGAGTTCCCTATAGTCTATGCAGGGTCTCAGAGATCCATCTTTCTTCTTCACAAAGAAGATGGGTGCACCTGCGGGAGATGAAGAGGGGCGTATGAAGCCCTTGGCTAAATTTTCGTCTATATAATCCTTCAAAGCTTTTAGCTCGGGCCCCGCTAGGGGGTAGATCTTACCAAAAGGTATCTCGGCTCCAGCCACTAATTCAATTGGACAATCATATGGACGGTGAGGAGGAAGCTGATCAGCGTTCTTCTTGTCACATAAATCCACATAGTCCTGGTATACAGCTGGTAGTTCAGGGACTGACATGGTTCCTTTAGGAACAGAGCAAGCTGAAACTCCTTGACTCATCTGTTTCTCCGGAAAGTGTAATTCCTTGGTCTCCCAGTTAATCGTAGGATTCTGCGCCTGCAGCCATGGTAGCCCTAGAATAATGGGAAAGTGGGGAGAAGAGATAAGCAAAAAAGACATTTTCCCCTATGATCTTTACCCATAAGGACCCTCAAAGGCTCTGTTTCTTGATCCACTGGTCCAGAAGTCAGTAGAGAGCCATCCACAGTCTCCATCTGTACTGGAGTAGCCTTCTTCACTGAACGTATCCCCTGTTTCAGAGCAAAGGAGATATCCATAAAATTTCCACTTGCTCCTGAGTCGATCATAGCAGAGCTAGACACCCAGACTGAGTCAACCCAGAGTTTGATGGAAAGGAAGCAATGAGAACTGTTTCTTTTACAACTCAGCTGGGACACCGCTGAGGAAACTTGAAAAATTGCAGCGTTTATACCGTCATCGTCCCCAGAACTAACAGAGTTTAAGTCCGAGAAATCAAGATCTCTTGCAGCAGATCTCTCTGGAGCCTGAGGCTCGGACATGACAGAGCTCCTCTCGCAACACTCACAGTGAATGACTGCTGCAGTAGTCTTACGAGAACGGCTGGGGCAGTTTATAATGAAGTGCCCTGACTTACCACAGTAGAAACATAGATTTTCCTTTATACGATGTTCTTTGCGTGCATCACTAACCCGTCTTTGTAAAGAGTCCACCTGCATGGGTTCAGGTTCTGGTTCCCTTGTGATCCTACTCAAAGGTTCCTTAGCTGAGGAGGGAGGTAGTAAAAGGTTAGTGCGATTATTTTCGAACCATCTCTCTTGTCTGCGTTCAGTCAGACGAGCATCAATACGGATACAATAGTTAATAAAGTCACCTAACGCAGTGGGAGGGTCGGCACGAGCAAGTTCATCCTTAATCAGTGGAGACAACCCTTTCCGAAAAATAGATTTTTTAGCGGAAGTGTCCCAAGTGGTATCAAGAGCCCATCTCCTGAAATCCAGGGCATATTCGGCTACTGAACGCTTACCTTGGCGCAAAGTTAACATGGCTGCTTCAGCTGTTGCACCTCGATTGGGGTCATCAAACACCTGCCCCATGGCTGAAATAAAAGCATCAAGGTGATTCAAACAATCATCCTCAGTCTCAATCAGAGGGTTTGCCCACATCAAAGCCTTATTGGTAAGCAACATGATTATAGTAAGCACTTTGGATCGTTCAGTGGGAAATTGTGAAGCATGTGCAGAGAAAAATAAATTGCATTGATTAATAAATCCCCTGAATTTCTCACGTTCACCGCAAAAACGAAAAGGAGGTAATTTGGGGATCCCAGAACTCGGGGTTATGGCAGGAGCCTGGGCTCGTTCCTCTAGAGCCTCAATCCTGGCTCGCAATTCCTGGGTAGTCTGTCCAAACACTTGCAAATTATGATTAGTGAGGTCCTGTAGGCTTGCAAAACGGTTTTTAAAGTCTGTACATCTGAAAGGATTGTATCAGTCACTCCGCAAAGTTCCTTTATGCGGGCCTCCATCTTCCAGATCTTTTAAGGCAGAAGTGCTGGAAGGAGAAGAGGAAAGGAAAAAAAAAAAAACAATAGTGTTTACCTGTGGTAACACTCCAGAGTAAAATTTTAAGGGAATGCGCTCACCTGGAATGGTTGTGAGAAGTCACAACCACTGTCATCACATAAGGTATTAAACGGACATCTGATATCCACAGTCACAGCAGACACGGCTTTCCCAGACCCAGCAGACACTAAACATTGGCTCCTGAATCTTGTCATGTATAGTGTACAGTTCCTATAGCGTCTTGTGCTTGGGTGCGAGGAAAACACAGGAGACACAGGTTGATATGAAATGACTTGTATTGCTTCATACAAGCATGCTGAAAAGTTCACACAGTTTGCAGGAACAGCGACAGGAGACACAGCAGGCCAGAGTAACTTCAAGCACTACAATAAATCTCCAAAGCAGGTTCAGGATCTCTTCTCTGTACCGTACTTCCTCTGCAAACATGGATTCACCAAACAGCAGGTTTCCAGAGTCCAAAAGTGTTCCAAGGTTCCTCAGTAGGGAATAGCTGGAGTACAAGTCCAAGGTTTCCAGAAGTCAGGTCACAGACTGACTGAGGCTTGATTCAGGAGCACTGATTGTTCAGCTGAGGCTGCTTAAGAAGCAAGAGGGAAGAATCAGGGCGGGAACATGAAAACTGGAAACTCCATATTAACTGAGGGCAAGAGCTGCAGAAAGACAGAAAGCAAAATGGCCGACGGAAAACTGAGTTTCAAGGAACAGAGACAAAGAACCTTACATGTGTGTAGGTCCGAGGATGGATGACAGGCCCTCCGCCGAAGGGACATTGCCTCCAGCAAAAAAGGAATTGAGGGGCGTTACCAGTTTGCTCCACAAACCCTGAAAAGTCCAAAAACCCTCATCCGAGCAGGTCAACAAAGGGAGTAAGCGTACAGGCATGAGCGGAGAGGGGAACTTACTCATAGTGTCATGATGTAGACAGTTCAGGCATGTGTGGAGCAAACCCTTCAGGAGAGGGGAGAAGCCACGTGTACGAGGGATCTGAGTATGCACACCCCATAACTCAAGTGCCTCCCGAGGCGAAAGAAGAGCCGTTTCTAGGGAAGACAAGAAAGACCTTTTGTTCCAGCTGTTTATCTCCACCCAACGACGAAGATGGCAAGCGAAGTAATAGTTCTTCAGGTCGGGCATACCCACTCCACCTGCATCTGTGGGCAGAGTCAAAGTCGAGAAAGTGATACGAGCCGGACGTTGGTTCCATAGGAACCGTGAGAACAGAACATGTAAGGCACGAAAAAAGGAATTGGGAAGGAATATAGGAGCTGCCTGGAATAAGTAGAGGAATTTTGGGACTATATATGTGGACAGATAATTTTTTCGGCCCAACCAAGACATGAACGGTATTCGTAGACGCTGGAGCTGTGTCCTAACCGAGGAGAGTAGGCGTAGGTGGTTCAGAGCGTAGAGGCGAGAAATATCCCTCGGAATAAGAATGCCTAAATATTTTACATGGTCTGTCTTCCAGGTGAACGGTGACATTCGTTGGAGGCGGGTTAGAGTGTCCCTGGGGAAGCCGATAGCAAACGCGACCGATTTATTATAATTGATTTTGAAGTTTGAAAGAGTACCAAAATGGTGAAAAAGATCCAGCACAGCAGGTATAGCAGTCTCCGGGTTAGTGATACTAAGCATGATGTCATCAGCGTATGCGGACACGAGGGCCTCGCCTTTAGGCGTGGACGCGCCTCGGATGTCTGGGTGTGTACGAAAAGCCTGTAACAAAGGTTCCAGGCACAGAGCGAACAGACTGGGGGACAAGGGGCAGCCCTGGCGGGTTCCATTGGATATAGAGAATGGAGCCGAAAAAGAATTGTTCACCTTGACCCTGGCAGTGGGCGAGGTGTAAAGTGTAAAAATGGAGTCTATAAAGCGATCGGGAAAATGAAATAGGCGTAGGACCGACTTCATGTAAGACCAATCTATGCGGTCAAACGCCTTTTCGGCATCAGTACTTAACAACAACAAAGGCGTTTTTCGGGAAACTGCTCCATGGATTAGGTGTAAGATCTTTGTGGAGTTTTCCCTCCCCTCCCTACCCAGTACAAACCCAGTCTGATCGCTCTGCACCAGGAGGGGGACCAAGTGAGACACCCGGTTCGCTAGAACCTTCGCCCAGAGCTTCAAATCACAGTTAAGAAGAGATATTGGCCAATAACTACTACACTGTGCTGGATCTTTGTCTTCCTTATGGATTAAAGCTATATCCGCAGAAAGGGATTGGGGAGGAAAGGAGGAGCCAGTCATCAAGGCGTTAAAAAGTCGGGTGAGGTGTGGGAGAAGGGTATCTTTAAACTTTTTGTAGTAAAGTATTGTCAGACCATCTGGGCCAGGAGATTTTCCCGATGGAGTAGACTTCAGAGCTTCCTCCACTTCCTCCACTGCAATTGGAGATAACAATTCCGCGTGATGGGAAGGTTTCAATTTAGGGAGGTTCAGGGAGGAGACAAAGTCCACAATAGCAGGATGGGGGTCTGCAGTGGGGGCAGATTCATACATGGGGTTATGTAAGTTATACAAGGCGGTGTAATATTGATGAAAATCTTGCGCGATTTGCGCCGTCTCGGTGTGTGCGGCACCCGAGGGGCATCTCGTCTCAGCGATGAATGTACGCAGAGACGTTTCTTTGACGTAGGCGGACATAAGTTTCCCACCTCTGTCACCTGAAGCATAAAGACTGTGTTTCGCGTGTAAGAAATTTTTCGCAATTTTTAGGTTTAGGAGGGATTTAAGGGCCATACGCAAGGACAGGAGATCGGAGAGGTGTTGCTGGCACAGAGATCGCTTGTGGAGCGACTCCAATTTGCAAATTTGAATGAGCAAGGCATCGGTTTGTTTCTCCCTAGATTTTTTAAGTCTAGAGGCCAGTGAGATGAATTCACCCCTGACAAAAGATTTGTGAGTTTCCCAGACGATGGGGATTGGCATGCCTGGAGTGTAATTTCTATGGAAGAAATCCTGAAGGGGTATTTCAATGGCATTTATATTATCTTGAACGTCCAACAGTGTCTCATTGAGTCGCCAGGTGTATCCGAGACCACCCACCCCAGGTAAGGCCAGTGTTAAGGATACAGGCGCATGGTCCGATACTGTCATGGATCCAATATCCGCCGTAGAATAACACCCCAGGTGGCGTCGGGATAGAAAGAGGTAATCAAGTCTTTGGTATGAGCGATGCGGCGTCGAATAAAACGTATAATCCTTAGTGTCAGGATGGAGGACTCTCCAGGCGTCCACCAAGGACAGCTCCGCCAATAGCAGTTTAAGTCTTCTGAGATTCCGAAAAGAGATGGCGGAGCGGCCCGTGGAGGAGTCCACGAGAGGCTCCATAGTGAGGTTAAAGTCTCCACCCAGTACCACTAGCCCCGACATAAATTGCTGTAAAAGACGTAGAGTAGATAGTAACCAGTCGACTGTGCGAACATTGGGCGCATAAATATTAGCAAAAGTCACTAAAGTGTTTCCCAGTTTACCCTTCAAGAAAAGATATCGACCATCTGTATCTGCCAACTGTGCTTGCAACTGAAAATGAAGATTGCGGCAAAAAGCTATACTACCCCTCTCGACGCGTGGGAGTCGCTGCAACTGTGGAACCATACTGGGAATGAAGAGCGAGACAGCTGTGGAACATGATCGTGGCGGAAATGTGTTTCCTGCATAAAAATAACAGAGACACCATCTTTTTTAAGGAGTCGCAAAACCTGAGCACGTTTCGCAGGCGCATTTGTCTCGACCCGCCACCACAATTGTGGATTACCAGGGCAATGGGGTACTCAGAGCCGAGCCCATGGAAGTCTATGGGGTTTGTCACAGGTAGCGGTGGCTCGGTCTGTGGCCCTAGCGGTCTGGCGTATGTTGGGGGAATATTTACAGGGGATAGATTTATATACAGTTCGTGACGCCACCTGTAGTCTCTGGTAATTTGTACCAGCGCTGCTGTAGATCTCTGAGGGGATGGTGAGGCAGCTAGATGTCGGGTCCCCTACAGGTGGGACTCTTCCCTCAGGTCGATGGTTAAAGCAGGGTTGTGCAGGCATGCAATTAAATAACTCAGTCTCACACCGTCAGCGTCTTTCCATACCTTTACTTCAAGTTGTTCAGGCAGGTCCCAGGGAGGCTGATGGGGTTGATGGAGGATGAGCTTTGAGGCAACGGCTAAGCAAGTTAGGGGCCTCCTTTACTTTCAAATGATGATGAGTACAACCAGCATGAAGCGTAGTTCCCTCTATAATCTCCAGCTTTTCCAAAGCTGTGCTGCCCGGTCAGTTTTGTGGTTGGAGCCTTCTTCTGAGAGAGCTGAGTTCCAATTCCTGTCGTGCACTGACTCAAGGTTCTCACTCTCCCTGACCCCAGTTACGTACTGACTCTTCAGGGGCTGCTTTCCGTTACCTAAGGTCCGGTAAGCCTCTGGGTTTCCTACCACCATGCATGAAGCTATGGTGATGCTTCGGTCTCCAGTGACCGGTAACAATGTGCAGGTATTCTATACCTATGGCACTTTTCTGTTCTCTTCCACTATGCCCTTCGATTTGCTCAGACTCTCAACAGATGTCTCAGTCCGTCCTCTAGTGGGGCACAGCTCTGACCAGGCTGAGGTGAACTGGCTCACCTTTACTGGACTCCACTTTCTGAACTGCACAAAGACTGCACTTCCTAACTCTTTCGAGTCACTGACTGAACTCTACTCAGACTACTCAGCACTCCCCTCCACACCCCTGCTGGGTGTGTCCGAAGTGTACGTGATATCATGGAGAGCCCTTAACCGTTACCTCTCCACTCATCCTCCTGGTATTGTGTACCAGGGCTACACATTCCCCCATGGTAAACGACAGCACTCCCGGGCTGTGAAATACAAAGACATTTTTGTTTATGCATTAAACATCAACATTAAACATTAATTCGTCCCATCCGGGAGGTAAGGATGTCTTGAACGTTGCTAACAACACATTGAATATAGAAAAAATACGAAATATTAAATAAACATGTTCATAAATAAACGACAATATTCTTGTGAAGGACCCGCACCAAACCTTCAACGTGGGTCCTGGGTGGGCTGCAGGACATCCGAATGCAGACCTCACTCAGTGCCTCACCACACGGGTTTTATGTTCAGAGGTAAGTCAAGGCTTCGTGTGAAACCATTAAAAGGCACCTTAGTGCAACTATTTACAAGATACAGTTTTTGGGCTGGCTCAGTCCTCAGCCTCTGAGTCCATTATAAGACACCATAAGGAAAAGACACATTTATATATATACTTTTTACAATATTCACATTAATTTGTTATAATTACTGCTGGTATCGAATGGGTATCTTCCCTTTTGTGATTCGCTCTGATCTACGTGGAGTAGCTTCAGGTATATTAAGTTGTGATCTGTCTGCACTGCGTAACGGCAAACTATAGAACTGCCTCAATCTTTCTATGGATCTGGCAAGCGTACTGATGGCTGGGCGGTGTGAGTCAGCTTCACCAGGGGATCCCATAGTATGGGGCGCTGCTTCAGATGATCCTTCTTGAGATTCCGCAGGTTGAGGTGTTGCTGGAATGGGTAACTCCTGAACCGGCTCAACTGGTACCACGGGCATAACTGGAGGTAGAACTTCCTCTGGTGGCTGATAAAACTGCAATACTGGAATTATTACAGCATCTCCCAGTCTGGGCCAATCCGCAGGAAAATCTCCCAGATCCGTGTGTATGACCTCTTCCTTCCTTTCTTCTTGATTGATGACAGGGTTCTTTTCACAACGCTTTAAGGGTTCTGTACACAATTTCAAATGGTCTCTGGACACAGTGGTTATTGTTCTTCCTCCGTCCTTACTAATGATACAAACTTTTCTGTTGTCATATTTAGAATCTTGTACAACGTAGGGTTCTTGTTCCCACTGGTTATCCAATTTGTGCATTTTCCTTTTTCTTTTTAATACCACTTCTCCAGGCATCAAAGGCTTGGCAGGAGCATTTCTGTTGTAAATATCTTCCTGTTTCTCCCGTGCCTTGTTGAGACTTTCCTCCACACAGATTTGCACTCTTCTGTACTGCTCTTGCCGATTGATGTCCCAGTTTTCAACGGGGTCGTCTGCCTCCGGTTCTACTACTCCAAGTTCTAAATCCATTGGTAGTCTTCCGGGCCTTGCTCTCATAAGATAGGCTGGAGTGCAGTTAGTAGAACTTACAGGTATATGGTTATACAAATCAACCAAATCAGGTAGTAAGTCCGGCCATCGATTTCTGTCTTCCAACGGTATGGATCTCAACAAGTCAAGGACAATATGGTTCATTTTTTCACAAAGACCGTTGGTTTGAGGGTGGTATGGCGTTGTTCTAATTTTCTTGCACCGTACATGTGACAGAATTCCTTGAATAAATCAGCTTCGAAAGCAGGTCCTTGATCGGTTAATACTTGCTCCGGATACCCATGCGGTCTGCAGAAACTTGCTTGAAAGGTTTTCGCGGCCGTCACTGCGGTCTGATCCTTAACTGGAACAACCACCAGAAATCTGGAGTAATGGTCCACCATGGTCAAGGCGTATGAGTATCCAGATCTACTTGGCGACAATTTGACGTGGTCCAGGGCCACAATCTCCAGGGGACGAGTCGTCCGGATAGGTTGCAGGGGTGCCTTCTGACTACCGTAGTCCTTTCTTCTGAGACCACAGGGTCCACAGTTCCGACACCACCTCTCGATGGAGCTGCGCATCCCTACCCAGTAGAACCGGCATCTCAACAGGGTCTCCAGCTTTCTCCAGCCAAAGTGTCCTGCTTGATCGTGGTATGCTTCCAACACCATTGGGACGTCTGCCTTGGGGACCACGATTTGCCAGACCATCTCATGGGTTCTGGGGTTGACGTATCTCCTGCACAACTTCTCACGGTATAGGAACAACCTGCTTTTCTCGTTCCACAGGAGCTTGGCTGACATAGGTGCATCCTTTTCCAAAGAGGAGCCTTCCTGTCTTAACAACTCCTTGATGCGGCTGACCACTGGATCACTGTCCTGAGTCTCTTTCCAGCTGTGATGGGGTAAAGGATTTAATGTTGCACCATACTGCTTTCTGTTGACTCGATGCTCATGGACTACCCCATTTCGATGGAACGCAGGTAGCTCAATTTCTTCCAGGTCGTCCGATTCTTCTTCCGTATCAGAGTCATGCGGCATTCGGGACAATGCGTCAGCATTAGCATTCTTTCGACCTGCCCGGTACTTAATAGTAAACTGGTAATTGGACAACCGAGCCATCCATCGCTGCTCCATGGCACCCAGCTTGGCGGTTTCCAGGTGCGTTAAGGGGTTGTTGTCTGTGTACGCCGTGAACTTATTGGAGGCCAGATAGTGCTTAAATCTTTCAGTAATGGCCCAGACCAGCGCCAGAAACTCCAGCTTGAAGCTGCTATAATTTTCCGGATTCCTTTCAGTTGGCCTGAGTTTTCTGCTGGCATATGCGATGACTTTTTCTTGACCATTCTGCTTCTGACTGAGAACTGCTCCCAACCCTTCATTACTGGCGTCGGTGTACAACAGGAACGGTTGGCTGTAATCAGGATAGGTTAAAATCTCATCACCTGTAAGGATCTCTTTCATCTTTTGGAATGCTTCAGCCTGTTCCTTACCCCAATTAAAGGGAGGGTTTCTGCTCTTTAAGGATTGTCCTACCAGGAGGTCCTGTAAAGGAGCTGCCTTCTTCGTGTAATCTTTCACGAACCTTCTGTAGTAACCCGTTAGTCCCAGGAACTGTCGCACTTCCTTAAGGTTCTTCGGCTCCGGCCACTTCTGGATGGCAGTGACTTTCTCTGGGTCCGGCGCTACTCCTTCCGAACTGACGATGTGCCCCAAGTATTGTACCTTCTGCTTGAGTAGATGGCATTTTGAGGGTTTTAATTTCATCCCGTACCTGGACAGGGACTCGAATACTTCTGCCAGGTGCTTCAGATGGTCCTCATATGTCTTGGAATACACGATGACGTCGTCTAGGTATAGCAGCACGGTTTCAAAATTGAGATGTCCCAGACAATTTTCCATCACTCTCTGAAATGTTCCTGGGGCACTACTGAGCCCAAATGGCATTCTGTCGAACTCACAGAGCCCCATTGGGGTGGTGAAAGCCGTTTTCTCACGATCCTCCTCAGCCACAGCCACTTGCCAGTAACCACTAGTCAGATCAAGGGTAGAAAAGTAGTTAGCCGTTTTCAGAGCAGCTAATGATTCCTCTATACGTGGTAACGGGTATGCATCCTTGTGTGTTATGCGGTTCACCTGCCTGTAATCCACACACATTCTCATACTACCATCTTTCTTTTTAACCAGAACTAGAGGGGCTGCCCAGGGGCTACAACTATCCCTTATCACCCCGGCTTTCTTCATATCATTCAACATTTCTTTAGCCTTCTGATAATGAGCTGGAGGTATGGGCCTATACCGCTCTTTGATGGGAGGATGACTGCCTGTAGGGATATGATGTTGTACTCCCTTAATTATCCCAAAATCAAGTGGATTCTTGCTAAACACTTGGGCGTACTCTTGCACCACCCGTAATACCCCTTGCTTCTGGTGAGCGGAGTGGTGTCCGTCCCAACATGGAGTTGCTGACACCATTCCGCCACCTGAGTTGCTGGGTCATTGTCCTCCGCTATTTGACAGGAGTCTAAGGACTCAGCCGGGAGAATAGAATTATTATCAACAGCATGTAGTTTAGCAATGGTTGCGTAACGGGGTAAGTTTACCTCATCATCTCCCCAATTGAGAAGCCGTACCGTACTCTTCCATTCACCACTTCTACTACTCCTCTAGCAGTCATAAGTGTAGGTCTATGTTCTGAATGGTGGGGTTCTACTACAGCTTGGTAATTCTGTCCTCTCAGACCTATGGCTGCCCTGCACCAAATGATCATTTCACTCATTGGGGGTATCACAATAGGATCCGAGTCAGTGACCCGTACATTACCAATTTCGCCGTCTGTAAGCTTCGCTTGCTGCTGACACACCAGGGCCCGGATCTCTCTTTGGATTACTCCTCTCTGCCTTGGTCGGGCAATCTCAGCGAGCTGTTGGAGCAAGAACACAACTTCTCCCAAACAATTACCGATAATGTTAGTACCCAAAATTATATTTAAACCATTCTCCTCATTTACAGTCTTTACTACCAGAAGCCCCTGGTCTTTCAACTCCTCTCTGCCCACCTTTACATCTACACATTTTGTCCCAAGTACTTCTACAGGAAGACCATTAGAAGCATACACGGTAAAGTCAGAGCTCGGGGGTTTAAGACTGTCCATTGACCAGTACTTAGTATAGAGGGCATCAGGAATTAGGGTCACCTGGGACCCAGTGTCTAACAATGCCGGAACTGCAATACCATCTAAGATGATAGACAGGTAGGGTCGCCCACCCACATACCTGCGGTTCCAGTCTAAGGGGCCTGACGGGTATTCTCCTGGGTGTTGGCCCTTGGACCCAGGTTCTGCCCGTTTAAAGGACACTGTGGAGACATATGACCTTTCCGGTTGCATCGATAACAGATGATCTCTCGACGAGGAGGGTTTGATCAGAGGTCGCTCCTGGGGGTGGCGTTGTCCTCCTCCGGGGGGGCGACGTCTTCTTTCTTCTCCGGTGCATCCACGGGACGTCTTCTGGGCAGTCTGCTAACAAGATCTTCCCTTCCTCCTCTTTCCGCAGTTGCAGGGCACTCATTACAGCAGCCAGATTTTTAGTCAGCTGGCGCACCTCTGAGCGCAGACAATCCAATTCACTAGGAGGGGTCACCTGCGCTTTGGCTTCGGCCACTAACGGGGAAAAGGGGTTTACTGCCGGTTCCAGAGTGACTTCAGCCTGATGATGTTGGGTTGCCACCTCAAGTTTGCCCAGGGGCCGCAGCCCTTTTATTGCCATGTCTTTTAGGGCATCAAAGGTAGCATCCGGATGATCTAAGGACCACCAGTTTACAGTTCTGCGTTCCTCTTGGATCTCAATCCCTGGATAAATTGTTCTTTCAGCATTTTATTCTCATCGATAGCATTTAAATTATTAATCTGCTTAAGAGCTCTCAGGGCTCCTTGTAGTCGGCAAGCGTAGTCCCGGATGCTGTCACCTGGCTGTTGTGAACAGTGATAGAAGGCCATCCGGAGATCCGTTTCTGTGTGATCTTCAAATATGGCATGCAGCTTAAGGAAGATCGCAGGTACCGACTCCTGATCAACGGTATCCCAAGTCTCCACTTCCCTCTCAGCAGCGCCAGTTAGCTGCCCTATTAGCACAGCAGCTTTTTGTCTCTCAGGCATGGAGTACATTTCTAGGATGCTGCATAACTTCCGCTTGAAGCCTGCTAATGTGCCTGGCTCACCGCTGTACTGGGGAAGCCATTTTGCCCCAGGCATATATGGGAGCGTTAGTGGCATGATCGGGACTACCGGACTGGGTGCAGGGCCTGCGCCCCCATCTGGCGCTACAATACCAGACGGTGCGGGATTGGGGACTCCGGCTGGGGCCGCACTGTCAGCCGGTTGTTGTGACATCTTAGCGCCCCCTTGGTTAAACGGAGCCTACCGGTTTCAGATGCTGCTACTTCACAGGCACCGCAGTGGGAACAGGACCTTCGTCGCAGGCGCTCTGATGTCAGAGCGTTCACTTCCTGTTGCAGGACCTGCCGATGAGTCAGAGCCAGGGGCGTGTCCAAGACTCTGCGCGCTCTTTCAGGTACGCCCACCTTCTTCTCCAGCGCCTTAGGGCGGAATCTGGCGGCAAATATGGCGGTATTTGGCGCCAAACAACAGCAACAGTCTTTTTCGCCAAAACACTCCACAGGCACACAGGGCTCGCAATGCTGCAAGTTTCGTATCCTGTTCGTGACGCCAAAGATGTCTCGACCCGCCACCACAATTGTGGATTACCAGGGCAATGGGGTACTCAGAGCCGAGCCCATGGAAGTCTATGGGGTTTGTCACAGGTAGCGGTGGCTCGGTCTGTGGCCCTAGCGGTCTGGCGTATGTTGGGGGAATATTTACAGGGGATAGATTTATATACAGTTCGTGACGCCACCTGTAGTCTCTGGTAATTTGTACCAGCGCTGCTGTAGATCTCTGAGGGGATGGTGAGGCAGCTAGATGTCGGGTCCCCTACAGGTGGGACTCTTCCCTCAGGTCGATGGTTAAAGCAGGGTTGTGCAGGCATGCAATTAAATAACTCAGTCTCACACCGTCAGCGTCTTTCCATACCTTTACTTCAAGTTGTTCAGGCAGGTCCCAGGGAGGCTGATGGGGTTGATGGAGGATGAGCTTTGAGGCAACGGCTAAGCAAGTTAGGGGCCTCCTTTACTTTCAAATGATGATGAGTACAACCAGCATGAAGCGTAGTTCCCTCTATAATCTCCAGCTTTTCCAAAGCTGTGCTGCCCGGTCAGTTTTGTGGTTGGAGCCTTCTTCTGAGAGAGCTGAGTTCCAATTCCTGTCGTGCACTGACTCAAGGTTCTCACTCTCCCTGACCCCAGTTACGTACTGACTCTTCAGGGGCTGCTTTCCGTTACCTAAGGTCCGGTAAGCCTCTGGGTTTCCTACCACCATGCATGAAGCTATGGTGATGCTTCGGTCTCCAGTGACCGGTAACAATGTGCAGGTATTCTATACCTATGGCACTTTTCTGTTCTCTTCCACTATGCCCTTCGATTTGCTCAGACTCTCAACAGATGTCTCAGTCCGTCCTCTAGTGGGGCACAGCTCTGACCAGGCTGAGGTGAACTGGCTCACCTTTACTGGACTCCACTTTCTGAACTGCACAAAGACTGCACTTCCTAACTCTTTCGAGTCACTGACTGAACTCTACTCAGACTACTCAGCACTCCCCTCCACACCCCTGCTGGGTGTGTCCGAAGTGTACGTGATATCATGGAGAGCCCTTAACCGTTACCTCTCCACTCATCCTCCTGGTATTGTGTACCAGGGCTACACACATTCATACCCTTAGCATTATAGGATTGTATAACAATATCACGTGGAGTCATCATGGAGGTGCACTGGGAGGATAGAGAAGCGATAAAGCGGTGTACCGTAGCAAGGACAGAGAGCGACCCCAAGGAAAGAGGAGTGTGACAAGGAGGACACAAGAGGGAAAGAACACAAAAAAATCAAAACAGAGACAAAAAATAAAGCACCATAGGTAGCGGTGCTTGTAAACATTTGGAGAAATGTGAACTAGGCGGATCCACAAGGGGAGCCGGGAGACATTGCACCCCTCCTGAAGGAGGAGGGGGCAGTGGAGGCGATGCAAGGGTCGCATAAGAGCCCACCTGCAATAACCTCCAGCCAGCCTGTGGAACCCAAGAAAACCTGGGTCATAGTGAAATGTATTTGCCCAAAAATGGGGAGGAGAGTGGGGAGAGAAAGGTAAGGAAGAAAAAGAAGGGAAGGGACCAAGAGAAGAACAGCAGGAGATGATGCCTTCCCAGGTGCAAGCAGAAGGGGCAGCGTATAGGAGAGAAAAAGGGGGGAGGGGGGAGAGAGTGAAGGGGGGAGAAGGGAGAGGATAGCAGACCAGACCCCCATATAGCTACAGGTGGGGCGACTACCCGGACCAAGAAGGTGAAGAATAGGGTAATGGAGGAGAGAGGCCGGGGTCAGGAGGGTAGGGAAGGAGGATGGGGGAGAAAAAGATTGTGACCGTAAGGCGGACCGTGTCCTGTGTATCAGGATCCTATGATATAGTAGAGAAGGGCAAGGGTGCCCTAGTGTGGAAGGTGAGGGGGAGATTATGAGAAGTAGGGTCAGGTCCCCCAAGAATGAGTGGAAGAGGGAACGGAGAGAAAAGGGAGAGGAAGGGAAAGGTAGCCGGAAAGAGGGAACAGTGAGAGGGGAGAGTGGGGAGGGAAAAGATAAAGGAATGCAGAGAATGGCAAGATAGAGGGAGGAGAAGAAAGTGCTGTGTAGTGTAACAACAGTAGTAACTGTAAATGAACTGCAGATGGCAGCAGTGAGCAATGTACCAGAAAATAACAGCATAATGAAACGTTGAAAAATTGCAGGTAATTTTAAAACAGACCACAGGGGAACAAAAGCCATCTCTGTTGTCCAAAATCAGCAATGACAACAGGTAGATCCTGAAAATCAGAGAGGGCAGTGCAGTGCAATAGGTCATGTGAACAGCACACTACAGCAATCTACAAAGCACATAGGAAACCTAGATATCACATTGAGTTTCAAAGGTGAAAGAAGAGAAGATGGAGGGGGAGGAGAGGGACAAGGGTGAAGAGAGCACAGGAAAGCAGTCAGCACTAGCAACAATACGAGCCTGAGTGAACAGAATCATAAATTGGATATAACCACAGTGAGTCAACAATTCAACAGGGAGGCTGCAAAGTGGAAAATGTAAACCTCAGGTTTCAGGTAGAAGGAGGGCAGGAGACCTCCAGAACAAAGGCATTACACCGGGTCTACCATGTCCTGGCAAGAACAAGAGCAGCAAGCCAGTCTGGTAACAGCTCAGTCTCCAGCCGGGTCATCGCGGGCAGATAGAGAGCGACGATGCGACTTGTTCTTGGAGCGGGTGACTTGCCAATCGTCCGGGCGCGGCTGGATCGGTGGTATGGACGACTCCGGAACAGGCAGCCAGGACGGCACAGGCAGTGAAGGGATGGATAAGGCCTTCCACAAAGTAGGTAAGTCCTCTGGATGACGTATAGTAACTTTCTTGTCGTGGCGTGTAACAAAGAGCCCAAAGGGGAACAACCATCTGTACTGGGCGTCATGTTCCTTCAGGTGGGTCAGAAGAGGCTTTAACAAGCGGCGCTTCAGGAGGGTAGAACTGGCCAGGTCTTGGTAGAAGGCCACTGGGGACCCGTCTAGCATCGGGGACCCCTGCTCCCTCGCAGCAGTGAGAAGCGCAGCAGTATGGTTGTAGTCCAGTATACCACAAATAACATCCCTGGGGGGATCAGTGTCCCTGGGGCGAGCTCTGAGGGCCCGGTGGATGCGCTCCACAACCACAGCTTCAGCAGGTTCTTCCCCAAGCAATGCAGAGAATAAAGTGCGTGCCACAGAGCGCAGGGCCTCGGGGGCATAGGACTCAGGGATACCTTTCATTCGCACATTGCGGCGGCGATTCCTGTTCTCAAGGTACTCGGCAGCACCGAGGGCCGCATTAAGATGCTTGGAGTGGTCCTGGAGCGTGGTACAGATGCCATCGCCGAATTCCACATAAGAAGTGTGGGCCTGCTCCAGCTCCTCCACACGGCGTCCCACATGCGACACCTCCGCCTTAATGCTGGCTAGCTCCTGTAGCACTGGAGCAATGATCCGGCGGATGAAAGAGCGGGTGACCTGGTTGGAATGCTCCGGCCTGCGGGGTGATTGCCCTGAGCAAGCATCAGTGTCTATATCCGAGTCCTCTGCGTCAGACAGAGAGAGGGTTCCGGGTGCCATCTTAGGTGAAAGCACTGGTGCAGAAGCTGGCTTTCTCCGGAGATAATGATCCAAATCCCCCGTCTTTCTTGGGGGTTTTGGGGTGCCAGTGGAGTCTTTAGCCTTTTCTCTTCCTGATTTCCCCATTTTGGGCAGAAATACGCTGTGACAATGCTAAAGCTGGCTGGGTTGAAGAGAGGAGCTCACAGACTCAGCTCCTTCCTCATGTGCAGCTAGGCTCCGCCTCCTAACAGAATGGTTTTTAACGGGGAAAAATGCAACAGTACTACATCTGGGTAATAAAAATGAAAAAAGCATATACAGAATGGGAGGAATAGGGCTAAGCAACAGCACATGTGAAAAAGACTTGGGTATACTAATAGATCACAGACTGACCATGAGTCAGCAGAGTAATGCAGCAGCAAAAAAGGCAAAAACAATTCTGGGATGTATTAACAGAAGCATACAGTCTAGATCACGTGAAGTCATTATTACCCTCTACTCCTCTTTGGTCAGACCTCATCTGGAATACTGTGTCCAGTTTTGGGCACCACATTTTAAAAAAGACATCAACAAACTGGAGCAAGTTCAGAGAACAGCGACCAGAATGGTGACCGGTCTGCAAACCATGTGCTATGAGGAACGGTTACAGGATTTGTGAATGTTTAGCTTGCAAAAGAGAAGACTGAGAGGAGACTTAATAGCTGTCTACAAATATCTCAAGGGCTGTCACATTGTAGAAGGATCATCTTTATTCTCATTTGCACTAGGAAAGACTAGAAGCAATGGGATGAAACTGAATGGGAGGAGACACAGATTAGATATTAGAAAAAACTTTTTGACAGTTAGGGTGATCAATGAGTGGAACAGGCTGCCACGAGAGGTGGTGAGTTCTCCTT
>JARQOD010000001.1:979660123-979679928 GCA_033576555.1 Oophaga sylvatica | reverse complement strand
CAATGGAAGTCTTCAAACAGAGGCTGGACAGACATCTGTCTGGGATGATTTAGAGAATCCTGCTTTGAGCAGGGGGTTGGACCAGATGGCCCAGGAGGTCCCTTCCAACTCTACCATTCTATGATGACCCACAGAGCATTCTTGCTGAAAGAGTATGATGTCCACAGTGTCCCCTCATGCAGTATGAAGACTCACAGAGCATTCCTGCTGAAAAAAGTAGGATGTCCACAGTGCCCCCTCAGTATGATGACCCACAGAGCATTCCTGCTGAAAAAGTAGGATGTTCACAGTGACCCCTCATACAGTATGATGACCTCCACATTGCACACAGTATAATGCCCCACAGTGCCCCTCATGCACAGTATTGTGCCCCATAAACAGTCTACCATCACACTGTATAGCCCCACAGTGCATTAATGCCCATAGTAAGAGTATAAAACACACAAAGCCTCCCACACACTCAGTATGTGCCCTACTACACCAACCCACCCCCCAATGAATGAAGCAGATCTACAGGCCGATTCCTGCTTACGCAGGCACAATTTAGTAAGAGCGTCTGTTCTGTCCAGCCATATAATTGCTGTCTAGAAAGTCTAGTCATTTTTTTATGTCTCCAATTGTTATAGACATTGCAATTTTTGAATGTATTGCTCTTTCATACATTTTATGTTGTAAGGTAACAGCGCCACCTGCTGGCTGTTTGATGCATAGATTCTAGTTTAATTTGTGATGTCTTGTGGGAAATTCCAAGAGCATTGTGGGATTGTTCCTGTTGCATTATGGTCTTGTGTATCACACTGAAGGAGGACAGCAGCCATTATTCCTCCATGTGCCTTAAGAGAAACTACATCACTGGTGTTCTTCATGTTTCTTAAACAGCCTGCTCTAAGCATAGTCGGTAAGCACTATCTGTGTTTATAATCCTGTGTTTATCAGTACGTTTGTTGTACTAAGTAGGTAATAATCAGTTTGTGTATTCTGTATATTGTAAACTATTTGTGTTTCATGCTCTGTACAGTATATATTCTGAAATGCTCTTATTATTGCATTCTATAGTTTTACCCTTTCCTGTCACATCTGCAATCAATAAAAGAAGGTTACAGTTTTACAGCCTCTTTTTCTTAAAGAAGACAGGGGGTTTAGCTACATGTCTCATCGCACACCCTGCTAACGTGCATGAGGACAGAATAGTAAAACGACTGCTGAGAACAAGCTCAGAAGATTAGACATACAGAGCCCCCATTATCCAAGCATACGGTTATTGCATGCGGATATTGCAGCAACCTCTTAACGGTCGGACCGAATAATCGGACCATACAGAGCCCGCCATTATCCACGCAGAGCCGACAAAGGGATATCACAGTGGTCGCCCAACTGTCGAATCATGTCTCAAAGACGAGTATCCTCTTTCAAGACGATATCACGAGTTGGTTCCTCCAAGACATCCTCCGTCAGCAATGCCGCCGCTATTGCCCGCGCAAAGGCTGAAGCGGCAAAAGCAAGAAGCACCTTTGCTGAGCAGGAGATAGAATTGAAACTACAACAAGCATGCCTGGATGCAGAAAAGGCACGCCAACAAGCCTGCCTGGACGCAGAGAAAGCGCGATCTTGAAGCAACACTACAGAAACTTGCTATTGAAAAAGAAACAGCAGCTGCCATAGCAAAGCAGAAGCCCTAGAAACTGCCGTATATTCCGACGGTGAACACAGCAGACACAGCAGTGTGCTAGGTCTACAACGAGTTATACGATCCATTGCAGCGTACTGCAGAGTACGTCCATCGACATTCCAAACCAAATGACGATCCAGACCCACAGGCGAAGACAGAGCATTTTGTCAACAAGCCAAGCCAACTAGATAATTCGGACCCCCAGAAAGCCAACTATCAGTGTCCCTACCGAAAGCAAGGAGATACACATTGGGATGATACTGACTACAATAATCTTTCTCCAGAGCAGAAGGTCCGAAATCTGTCCCGGTTTAAAGAGAATCCCTTCGCTTCAGAAAGGTACTACAGCAGTTGGACGAAACCAGAGACACCTAACAGGTATGATCGCACAGCACACATGTACTCTGACAACACTCCATAAGCTGGCATCAGTGCCAATCAAGCCACAATGGACTTTGCCAAGTTCCTTGCTCGACGTGAGTTGGTCACTAAGGGACTTGTAAAGTTCAGCGATCGCGATGAAAACTACAGGGCTTGGCGAGCCTCCTTCAAAAATACCATAAGAGACATAGGTCTATCATGTAGTGAAGAAGTGGATCTCTTGGTAAAATGGCTAGGAAGTGAGTCCGCCGAACACGCAAAGAGAATCAGAGACATTAATATAAATTATCCAGATGTCGGCCTCAAAAGAATTTGGAATAGACTTGATGAATGCTATGGCTCAGTAGAGGTTATAGAAAATGCCTTGTTTAAAAGAATAGAGGATTTTCCTAGAATAGCAAACAAGGATTATTCAAAGCTGAGAGAATTAACTGACTTGTTAATGGAGTTGTGTGTAGCAAAAGCAGAAGGAGATCTTGTGGGGTTGACATATCTCGACACTGCTAGAGGTGTGAACCCCATAGTTCAGAAACTCCCATATAACCTGCAAGACAAATGGGTTACATATGGATCTAGGTATAAACAGACTTACAATGTACCGTTTCCTCCATTCGATGTGTTTGTAGATTTTTTCTCAGAACAAGCAAAAATTAGAAATGACTCTAGCTTTGATTTCATGTCGTCATGTGCCAATAACTCTGTTAGCAAACCTCGTAGAACAACTGTAGAGGTCCACAAAACTAACATTTCTCCCACAGGTCCAGTTCACAAAGAGTTCAGCTCCGGTCAAGGAGAAGACAAATCCAAGGATCCAAGCAGGCAGTGTCCCTTACACAAGAAGCCACATTCCTTACTTAAGTGCAGAGCTTTCAGAGAAAAGTCATTGGAGGAAAGGAAGGCCTTCCTTAAGGAGAATCGCATCTGCTACAAATGCTGCTCTTCAACATCCCACTTTGCCAGGGACTGTGAGGTTAGTGCAAGGTGTACCGAATGTGACAGCACCGAACATAACTCAGTTCTACACCCTGGATCACCATCAGATACTTTGCCCCAAGAGCATAGCGGGGAGCTGAATGACTCAAATACTGACACTCCAGCCATTACTTCTAAGTGTACAGAAGTTTGTGGAAATCTCATGGGAGGCAAGTCTTGCTCTAAAATTTCCCTAGTGAGAGTCTACCCAGCAGATGAAAAGGACAACGCCATCAAAGTATACGCGATTTTAGATGATCAGAGTAATAGGTCACTAGCCAAGTCTGCCTTCTTTGATAGCTTTAACGTCAGAGGACCCAGCGCCCCCTACTCTTTAAAAACCTGTGCCGGTATAATAGAGACAGCTGGTAGGAGAGCAACAGGATACGTAGTCGAGTCTATAGATGGCCAAATGTGTCTGCCCATACCAACCATACTGGAATGTAACCAGATTCCTGACAACAGGTCAGAGATACCTACGCCTGAAGTGGCATCGTACCATCCTCATCTGAAGCGTATAGAACGCCTGATTCCTAACCTTGACCCAGAGGCTCAAATAATCTTGCTCTTAGGGAGAGATATTCTACAAGTTCACAAGGTTAGACAACAGATCAATGGCTCACACAATCTCCATATGCTCAGAGACTCGACCTTGGGTGGGTCATTGTAGGAGAGGTCTGTTTAGGAGGTACACACAAACCGACAGTAGTTAACAACATGTTTACCAGGACTCTCGAGAATGGACGTCCATCTCTCCTTCAGCCATGTGAAAATCACTACTTCATAAAGGAGCTGCTACACAGTACTTCAGCACCAAGTATCTTAGCGAGTAGTGCCAATGATGATTGCATTCAGAATTGGGACCAAGATCACCTTGGGTGTACAGTCTTCCACAAGACCAAAGAAGATAATCGTATAGCAATGTCATTTGAAGATAAACTGTTCCTAGAGATGATGGAGCAAGGAATGGTGCAGGACAAAACGAAGAACTGGATTGCACCTCTACCCTTCAAGCCTCAAAGACAACGCTTGCCTAACAACAGAGAACAAGTTTACAAACGATTTGTCTCCCTCAGGCACAGCTTCCATAATAAACCAGAGATGAAAGGTCATTTCTTTACCTTCATGGAGAAAATATTTAAAAACGGTCATGCAGAGCTAGCACCTACACTTCAAGACGCTGAAGAACGTTGGTACCTGCCTCTGTTTGGAGTGTATCACCCGAAAAAGCCAGGTCAAATCAGAGTAGTATTTGATTTGAGTGCTAAGTATGAAGGTGTTTCATTGAATGATGTCTTGTTATCAGGCCCGGATCTGAACAACAAACTTTTAGGAGTGCTTATCCGTTTTCATAGAGACTCCATTGCATTCACAGCAGACATCCAACAGATGTTCCATTGCTTCTTTGTTAAAGAAGAACATAGAAATTTCTTGAGATTCTTGTGGTTCAAGGATAATGATCCTTCCAAAGAGATTACGGAGTATCGTATGAAGGTACATATTTTTGGTAATAGTCCTTCTCCTGCAGTAGCCATCTATGGGCTGAGATGCGCGGCTCAAGGTTGAAGCAGACTACGGAACGGATGCCAGACTGTTTATAGAGAAAGATTTCTATGTGGATGACTGTTTGAAATCGATGCCAACAAATGAGACCGCGATTAGTCTTCTGAAAAGAGCCAAGAACATGCTCGCTGTATCTAACCTGAGGTTGCACAAGATCGCTTCTAACAGCAAGGAAGTGATGGAAGCCTTCCCTCCTGAGGATCATTCAAGTGACTTGAAGAATTTAGATCTAGGCATAGACTCCCTACCGATGCAGCGGAGCCTCGGCCTACTATGGGACATAAAAGCTGATACCTTCACCTTCCAGGTTAACAGAGAAGATAAACCCTTTACTCGCAGAGGAGTACTGTCTACCATAAGCAGTTTGTATGACCCACTGGGGTTTGTAGCTCCTGTAGTCATCGAGGGCAAGGCTATGTTAAGAGAGTTCACCACAGAGGTGACAAACTGGGATACTCCTCTTCCCACAAAAGAGAAAACCAAGTGGATGATCTGGAAAAATTCCCTCACAGCCTTGTCAAGTCTTCATATAACACGTTCGTATGTGTCTGTACCGAGTACCAAGATAGAGACACAAACCCTTTGTGTGTTCTCCGATGCTTCAATCAAAGCGATTGCTGCGGTAGTCTATTTGAGGACGATAGACACAAGTCAACAATGCCATGTAGGGTTTGTCATGAGCAGAGCAAAACTAACACCGCTCCGTGAACACACCGTACCACGCCTGGAACTTTGTGCCGCCGTGCTAGCAGTCGAGTTGGCAGAACTCATTGCTATGGAAATGAATCTAGAAATTAAAGACTTTGAGTTCTACACTGACAGCAGGATAGTACTTGGGTACATCCATAACGAAGTGAGACGCTTCTATGTCTATGTTAGCAACAGAGTGCTCAGAATTCGAAGGTCTACCTCACCTGAACAATGGAAATATGTGCCTACACATCTCAACCCTGTGGACCAGGCTACTAGATTTGTTGCTGCCAATCGCCTCAAAGACACGATTTGGTTTACAGGCCCTGAGTTTTTGTGTAGGTCATTGCCCAACATGACAGAAACGTCCTTGTTTGAACTAGTAGATCCACATGCTGACGTTGAAATTCGCCCTCAAGTGTCTGCGTTACATACTGAAACTTTGAAGCGCCACCTGGGATCTCAGCGATTCAGTAGGTTCTCTACTTGGAATTCACTTGTTCGTGCCATCGCCTGCCTGACCCACATAGCTCGGTCTTACAAGGCAACCTCACCAACAAAAAAGGAAAGTTGCACAGGTTGGCATCATTGTAAACATGTCCACACAGCTCTCGATCTAGAGCAGTCAAAGAATATAATTATCCGAGCTGTACAACGGGAAAACTACGCCAGAGAAATCGACTGTGTAATCAATCAAAGACCAATACCAAAAGATAGTGTTCTGAGGAAACTCGACCCAGTCATGGATGGAGACGGTCTCTTAAGAATAGGAGGACGCCTTAAAGAGGCAAAAATAGGTTCGGCACAGAAACATCCCGTGATAGTTCCTGGACAACATCACATAGCTACTCTGCTTGTTCAACATTATCACGAGCGGACAAAACACCAAGGTCGTATGTTCACAGAGGGAGCCTTAAGAACATCTGGGTTGTGGATAGTTGGAGCTAAGAGATGTGTATGCAGATTCATCTTTAACTGTGTTACTTGCAAGAAACTTCGTGGTATGTCACAGATTCCGAAGATGGCAGATCTTCCATATGACCGATTTAGTACAGATCCACCTTTCACCAACATCGGACTAGATGTGTTTGGTCTTGGTCTGTGGTTGTCCGAAAAACAAGAGGAGGCCATGCAAACGGGAAACGATGGGCGATTATGTTCACTTGTCTATCCATCAGAGCCGTCCACATAGAGATAATTGAATCTATGGACACTTCGTGCTTCATAAACGCTCTCCGGCGTTTCATTGCCATCAGAGGACCCGTCAAACATATTCGTTCAGACCGAGGCACCAACTTTGTCGGAGCAGCAAGAGAACTGCAACTCTCTTCCAACTTGGATATGAAGGACGTTGAAAGATACCTAAGTGTACATGGGTGTACTTGGACCTTTAACCCACCACATTCTTCACACATGGGAGGTGTATGGGAGAGAATGATAGGTGTCGCAAGAATCCTCGATTCAATCTTCTTACAGGAAAGATCTGTAAGACTGACACACGAAAGCTTAACAACATTCATGGCCGAAGTGTCAGCCATCATAAACGCGAGACCGTTGGCTCCAATTTCCAGTGATCCTGATGACCCAACTGTTCTCACCCCAGCCCTGTTGCTTACGCAGAAGACTGACCTTAATTGCTCGCCACCTGGAGAATTTAATGTTAAAGACCGTTACAGGAGTCAATGGAGACAAGTGCAGAGTCTCTCCAATGCCTTTTGGGACAAGTGGAAAAAACAGTACCTGCCTACCCTGCAGCAGAGGAGAAAGTGGCAAACCAGCAAGCCTAACCTCCAGCCTGGCGATGTAGTACTAATGAAAGACTGTCAGTCTCGGAGAAATGAATGGCCATTAGGTCTTATTACTCAGACATTCCCAAGTAAGGATGGAATCGTACGTAAGGTGGAAGTAAAAATAGGGAAACAAAGCGAGACCAAATTGTTCCTCAGGCCAGTAGGGGAACTCGTTCTGCTGTTCTCGTCCAATAAACACAATAGTGAGTCGGCTGACGTGAAGCGGGGAGTGTTCTGTCCAGCCATATAATTGCTGTCTAGAAAGTCTAGTCATTTTTTTATGTCTCCAATTGTTATAGACATTGCAATTTTTGAATGTATTGCTCTTTCATACATTTTATGTTGTAAGGTAACAGCGCCACCTGCTGGCTGTTTGATGCATAGATTCTAGTTTAACTTGTGATGTCTTGTGGAAAAATATTTAGAGTTGAGAGTCCTCAGTTCTCAATGGGATTAAGATCTGGGGAGTTTCCAGGCCATGGACCCAAAATCTCTATGTTTTGTTCCCTGAGCCATTTAGTTATCACCTTTGCTTTATGGCAAGGTGCTCCATCATGCTGGAAAAGGCATTGTTGATCGCCAAACTGCTCTTGGAGGGTTGGGAGAAGTTGCTCTTGGAGGACATTCTGGTACCATTCTTTATTCATGCTTTGTTTTTAAGCAAGACTGTGAGAGAGCCGATTCCCTTGGCTGAGAAGCAACCCCACACATGAATGGTTTCAGGATGCTTAACAGTTGGCATGAGACAAGACTGGTGGTAGCGCTCACCTTGTCTTCTCTGAATGAGGCGTTTTCCTGATGTCCCAAACAATCGAAAAGGGGATTCATCAGAGAAAATAACTTTACCCCAGTCCTCAGCAGTCCACTGCCTGTACCTTTTGCAGAATATCAGTCTGTCCATGATGTTTTTTCTGGAGAGAAGTGGCTTCTTTGCTGCCCTCCTTGAGACCAGGCCTTGCTCCAAGAGTCTCCGCCTCACAGTGCGTGCAGATGCACTCACACCTGCCTGCTGACATTCCTGAGCAAGCTCTGCACTGCTGGTAGCCCGATCCTGCAGCTGAAACACTTTTAAGAGATGGTCCTGGCACTTGCTGGTCTTTCTTGGGCGCCCTGGAGCCTTTTTGGCAACAATGGAACCTCTCTCCTTGAAGTTCTTGATGATACGATAGATTGTTGACTGAGGTGCAATCTTTCTAGCTGCGATACTCTTCCCTGTTAGGCCATTTTTGTGCATTGCAATGATGACTGCACGTGTTTCTTTAGAGATAACCATGGTTAACAGAAGAGAAACAATGATGCCAAGCACCAGCCTCCTTTTAAAGTGTCCAGTGGTGTCATTCTTACTTAATCATGACAGATTGATCTCCAGCCATGTCCTCATCAACACCCACACCTGTGTTAATGGAGCAATCACTGAAAAGAGGTTAGCTGGTCCTTTTAAGGCAGGGCTGCAATGATGTTGAAATGTGTTTTGGGGGATAAAGTTCATTTTCTAGCCAAATATTGACTTTGCAAGTAATTGCTGTTAAGCTGATCACTCTTTATAACATTCTGGAGTATATGCAAATTGCCATTAGAAAAAGTGAAGCAGTAGACTTTGTAAAAATTAATATTTGTGTCATTCTCAAAACTTTTGGCCATGACTGTATATGGTCATACTGCATTGCAGCTATTGGGGATCATTATAGTATATGTAGGGCTATTTGGGGATCATCATACCTTATGATGGCCGTGAGAGAATATCATATTGTTAGGGGAGACAATCATACTAATTTCGGGTCTGTAGAAGGACCATTATACAACATTGTGACTGTGGGGGACCATCTTACTGTGTGGTGGGCTTTGGGGGACGATCAAACTTTATAGTGGACTGTGGGGTAACCATAATACTGTTTGGGGGGGAGATGGTGGAATCTTACAGTGTGGAGAGGCACTGGTGACCATCATCCTAGGGGACTGTGGTGACCATAATACTGTGGGGGACAGTGGCGACCATTATACTGTGTGGGGGGCAGTGGTGACCATTATACTGTGTAAGAGACAATGGTGACCATTATACTGTGTGGGGGACAGTTGTGACCATAATATTATGGAGGACAGTGGTGATCATCATAGTGTGGTTGGAAGGCAGTGTGACCATCATACTGTGTGGGGCTTGTGGCGACCATGTTGCTGTGTAGGTGGATGAATGTGTGAACATCATTTTTTGTGGGGGCATTTTAAGAGGCATCATCATACTCTAATGGAGTGTCATGAATGTGCTGCATCCTGCTGGGACCTGTGGTGTGCCTGGGATCAGAAGATCACAGAAATTAGCTGTTGACAGGTCCTCTTTGTAGTCTAGATGACCATTCATCTAGAGCAGGGTTCCCCAACTCCAGTCCTCAAGGCCCACCAACAGATCATGTTTTCAGGATTTCCTTAGTATTGCCCAGGTGATAATTCCATCACCTTTGCAATACTAAGGAAATCCTGAAAACATGATCTGTTGGTGGGCCTTGAGGACTGGAGTTGGAAAACCCTGATCTAGAGTTTCTTACGGTACGGAAGGTTAGGAGTTCCTGGTTGAAGTCTGCTGAGATTCCATTTGACTTTGGTCTCAGCTGCTGCTCATTGGTAACACTCCCCCTTCATTATTTAAACCCACCTCTGGCCTTCCCCCATGCCAGCAATAGAGTTTCTATCCTGAGCCTGACGTCTCTGGAGAAGGTGTTCGTAGCAGAAGTTGTTGTGACCTCCTTTGAGGCCGTGAAGTTTATTTATTTGTGTGTGTTTTCCCCTTCTTGTCTCCTTCCCTGTGTTGTCTTGTGGTAGAAGTAAGACCAGCGTAGAGATGGTGAATGTAAGGAGGGGTCTGGAAAAGCAGTAAGCCAAAGATGTCTGTGTGTTACCTTTTGCAGGGACGAGTTATGGATGGAAGAAGTGGACATGACGGTCTGGGCCGAATGGAAAAGAAAAGGGGAAATGAATGACAACAATCAGTGAAAACATCACTGGTGAGAACCTGCACAGTACACACATATATGGTCTGCAGAGCACTGGTGTAGACCTGATATTCCCATTATATGGTCAGGGTATGGGTGTAATATCAGTCCTAGTACTGTGATTGTATAAATGATCAGTATGACGGTATTGTCACTACTGTATTTGCTGGTGACATCTGGTTATGGTCTGGTGGCATGTCTCTGTTATATTCCAGTATTATTATTATTGTGGTGGTATTATTATTAAGTCTTATTTAGTGAAATTATTGGTAATATTGGTTTTGTAGTAAATCTTGGTTTCCTGCAGGTAGGGTAATATTAGTAATAGAGACTTCAATCTGGGGAAGGGGACGGGACACCATGGGCCTGTGTGCTTTGAAATGCCAGGAATGAACAATTTTGGCTCCAGATCTATTATATAGCCACATATTTATTTGAATGGACACCATGTAATACCATTTTTCCCCTGTAGTGGCCGCCGATGAAGAATTCTGTACCTGCTCACTGCTCGCTCTGATAACTGATAGTTGAGGATTTTAAAGGGGTTGTCTTGGCTGAGCATTAAAGGTGATGCACTAGAATATTCTGTTAGGCTATGTAGGGGCCATTAAGCTATGTGCTGGCCAGCAGGGCAGCACGGTGGCTCAGTGGTAGCACTGCAGCCTTGCAGCGCTGGAGTCCTAGGTTCGAACCCGACCAAGGACAACATCTGCAAGGAGCTTGTATGTTCTCCCCGTGTTTGCGTGGGTTTCCTCCGGGTACTCCGGTTTCCTCCCACACTCCAAAAACATACAGATAAGGAATATAGATTGTGAGCCCCTTTGGGGACAGCGACGATAATGTGTGCAAACTGTAAAGCGCTGCGGAATATGTTAGCGCTATATAAAAATAAAGATTATTATTATTATTATTATACAGTGTGGATGATTGTGTGGGGTCCATCATATTCTATAAAGGGCTTTGTGGGAGGGCTGTGGTGGCTTCATGCTGTGTGAGAGAACTCTGTTGGGGCCATCCTACTGTGTGGGGCCATAATATTGTGTGTGGGGCCATCATACTTTGTGTGTGGGGCCATCATACTTTGTTGTGGTCACTGGGGGCATCACACTGTGTTGTGGTCACTGTGAAGGTATCATACTTTGTTGTGGTCACTGTGAAGGTATCATACTTTGTTGTGGTCACTATGGGCATCATACTGTGTTGTGGTCACTGTGAAGGTATCATACTTTGTTGTGGTCACTGTGAAGGTATAATACTTTGATGTGGTCACTGTGAAGGTATCATACTTTGTTGTGGTCACTATGGGCATCATACTGTGTTGTGGTTACTGTGAAGGTATCATACTTTGTTGTGGTCACTATGGGCATCATACTGTGTTGTGGTCACTGTGGAGCCATCATACTTTTCAGTGGGTACTGTAGGGTCATCATATTATGTGTGTGGAGGAATTCACTGTGGGGGTGTTTACTGTGCTTGGGGACACTTTTTTCGCATCATACCTTAGGGGGCCATCAAAGGGATATTTTAGGGCATGGGGACACTAAGGGGGCTTCAAAAAGAGCAAAATTATTTTATAAAGGCTGCAAAATTGTGAGAGATGCCCCTCTGTGACCCCGCCAAATATTAATTATTTTTTGGGGGAGGGGACAATTACGACTTCTGCTATGCACTTCTTTCTATATAGGCCCCTACCAGAAGCTGATGGATTAACCCATAAATGACATACTGTATTGGGAATTTTAGGATTTCAGACATTAGTGTGATATGCATATGGGGGTCTCATAGGTGGGCAATGTATGCACTGCCAGGGGCCAATGCTGAGACGTGTTCATCTGAAGCTCCACAGTGTATCACAGTAAATCCATATTAAAGGAATTTCTGTATATAATCCCGGTAGACAGGCAATATAAAATGACAGCAGAATGATGAAGCGACACAATGTAACTGACACCAGACGTGTTTCATTGTAAGATCATCCTATATTTTGATTTATTGACACTTACAGAGTCACCGGGAGCTTATAAATGACAGCTTTTCATGCGTATAATATTTATAGTGATTACTGAGCGCTCAATCCGATGTAAATCAGAGCAGCACTTTATAGATGGGTTTTATGTACTATTAGCTGTCATCTCGCTGCTTCGTACGTCTGCAGAAAAGCTGTTATTACAGTACAAGGCAGGCTGTAATTTAGGAGGCTGAGAAGACGGGATACCTGCCTCCGGGGGGAGCGGAGGAGAACAATGCCGAGGTTTAGGAGCATTACGCTGCGTCTGTCATTATTATTGAGCTGCGGCTATTATGGAATTATTTCTAAAGAGTAACTCAAAGACTCATTAAATACTGGTTAAAAGAATTGTCTAGTTTAGAAAAATAATCTATTAAGGAATTTTGTGTTAAAAGTGTTATTCAGGTTCAGAAAATGTAATAAAACAGAAAAATGTAATCCAGGAACGTCGCTTCAAGAGAACACAGCAACTTCCAAATCACTCTAGAGGACACATCAGCTTTCACTTTAGAGGACCGGCATCTACAAATCATCATAATGCTAGTACCTGCCACTCTGGATGATGGAGCACTACTCACACTAGAGGACACAACACCTCCCACTTTGAAGCATGCAACACCCCAAAATCTGGAGGATGCAGCACCTCCCCACAGTCATCTCTCACTCTGTAGAGGCACTCATCTAGAGCACAGCATCTCTCACTCTGTAGAGCACTGCATCTCTCACTCTGTAGAGCACTGCATCTCTCACTCTGTAGAGCACTGCATCTCTCACTCTGTAGAGCACAGCATCTCTCACTCTGTAGAGCACTGCATCTCTCACTCTGTAGAGCACTGCATCTCTCACTCTGTAGAGCACAGCATCTCTCACTCTGTAGAGCACAGCATCTCTCCTCTGTAGAGCACTGCATCTCTCGCTCTGTAGAGCAGCTGCAACATCTCTCACTCTGTAGAGCACTGCATCTCTCCTCTGTAGAGCACAGCATCTCTCGCTCTGTAGAGCACAGCATCTCTCACTCTGTAGAGCACTGCATCTCTCACTCTGTAGAGCACGCATCTCTCACTTGTAGGCACGCATCTCTCCGTCTGTAGAGCACTGCATCTCTCACTCTGTAGGCACAGCATCTCTCGCTCTGTAGAGCACAGCATCTCTCACTCTGTAGACACTGCATCTCTCCTCTGTAGAGCACAGCTCTCTCACTCTGTAGACACAGCTCTCTCCTCTGTAGAGCACTGCCATCTCCACTCTGTAGAGCACAGCATCTCTCCTCTGTAGAGCACGCATCTCTCACTCTGTAGAGCACGCATCTCTCGCTCTGTAGAGCACAGCATCTCTCACTCTGTAGAGCACAGCTCTCTCACTCTGTAGAGCACAGCATCTCTCCTCTGTAGAGCACAGCATCTCTCCTCTGTAGAGCACGCATCTCTCATCTGTAGAGCACAGCATCTCTCCTCTGTAGAGCACAGCATCTCTCACTCTGTAGAGCAAGCATCTCTCGCTCTGTAGACCACTGCCACTCTCACTCTGTAGAGCACTGCATCTCTCCTCTGTAGAGCACTGCATCTTCACTCTGTAGAACACAGCGTCTCTCACTCTGTAGAGCACAGCATCTCCACTCTGTAGAGCACAGCATCTCTCACTCTGTAGAGCACTGCATCTCTCACTCTGTAGAGCACAGCATCTCTCACTCTGTAGAGCACTGCATCTCTCACTCTGTAGAGCACTGCATCTCTCCTCTGTAGAGCACAGCATCTCTCATCTGTAGAGCACAGCATTCTCTCACTTGTAGAGCACTGCATCTCTCACTCTGTAGAGAATGCATCTCTCACTCTGTAGAGCACAGCTCTCTCACTCTGTAGAGCCGCTCTCTACTCTGTAGAGCACAGCATCTCTCCCTGTAGAGCACTGCTCTCTGTAACACAGCATCTCTCACTCTGTAGAGCACGCATCTCTCCTCTGTAGAGCACTGCCTCTCACTCTGTAGAGCACTGCTCTCTCACTCTGTAGGCACTGCTCTCTCACTCTGTAGCACAGCATCTCGCTTGTAGGCTCTCCTCTGTAGAGCACGCATCTCTCACTCTGTAGAGCACAGTCTCTATGTAGAGCACTGCTCTCACTCTGTAGAGCACTGACTTCATCTGTAGACACGTTCTCACTTGTAGAGCACAGCATCTCTCACTCTGTAGAGCACGCACTCTACCGTAGAACTGCATCTCCCCTGTAGAGCACTGCATCTCTCCTCTGTAGAGCCTGCATCTCTCATCTGTGAGCACAGCATTCTCTCTGTGAGCACAGCATCTCTCCTCTGTAGAGCACTGCTCTCCGCTCTGTAGGCACGCATCTTCCTCTGTAGAGCACTGCATCTCTCCTCTGTAGAGCACTGACTCTCCTCTGTAGAGACAGCATCTCTGTAGCGCTCAGTAGAGCACTGCATCTCTCGTCTGTGAGCACAGCATCTCTCACTCTGTAGAGCACGCATCTCTCACTCTGTAGAGCACGCATTCTCACTCTGTAGAGCACTGCATCTCCCTGTAGAGACTGCATCTCTCACTCTGTAGAGCACGCATCTCTCACTCTGTGAGCACGCATCTCTCTCTGTAGAGCACGCCTGAGCACTCTCTCTGTAGAGCACTGCATCTCACTCTGTAGAGCACGCATCTCACTCTTAGTAGCACGCATCCTCCTCTGTAGAGACAGCTTCTCTCTGTGAGCACACCTCCTGTAGAGCACGCATCTCTCACTCTGTAGAGCACGCATCTCTCCTCTGTAGAGCACGCATCTTCCTCTGTAGAGCACGCATTCTCCTCTGTAGACACGCATCTCTCCTCTGTAGAGACGCATCTCTCCTCTGTAGAGCACGCATCTCTCACTCTGTAGAGCACAGCATCTCTCACTCGTAGAGCACGCATCTCTCCTCTGTAGACCCTCCTGATCTCTCACTTGTAGAGCACGCATCTCTCCTCTGTAGAGCACTGCTCTCTCACTCTGAGAACAGCTCTCACTCTGTGAGCACAGCATCTCTCACTCTGTAGAGCACGCATCTCTCACTCTTAGAGCACGCATCTCTCACTCTGTAGAGCACGCATCTCTCACTCTGTAGAGCACGCATCCTCTCCCTGTAGAGCACGCATCTCTCACTCTGTAGAGCACAGCATCTCTCTCTTAGGACGCATCTCTCCTCTGTAGACACAGCTCTCTCACTCGTAGAGCACAGCATCTCTCACTCTGTAGAGCACGCATCTCTCACTCTGTAGAGCACTGCATCTCCTCGACTCTCTATGAGCACGCATCTCTCACTCTGTAGAGCACTGCATCTCTCATCTGTAGAGCACTGCATCTCTCACTCTGTAGAGCACTGCATCTCTCACTCTGTAGAGCACAGCATCTCTCACTCTGTAGAGCACTGCATCCTCACTCTGTAGAGCACTGCATCTCTCACTCTGTAGAGCACTGCATCTCTCACTCTGTAGAGCACGCATCTCTCACTCTGTAGAGCACTGCATCTCTCACTCTGTAGAGCACAGCATCTCTCCTCTGTAGAGCACGCATCTCTCACTCTGTAGACACAGCATCTCTCACTCTGTAGAGCACTGCATCTCTCACTCTGTAGAGCACAGCATCTCTCACTCTGTAGAGCACTGCATCTCTCACTCTGTAGAGCACGCATCTCTCACTCTGTAGAGCACTGCATCTCTCCTCTGTAGAGCACGCATCTCTCCTCTGTAGAGCACAGCATCTCTCACTCTGTAGAGCACGCATCCTCACTCTGTAGAGCACTGCATCTCTCACTCTGTAGAGCACTGCATCTCTCACTCTGTAGAGCACGCATCTCTCACTCTGTAGAGCACTGCATCTCTCACTCTGTAGAGCACAGCATCTCTCGCTCTGTAGAGCACGCATCTCTCACTCTGTAGAGCACAGCATCTCTCACTCTGTAGAGCACTAGCACTCTCACTCTGTAGAGCACTGCATCTCTCACTCTGTAGAGCACAGCATCTCCTCTTAAGCACGATCTCCCTCTGTAGAGCACGCATCTCTCCTACACGCATCTGTAGAGCACGCATCTCTCACTCTGTAGAGCACTGCATCTCTCCTCTGTAAGCACAGCATCTCTCACTCTGTAGAGCACTGCATCTCTCACTCTGTAGAGCACAGCATCTCTCCTCTGTAGACACAGCATCTCTCGCTCTGTAGAGCACAGCATCTCTCCTCTGTAGAGCACTGCATCTCTCGCTCTGTAGAGCACTGCATCTCTCACTCTGTAGAGCACAGCATCTCTCACTCTGTAGAGCCAGCATCTCTCACTGTAGAGAGCACTCTCACTCTGTAGAGCACAGCATCTCTCACTCTGTAGAGCACAGATCTCTCACTCTGTAGAGCACTGCATCTCTCACTCTGTAGAACACAGCATCTCACTCTGTAGAGACTGCATCTCTCACGTGTAGAGCACATGCATCTCTCACTCTGTAGAGCACAGCATCTCTCACTCTGTAGAGCACAGATCTCTCACTCTGTAGAGCACTGCACTCTCACTCTGTAGAACACAGCATCTCTCACTCTGTAAGACACAGCATCTCTCATCTGTAGAGCACAGCATCTCTCACTCTGTAGACACAGCATCTCTCAGTCTGTAGAGCACAGATCTCTCACTCTGTAGAGCACTGCACTCTCCACTCTGTAGAACACAGCACCTCTCACTCTGTAGAGCACAGCATCTCTCATCTGTAGAGCACAGCATCTCTCACTCTGTAGACACAGCACTCTCCGTCTGTAGAGCATCAGCAGTCTCTCACTCTGTAGAGACACTGCACTCTCACTCTGTAGAGCACTGCATCTCTCACTCTGTAGAGCACAGCATCTCTCACTCTGTAGAACACAGCATCTCTCATCTGTAGAGCACATGAGATCTCTCACTCTGTAGAGCACTGCATCTCTCACTCTGTAGAGCACTGCATCTCTCACTCTGTAGAGCACAGCATCTCTCACTCTGTAGAGCACTGCATCTCTCACTCTGTAGAGCACAGCATCTCTCACTCTGTAGAGCACAGCATCTCTCACTCTGTAGAGCACAGCATCTCTCACTCTGTAGACACAGCATCTCCAGTCTGTAGAGCACAGCATCTCTCACTCTTAGAGCACTGCATCTCTACTCTGTAGAGCACAGACTCTCACTCTGTAGAGCACAGCATCTCTCACTCTGTAGAGCACAGCATCTCTCACTCTGTAGAGCACAGCCTCTCACTCTGTAGAGCACAGCATCTCTCACTCTGTTGAGCACTGCATCTCTCACTCTGTAGAGCACAGCATCTCTCACTCTGTAGAGCACAGCATCTCTCACTCTGTAGAGCACTGCATCTCCACTCAGCTCTTAGAGCACAGCATCTCTCACTCTGTAGAGCACAGAGCCTCTCACTCTGCAGAGCACAGCATCTCTCACTCTGTAGAGCACTGCATCTCTCACTCTGTAGAGCACAGCATCTCTCGCTCTGTAGAGCACGCATCTCTCACTTGAGCATGCTCTCTCACTCTGTAGAGCACTGCATCTCTCACTCTGTAGAGCACAGCATCTCTCACTCTGTAGAGCACTGCATCTCTAACTCTGTAGAGCACAGCATCTCTCACTCTGTAGAACACAGCATCTCACTCTGTAGAGCACTGCATCTCTCACTGTGTAGAGCACTGCATCTCTCACTCTGTAGAGCACTGCATCTCTCACTCTGTAGAGCACAGCATCTCTCACTCTGTAGAGCACAGCATCTCTCACTCTGCAGAGCACAGCATCTCTCACTCTGTAGAGCACTGCATCTCTCACTCTGTAGAGCACAGCATCTCTCACTCTGTAGAGCACAGCATCTCTCACTCTGTAGAGCACTGCATCTCTCACTCTGTAGAGCACAGCATCTCTCACTCTGTAGAGCACAGCGCCTCTCACTCTGCAGAGCACAGCATCTCTCACTCTGTAGAGCACTGCATCTCTCACTCTGTAGAGCACATCTCTCGCTCTGTAGAGCACTGCATCTCTCACTCTGTAGAGCACTGCATCTCTTACTCTGTAGAACACTGCATCTCTCACTCTGTTGAGCACAGCATCTCTCACTCTGTAGAGCACTGCATCTCTCACTCTGTTGACCACAGCATCTCTCACACTGTAGAGCACTGCATCTCTCACTCTGTAGAGCACTGCATCTCTCACTCTGTAAAACACTGCATCTCTCACTCTGTAGAGCACTGCATCTCACTCTGTAGAGCACTGCGTGTCTGACTCTGTAGAGCACTGCATCTCTCACTCTGTAGGACACAGCACCTCATACTCTTACTGGCTGTAAACCACTACAGAATGAATGAAATCATGTCTGCGCAGGCGCCCCAGCTAACCGGAGATGAACTGATTAGTGTGGTAAAGTTTCTGAACTTTTTCCCGCGCTATCGAGTTCACTTCAGGTCTACCACTGATGTAAAGAGGCTGCGCAGAATCCCACGCCAGTGTTTTCCATGAATTAATCCTTTAATTTAACATCTACAGCTCCAAAATTTAACATTATTAGTGAGGGACATAAAAAAATAATGGATATGCAATGGTTTACTGAATGTAAACCATGTCTCATATCCTGTCGGGTTCTGTAATGATTTTACAGATGCCGACAATTGAATTTTCACCTATTCTGCTATTTCTCTATGAAAATAAATATATATATATGTGTGTGTCAATGACATATATATACACACCTACACTGTGTGTGTACATGTATTATATCTATTCTATTTTAACCTGTCAGTGTGATTTTACAGTATAGCGCACTGAATTGCAGGCTTTTCTAAAGAACACCGGTGCATATTTCTCGCAAGTCACACTGATGGTCCGTGTGGTGTTTGAGTTTTTCTCGCACCCATAGACTTGCATTGGCGTTTTTCGGGCGTAATACGGTGCAAATCGCAGCATGCTGCGATTTCCTCAGCACTTATAATACAGCAGAGGAAAGATCGTCTGATGGGAGCTGCCCCATAGATTAACATTGGTCCGAGTGCAATGCGATTTTTTTCTCGCATAGCACTCGTCCGTACTTCTCGCTAGTGTGACTCCGGCCTCACTCTTGAGGACGCAGCATCTTTCATTCTGGAGAATACAGCACATCTCACTCTATAGTATCCTTTCTCACCTCCCAATTCATTAGAAGTCCCTGTATAGCGTCTTCTCCTCCCCCCAGAGTCTTTCATCTGTCATGTCTATGAGTCGCCCTCCAGAGCAATGGGAACTCGGATCTGAGCCTATAGACTACTATGGGGATGTCATGGCAACACAGCTCAGTCCGTGGCTCTGGTGCTCACCCTTAAATGTGGGATACTTACAGGTGAATTGAATGTTGGAATGGGGATTCGTGACGCCACCTTTGGTACCTGGTCAGGGTGACCAGTGCTGCTGTGCAGATCCACTGAAGGGTTAATATTGTGCAGCTAGATGTTAAGCCTTCCACAGGTAAGGCTGAGTCCTCCAGGGCAGATAGATGTGTAGGGATGCAGGACAGACGGGGACCCGGCAGTTAGGGATAATAAGGTAGACACACACATAAGTCACTTTGGTACCTTTACTGAAGATGTTGCAGGCACTCCCCGGTGCACTGTAGGGTGAAGGGTGCACATCCAGATTCCTCCACTGAGTAGGTGTGTTGGCTCCTGTTCCTTGCCTTTTTGTAATAAAGTCCTGGCCTGCGTGTAACTGGGCCTAACTTGGTCTCCGTCTTGTACCTGGC
>JARQOD010000001.1:979606129-979660023 GCA_033576555.1 Oophaga sylvatica | reverse complement strand
AAGTTTAAGCCTAGGTTCATTGGGACCTTATAAGTCTGGAATTCTTAATCCTGTTTCTTTCGTTTACTTCTTCCAGGGACTTATAAGTCCATAACGTGTTCCACAAGGTCTTTATTGAAGGGTTTGTCGAGCAGTGGTTTCATGGCTGCGCCTCTGACCCTGTTTTGGTTGAGGGCAATTGGAGTATGTGGTTGAGAAAATATTGGATTCTCGTTTTTCTAGACGGAAATCCGTATTGGTTAAGTGGGGGAGGTTATGGTCAGGGGGACAATTTTGGGTGTTTGTTGGACATCCATGTGGAGACGATCCGTGCGTATCCAGGCTCTCTGGACCGACTGGTTGCCCAAATGAGGGTTCGGTGACCCTCCTCAAGGGGGGGGTATGTTGTGAAATGTTTAGAAATGAATTCTGAGCAGAAGCTCCCCTTGGTGGTTAAAACAGTATAAAATTTCAATGAAGATTGTGAAGATTGGCAATTGGTGTTAAGACTGGTTTTTTAAGGGAGGTTCCCTCCCATCGTGTTCCCGGGATCAATGGTTCTTGTTCAAATTTGGTTCCCTTTGTTTACTTGGAAGTTGCTGTGTCTTGCCTGCATTTTTTAACAGATAAGATATTTTCTGCTTTTATTTTTTGTGCTTGCTTTTTTTCATTTTGTCCTCATTCTGTGGGGTCAGCCAGGTCCCCCTCCGTGGGCTTGGCTCTCTCAGTTTTCTGAGCCCTGTTATTTGTTCATTTGCCTTTTCCATTTTTTTTCAGTGGCTTCTGCTTGTTTGTTACACAGAGAACTAAATTTAGGTGGTAGAGGTCGTGTGATCTCAGGTGTTTTTGCAATTAGAGCGGTTGGCTTTTTTTAGGGTTTTTGGATTGCAGTAAGTATCCTTCCTATCCGTTTCTTTTAGGCAGATTGGGCCCCAACGTTTGCTATACTTTTTCTGTTGTGTCTGTATTTTCTTGTCTAACCGCCATTACTGTTTGGGGGTTCCTTGTTTTAGGGGATCTGCCGGGGAGATAGTTTTCCTCTTTCTATCTTTAGGGGTAGTTGCTTCTCAGGCTGTGACGAGGGTCTAGGACCAAGTAGGTACGTCCCGGTGCCTTTAGTTGTGGTGGTTAGTAGGGTACTGAATCCAGTAGATTCACCTCTTGGTGTATTGCCTTTTTTTGCCTGCTCTCCTCAGTACCAAATCATAACGACAGGGTTTTTTTGTGGGGGATCCTGCCAGATCCGTCCTCTGACCTGTAGTATCAGCTTGTGGTACTCCTGGCTTGTAGTCCTCCAGGAACTCGGTGTTCTCCTAATGGGTCGTGGAGTTCCTATAGGCTCGGACCCGGGTCCGGTCAATACTTCTGGGTAAGCTGAAAGGCTTTTCTTCCTCATTCACTTTCGACTCGCCTTCGGCCACCCGGGCCCCACACGATCACACATGGCGTTGGTGGGCTGCCTCTTCGCCGCTCTCTAAGTGTGGCACGCTTTCTCATAAGCTTCATCATAGATTAGCTCTGACTAGGAGGAGTGGTTTCTGTTCCACTTTTATAGCCTACTCTTTAAAAATGAATTACTCCGCAGTCTTTCTAATTAGCTCTGCACTTCACCTTACGCAGATGATGAGCTTCTTTCTTGTGTTCACTCTCCTTTTAATGCTAAACAGCTCCCTCTGGTGGTCTTTGGGGGGTGAAGGTGTGTGAATGTATATATTGGACCTTGTGGTGGTTACCTTCAGTGCACCCTTTGGGAGATATGGATCAGTCGCACCTGGGTCCCATCTACACCTCCTGATTCTATTTTGGGGGATGCCCGTAAGAAAGAAATCAAATTAATATATACTGACTGGTAGTCATCATTATGTCCAGTCTTGGTCCTTTGGGAAATGTTTACTTGTTTTTTTTAGCTCTGTTCCAATATTGCATAAAGTCTGAGTGTAGTTGCGTGTGGTACTATGAAAAATTCACTTACTGTTTTTAACAGTTGACCCTGTGATGTGCGGAATCTCTCCCTCATGCTTTCACTAGCTGTGGTTGCATAGATTAACACCAAGCTAACAGAAATATGTGAAGATGCTAGTACCATCATTATAAAGCAGGTTAAAAAAACATATGTTTTGACTGAGGTGATTTACCAGAGACTGCATTGAGCTGGTTCTTGGACCAGTGGGTAACGATGGGACCCGATTCAAATTTGGACCGTGCCCCACCACTGTTGGTCAGATGTTTGCGCCCTTGTAGTTGTTAAATCTTTCAAAGACGTATTTATCTTTTCAAAGAAATACATAATCTCCTCCAAGTAATAATGTCCCCCATCCTGCCTTTTCATTTATCCCCCTGTCCGGGCCTTTTCATAGAAAGTCCCCTGTCTGGTCCCTTCTTGTAATAATGACACCATCCTGGTTTAATATCCTACTATGCCCCTTCTTTGTAATAGATCCCCCGTCTGGGCTCCTTTCTATAACATTTTCCCCTATCCTGTTTCTTGTAATAAAAGTCCCTCCTGGGCACCTTTTTTTGTTAATAATTCCTTCCTCTGCCCATTTTGTAAAAAACCCCCTTGGTCACCTTTCTGTAATAATGTCCCCCACCTGGTATAAGACCCCATCTTTTTTCCCCTTTTGGTGTAATTCCCCCATCCCATAAAATGTCCTCCATCCTGGTCCCCTTTGATATAATACCATTCTGGTCCCCTTACTGTAATATTTCCACCACCCTGGCCCTTCTTGAAATAATTCCTACCTGGTTATCATCATGACCCTTCTTGTAATAAAATCTCCCTGTCCAGACCCCTTTCTATAAAATGCCCTATCCTGGCCCCTTTCTTGTAATATGTCCCTCTCCTGATCACCTTTTGTAATAATGTTCTTCGTCCTGGCCCCATTCTGTATAGTGCCCTTGTTGGGCCCTTTCGGAATAAAGTCCTCCATCCTGGCCCTCCTCGGTTTAATGTCCCCATCCTGGGTCCCTTCCTGGTATATGTTCCCCAAATTTCTGAGCCCCTTCCTGGTTAATATCCCCATTATGAGTCCCTTCCTGAAATAATGTCCACTATCCGACCCCCCTTCTGGAATATGTCCCCCATCTATTGGCAGCATTTTGTATGCAAAGTGACGGCAGCCATTTGATCTGCAGTACAGTTCAGCTAAAATGTGCATCATTAGACCAACATCCCTGAAATAGATGCTGAAGTTGGTGGAACCCACTCCCGCACAGTCACACAATTGAGTCTATTATATTAGCCCCTCCATTAGACCTACCAGTACCATTTATAATACTGGTGTGGCAGAGAGTCTTTTGGCCCTCTCAGACACCAAGACTTGGGAGTGAGTGCTTTTTACCTCTATATTCTCTATAGCTACTTCTTAGGTGCTTAAATAGTTCCTTATACCAGGCTGTCATAATCCAGGCATTAACAAGGATTATTATGGAGGCATTTTGGGTGGAAGCCAGTACCAGTGGAATGAGGGTGCCCAGACTTGCTCCACTTTACCTCGCTAATACAATGAACACTTTCATAGGAGAAGTGTCAGCCCTGAGAGGGTATTTTGACATTCTCATACACAGGATGTTTATACTGTTTAATTTTAATTACTGTTTTACAGCAATTGGGTTTATGGGTCTCTTTTTTTTCATTTCCATAAACCTATTATAATAGAAAAATAATTACTAGGAGACTATAGAGATTTCCAAATTAAGGGTACAACTCAAAGCTCCAAACTATAACCCGGCACCAATGTAGTATTTTTATGTGAAGAGGGGAGTCCCTCCTCATAATTTAAAAATAGTGTCAATTTAATAAAGTCCTAAATCTCTTTCCATCATTGTTACTCACTGTCCTGACGCACCAGTCCTAGCTCCCTTCACCTATGGCTTGCTCCTTCTGCACTAGTCCACGTGGATCACTCTAGTCACCTGATAAGCTTCTCTGATGTCATCACTAAGACCCTTTTAAGACCAGTTCAGGCAGCAACAAATTGCCTGAGTGTCAGGAACTATAATTTGAGTAAGAAACTTATTCTTCAATTCAGAACCCACAGACAATAGGCTGTTGGGAAGTTCCACAAAAATACTACCTCTGCAACCTAACAATACTATTAGACAACTTCCCAGTTCAGTTAGTGAATCCTGTTGCTATTGCTGTCTCACCACTGCTGCGTCTCTGCAAATAAGCTCTGCTTAGTTAGGAAAACTTTACAAATATTCATTTCTGTTATCAAAGTTCCTTTTTAATCATTCCTTATTGCTTTCTTGGGGCTATCGCACACTGCACCACTGCTGCTCCTCGGTTAACCGTTTGTCTTGCTGCAAGATTCCTGATTGTATGTTTGTCATTGTTGCTCCTGTGAATTATCCGTATCCCTTCTGCCATATATCGATTCCATATACTACTTGCAGTCCCTGTGTGTGACAACATCTACTGCTTCCAGCTTTGTGAGTGCATCTGCTGTGCGCCTACCTGCTTCAATGTCCTCATGATTCAATGCTGCTGGGCAAGACCAGCTTGCTGCATTTTCTCCGCCAGTCCATGCTGCTCCACTGACGTTGGCTTTTACAATTCACCTCATCGATAAGCCTATGACAACCATATAACTTTATAATTAAATTATATTATTGGGCACAGGTGTTATATGCGAAGGTTCAGGAACTGTTTTACAGACGTTTTCTTCTTACCGGAGCAAGCTCTGATCGCTGTGTTTTTAAATTTCTTTAGAGGTATGTCTGTTTTTTGGAAAAAATTTTCGAAAAACCATTTTGGCCACCATTAAAAACCAAAAAGCAGTTATTATCTAGTTTTCTAAAATTTTTGGAAAGGGAAAAAATTTCTTGATATATGATGATACATAAATATTTGCAATGCTACAAATGATAAATCCCCCTCTTACTGAAGTTCACCAACGCTGAAAGGACTGTCCACACGCTATTTTGGTTATTTGTTCCCAGATGGTCATGTTGTAGAAAGTATTAGCTTATCATTGACAGTGATTCTTTACAGTAAAGCGTGACCTGAGGAATTTCTGCCACAACATGTTTGATGTTTCTTCCATAGACAGGGCATGTGAATGCCTTGTAATAAGTTACAATTTTGGGTATGGTTTCTGGAGAGGGGGACATAGATCTGGGGATTTATTCTAGGGTGGGAAGGTTTTTTGTTCTCTCCAGTATGTCACAATTGATAAGTGTCTGGTATGGTTTTTGGCTTGTGCAGGTGTCTTCTTTGAACTGTTTTAACTCTTTAATCTCTGGCCCTAATGCCTCGTGGAGCCCAGATGTTGGATTCCCCCATTCCTGAGGGGGGCACAGAAGGTAACAACCATGGAGGTCCTATATACATTCACACACCTTCCCATTCCCTAGACCATCAGAGGGGCGTATAGAGATATAAAAGGAGGGTTTGGGAAGACAGGAAGGTGGAGCAGTGAGCGCAGTTTGTGCAGTCTAGTACAGGCAAGTCAGAGGAGTTCAGAAGGGCGTTGAAGGAGGGGAGGCTGCGTTTAGTTCCATAGAGTGGGGTAGTAAAGTGGAACTGAAACAACTCCAGTTGTCAGAGCTGAAACGAGTGAGTGCGCTCGTGGGAAGGGGCCGACGCTTAGAGGCGCAAGAGGCAGCCCACCAATGCCAGTGTGTGATCGCGTGGGGCCGGGTAGGCGAAGGCGAGGGAGCAAGGAGGGAGTTTAGAAGGGGAAGAGGAGCCTAATGCTCCTCCGATCATTACAACCGGACCCGGGTCCGAGTTACCGGGTTTCACGCCCTAGGAGAACCGGAGTTCCTGCAGGACTCAAGTCGCGGGGAGCCCTTTTGTTGTACGTATTGGGTAGGAGGAGGGTCGAGCAGTGCACTGAAACGGGGCTTGTTCTTCAGGAGGAGGCCCTACCACAAGGTCTGCGGGGTAGTATGGAGACGAACTCAGGCCTGTTTACACGTTCAGAGATTATTATAGGAGACAGGAGGCCCTATACATATCAGTGGGAAAAAACTGGATGGACCCTTCACCCTACAGTGCTCGGGGGTGCCTGCAAATCTACAGTAAAAGGTACCAAATGCAAGTGTGTGTGAGTCCATCTTCTACACTGCCGGGTTTTCCCCTCCGTCCTGTTCCCTAACATTACCTGCCCTGAAGGGACTCGTTACTGTGGGAGGCCTAACATCTAGGCGCAACACCAACCCTTCGTGGATCTGCACGCAGCGCTGGTCCCCTGACCAGGTACCAGAGGTAATATAGTTGATGGTTGCATCAGGGTATAGAAAATTAGGTGCGGGGGAATGGACCAAAATGGTACCAATAACTAAGTAGAAAGGATTCACCGCACACGAGACTGTAATCATGCAAAAAAACAGGTCGTTTATTATACAATCTCCAATCCAAAGAAGAGATAAGTGTCAGTGCCGTTGGAAAAAAATGTACAGTAACAGATACCCAACGTTTCGGCCCTTCCGGACCTTATCATGGGAATTAATAGTACAAGTATAAAAGAACTGGCACAGAAAAAGGCAGTGTAGGGTTCCTGACAAATTTCTTTCGGCACACAAGAAACTGTGTGTAGCGAGGGATAAAGTATGGTATATCCTAAATGTAGGCAGGAAATGTCCTGGGTGGAATGTCAATAGCTTAGACTTAAACAGATAGGATGCAGATGACGTTTCGGCGTCCCAGAAGAAGTGCTTCGATCGCTTACAGGCGGCGCTCCGCGCCTGCCTTGTGCTGAGTGTCACTGGACTGGACATCAGCACAAGGCAGGGCGCGGGGAGCGCCGCCTGTAAGCGATCGAAGCACTTCTTCTGGGACGCCGAAACGTCATCTGCATTCCTTATCTGGTTTAAGTGCTAAGGCTATTGACATTCCCCCAGGACATTTCCTGCCTACATTTAGGATATTACCCATACTTTATCCCTCGGCTACACACAGTTTCTTGTGTGCCGAAGGAAAATTTGTCAGGAACCCTACACTGCCTTTTTCTGTGCCAGTTCTATTTATACTTGTTACTATTAAGTTACCCATGAGTAAGGTCCGGGAAGGGCCGAAACGTTGGGTATCTGTATACTGTACATTTGTTTCCATACGGCACTGACACTTATCTCTCTTTGGATTGGAGATTGTATAATAAACAGACCTGTTTTTTGCATGATTACTAGTCTCTGTGTGCGGTGAATCCTATTCTACTCAGGTACCACAGGTGGCGTCACGAAACATTCTACAAACCTTTATTCCCTGTAAATATCCCCTTTTCAGTGAGCGCCCAGGGCACGGACCGAGCTGCAGCTACCGTGCATCCCCATAGAAAATCGACGGGCTCTGTGCCGAGTACCCCAAGGCCCTGGCAGGCGATCATCTTCTGGCATCACAAACAGGTTTGAAAGCTCGTATTAAGCGAGTCCTGTGTGCCTGAATTGATGTTTTGTGCAAAAAGACTGAATTTACCGTTTTTGAGAATTGCCGCCATTTTGACGCCATGTTGCGCCACGAGGCGCTGGTGAAGAAGAGGGGCATGAAGTCGTGGGAGTACCCCCCCACAGTGGCGCGAAAAATAATGGCCGCCAGTCCAAGTGTTTCTATAACATAAGATCATGCCCCACCGCAAAAGGATCCGCCTCCTCATCCTCCTCAGTGGGAGGAGAAGAACAAGAAAGTCCCGCCTCCACAAAAGAGACGGTCCCCTCCTGTTGGAAAGTACAGCGTGGACTGGAGCGAGATGGCAGCAGGACAGGAGCCGCTGTGTAGGGGAATGGAGGAGCTGACACTCTTCCCCACGAAGAAATGCGCCGATACCTGAGCCATCCCCAGTATCTGGACCAGCGGGAAGAGCTCTGCAGGAAGCGGAGGCGGACGCTGTGCTTAAGGATCTGGTGCGGCACGGGCTGAGTTGGAGTACATGGAGCGGAGCTGGCGGGCCTAAAGCTGCGGGCCTGCAGCAGAGTGATTGCTCTCCCACCCCTGACGCGCGGACTGTCACCCGCGCTACACCAGAGGCTGTAGCTGAAGTCTGGCGGAAGCCGAACCCGGAGCTGCTGTTCCTGACCCTGCTGAGGACGCGGCGGGAGGAGAGGAGGCTGCGGGAGGCCCTGCCCGGACGGAACCCCGTCAGCCCCGGAACCTGCTGCCGTATGTGGCGAAGCATGTTGTTCCCCCGGCAAGGACTAAGGAGGAAATTGAACCCGGCTGTTGTGAATGGGTTTGAGATGAGTTTGAGCAGAGGCTCCCTCTGGTGGTTACAAGCGGTACTAGTGAGGATTGTGAGGACTGGGAATCAGGTGTTACTGATTGGTCTTATTAAGGAGTAATTTTCCCATCAGGGTTGCGGTGATCAATTGTTCTGGTCTGAATCCTTCTTTCAGTTTCCTTGTGCCTGCTGTGTCGTGTCTGCATTCTCCTGCTATCAGATAAGACTTTTCTTATTTTGTGTTTTTGCTATTTTTTGCATTTTGTCCTGTACTTTGTGGGGGCCTTCTGGGTCCCTCCGGGGGCTTTTGCCCTCTCAGTTTAGTCCAGCCACTGTGTTTTGTACTTTTGCTTTTTCCAGTTTTTTCAGTGGCTGTGTTTTTGTTACACCAGAGAACTAATTTAGGTGGTAGAGGTCGTGTGATCTCAGGTGATTTTGAAATTAGTAGAGTTGGTGTTTTTTCAGGGTTTTCTGAGATTGCAGTAGTACCCCTTCTGTCCTTTTCTTTTTAGATAGTTTGGGCCCAGCGTTTGCTCTACTATTTTCTTTCTGTGTCAGTATTTCTCTTGTTAACCGCCATTACATGTTTGGGGGCTTTCTATTATCTTTGGGGGTTCTGCTCCGGGGCAGATAGCTTTCCTATTTTTATCTTTAGGTGTAGTTAGTTTCTCAGGCTGTGACGAGGCGTCTAGGACCAACGTAGGAACGCTCCACGGCTGCCTCTAGTTGCGGTGGTTAGTCGGGTACTGCAATCTCATAATTCCAACTGCTCTGGTGTATTTCTTTTTTGCCTGCACTCCTCAGCTCCGTTAACATAAACAGTATCCCGGCCTAAAAAATTGTATGGTACTCACAGAAGGGGAAAAAAAATATTTTGAAGGAAGAAAAGTTGTCAGAGATATTTTTCTGTTGTTGCATTTTTTTTTTTTTTCCCTCTGTATCTCTGGGTGCTGGGGAGGATCTTTTCTCCCAATGGAGTTTGCACAGTTGTCTGGCCGTGTGGATCAGCTTGCCACTGAGGTTCGGAGTATTGCTGCATATCTTGCTGGGTTGCTGTTGTGGACCTAGGATTCCCTGCCAGATTTGTTTTTAGGGGATCGAGCTAAGTTTCAGAATTTCAAAAATAATTGTAAATTGTTTTTTGCCTTAAAATCTAAGTCCTCAGGAAACGCAGCGCAGCAGGTTCAAATTATCATCTCTCTCCTGCGCGGCGATCCTCAGGATGGGCTTTTTTCCCTGATACCTGGGGATCCTGTTTTGAGTGATGTTGATGGTTTTTTCAGGCTTTGGGGTTTTTGTACGATGAGCCTAATGTCATGATCAAGCTGAAAAAGCCTTGTTGACATTTAAATCAGGGGTTGATGACGCTGAGTTGTACTGTCAGAGATTCCGTAGGTGGGCAGTCCTGACCAAATGGAATGACGACGCTTTGGCGGGCCCTTTCCGAAGGGCTGTCAGATAATGTAAAGGATGTTATGGTGGGATTCCCTGTCCCCTCTGGTCTCAATGATTCTATGTCATTGCGATTAAAATTGACAGACGTTTGCGTGAGCGGAGAAGTATGCGTGGAATGGTGTTGCCTTGTGAGCAGCTGTTGAGCCCATGCAGTGTGTTAGAGTGGTGTCTGGGGCACAGCGTCATGAGTTTCGAAAAGCGCAATGGGTTATGTTTCTACTGTGGTGATGCCTCTCTGCTATTTCAGTCTGGCCCTAAGCGGGGAAGACGTTTTGCACGCTCAGTTGTCTTGGGTAGGTTCAGACTAAGTTTTTATTAACTGTCACTCTGTATGCTCTCTATCTCATTTTCTGCTCAGGCTTTCGTTGATTCTGGAGCAGCTATTAACCTGATGGATTATGATTTTGCTAAACGTTGTGGATTTCCCCTTTATACCCCTACAGAAGTCTATTCCCCTACTGGGGATCGATTCTACCCCTTTGGCTGAGAATAAACCCCCGTTTTTACTCAGGTGATAATGAGGGTGAATCTGATCCCCCAGGAGTGCTGCAAATTTTTGGTTCTATATAATCTGCATGACATTTATAGTGTGGGTTTCCCTTGGTTACAGTCTCATAATCCTGTTTTGGATTGGAAATCTGTGTCTGTAACCAGTTGGGGCTGCCAATGTGTTAATACCAACACTCCTGTTTTTTTTTGCTCCCCCCAGGCTGAGGATGTTCCTGACTTTTTGTTTGATTTTTCTGATGTGTTTAGCGAAAGTAAATCTGCTTCCTTACCTCCCCATAGGAGTATGACTGCGCTATTGAATTGTGCCCGGGGAGTAAATTCCCTAAAGGTCGCCTTTTTAACTTGTCTGTACCCGAACATGACGCTATGCGGTCTTTATATCAAGGAATCATTGGAGAAGGGTCATATCAGGACCATCCTCTTCACCCTTAGGTGCCGGTTTTTTCTTTGTGGCCAAAAAAGATGGTTCATTAAGGCCGTGTATTGATTATCGTTTTCTTGAAACAATATTACTGTGAAATATCAATACCCGTTACCTTGATTTCTGACCTGTTTTCCAGGGTGAAAAAACGCTATTGGTTTACCCAAGCTTGACTCAGGGGGGCGTATAACCTTATTCGCATTAAGCACGGGGATGAATGGAAGACGGCATTTTAACACCCCTGAAGGGCTTTTTGAGTACCTTGTGATGCCTTTGGGCTCACTAATGCTCCTTCCGTCTTCCAGTCCTTCATGAATGACATTTTCAGGGATTTTGTGGACAAGTTCTGATTGTTTATTTGGATGATATCTTGATTTTTTCTAATGACTGGGACTCTCATGTGAAGCATGTTCGAACTGTATTCCAGATTTTGAGAGAGAATGTCTGTATGTGAAGGGATCAAAGTGTCTTTTTGGCGTACAGAAGATCTCATTTCTGGGATTCATTTTGTCCCCATCTGTTATTGAAATGGACCCGGTCAAGGTTCAGGCCATCTGTGATTGGGTCCAACCTACTTCATTAAAGGCTCTTCAGAGATTTTTGGGTTTTGCCAATTTTTATCGTAAATTTATTGGTAATTTCTCGGTTATTGTTAAAACCATTAACTGATTTGACCAGAAAGGGTTCTGATGTGGTGAATTGGCCTCCTGAGGCAGTCTCTGCGTTTCAGGAACTTAAGCAGAGATTCACTTCTGCTCCTGTTCTATACGGCAGCCTGATGTTTCTCTGCCATTTCAGGTGGAGGTTGATGCCTCTGAAATTGGGGCAGTGCCGTTTTGTCCCAAAAAGATCCAGAGACCTCTAAAAGTAACCCTTGTGCCTTTTTCTCTCGAAAATTTTCTCCTACTGAACTTAATTAGACGTGGGTAATCGGGAGTTATTGGCCATGAAGTGGGCTTTTGAAGAGTGGAGACATTGGCTGGAGGGAGCCAAACATCAGGTGGTGGTCCTTACGGACCATAAGAATCTGGTCTATCTGGAATCTGCCAAGCGACTCAATCCTAGACAGGCCAGGTGGGCCTTGTTTTTCACACGTTTTAATTTTGTGGTTTCCTTTCTTCCTGGCACTAAGAATGTTAAGGCGGATGCCCTCTCGAGGAGTTTCCTTGCGGACTCTCCTGAGCTATCTGATCCCTCTGTTATTTTGAAGGAGGGTGTAGTTCTTTCCGCCATCTCGCCCAATTTGAGACTTGCTCTGGAGGGTGTCAGGAGGATAGGCCCGAGCGCTGCCCTGTTGGAAAATTGTTTGTCCCGGACCAATGGAAAAAGAATGTGATGTCTGAGATTCATTGTTCCGCATTGGCTGGGCATCCCGGATTTTTGGTACCAGAGACTTGGTTAGTCGGTCCTTTTGGTGGCCTACCTTGTCTCGCGATGTCAGGGAATTTGTGCAGTCCTGCGGGACTTGCTCTCGCTCCAAGCCTTGCTCTCGCTCTAGTGGTTTGTTGATGCCATTGCCTGTGCCAAGAGACCATGGACCCATATCTCTATGGATTTCATTTCCGATCTTCCTGTTTCTCAGAGAATGACCACCATCTGGGTAATTTGTGATAGGTTTTCCAAAATTATACATCTTGTGCCATTACCTAAGTTGCCTTCTCCTCTGAATTGGTGCCGTTGTTCCTTCAGCACGTGGTTCGTTTACACGGCATTCCTGAGAACATTGTGTCTGACAGAGGAGTCCAGTTTGTTTCCAGATTTTGGAGGACTTTTTGTTCTAAACTGGGTGTTCAATTGTCTTTCTCCTCGGCATTTCATCCTCAGACCAATGGTCAAACTGAGAGAACAAACCAGACATTGGAGACTTATCTAAGATGCTTTGTGTCTGCTGATCAGGATGACTGGGTCTCTTTTTTGCCTTTGGCTGAGTTTGCTCTTAATAATAGGGCTAGCTCTGCCACTTTGATGTCTCCGTTTTTCTGTAATTCTGGGTTTCACCCTCGATTTTCTTCAGGACAGACGGAGGCTTCTGTCTGTCCAGGTGTTGACTCTGTTGTGGAGCGTATGCAGCAGATTTGGGACCAGGTAGTGGAGAGGTTGTCCCTCTCTCAGGAGAAGGCCCAGCGGTTTGCTAACCGGCATAGGACTGATGGTCCTCGGTTTAAAGTGGGGGACTTGGTCTGGTTGTCCTCAAAGAATATTCCTATGAGAGTAGCATCTCCTAAATTTAAGCCTAGGTTCATTGGACCTTATAAGATCATGGAGATTATTAATCCTGTTTCTTTTCGTTTGCTTCTTCCAGGGACATTTAAGATCCATAACGTGTTCCACAAGTCCTTGTTGAAGAGGTTTGTTGAGCCAGTGGTTCCTGCTGCTGTGCCTCCTGACCCTGTTTTGGTTGAGGGCAATCTGGAGTATGTGGTTGAGAAAATATTGGATTCTCGTTTTTCTAGACGAAGACTCCAGTATTTGGTTAAATGGAGAGGTTATGGTCAGGAAGACAATTCTTGGGTGTTTGCTTCGGACATCCATGCTAGGAGACTTATCCGTGCGTATCATAGAACTCATCCTGACCGACCTGGTTGCTCAAATGAGGGTTCGGTGACCCCTCCTCAAGGGGGGGGTACTGTTGTGAATGGGTTTGAGATGAGTTCTGAGCAGAGGCTCCCTCTGGTGGTTACAAGCGGTACTAGTGAGGATTGTGAGGACTGGGAATCAGGTGTTACTGATTGGTCTTATATAAGGGAGTAATTTTCCCATCAGGGTTGCCGGTGATCAATTGTTCTGGTCTGAATCCTTCTTTCCAGTTTCCCTTGTAGCCTGCTGTGTCGTGTCTGCATCTCCTGCTATCAGATAAGACTATTTCTTATTTTGTGTTTTTGCTATATTTTTGCATTTTGTCCTGTACTTCTGTGGGGGCCTTCTGGGTCCCCTCCGGGGGCTTTTGCCCTCTCAGTTTAGTCCAGCCACTGTGTTTTGTACTTTTGCTTTTTCCAGTTTTTTCAGTGGCTGCTGTTTTTGTTACACCAGAGAACTAATTTAGGTGGTAGAGGTCGTGTGATCTCAGGTGATTTTGAAATTAGTAGAGTTGGTGTTTTTTCAGGGTTTTCTGAGATTGCAGTAAGTACCCTTCCTGTCCTTTTCTTTTTAGATAGTTTGGGCCCCAGCGTTTGCTCATACTATTTTCTTTCTGTGTCAGTATTTCCTCTTGTCTAACCGCCATTACATGTTTGGGGGCTTTCTATTATCTTTGGGGTTCTGCTCCGGGGCAGATAGCTTTCCTATTTCTATCTTTAGGTGTAGTTAGTTTCTCAGGCTGTGACGAGGCGTCTAGGACCAACGTAGGAACGCTCCACGGCTGCCTCTAGTTGCGGTGGTTAGTCAGGGTACTGCAATCTCATAGATTCCAACTGCTCTGGTGTATTTCCTTTTTTGCCTGCACTCCTCAGCTACCGTAACATAACAGTATCACCGGCCATAAAAATTGTATGGTACTCACAGAAGGGAAAAAATATTTTGAAGGAAGAAAAGTTGTCAGAGATATTTTTCTGTTTGTTGCATTTTTTTTTTTTCCCTCTGTATCTCTGGGTGCTGGGGAGGATCTTTTCTCCCAATGGAGTTTGCACAGTTGTCTGGCCGTGTGGATCAGCTTGCCACTGAGGTTCGGAGTATTGCTGCATATCTTGCTGGGTTGCCTGTTGTGGAACCTAGGATTCCCATGCCAGATTTGTTTTCAGGGGATCGAGCTAAGTTTCAGAATTTCAAAAATAATTGTAAATTGTTTTTTTGCCTTAAAATCTAAGTCCTCAGGAAACGCAGCGCAGCAGGTTCAAATTATCATCTCTCACCTGCGCGGCGATCCTCAGGATTGGGCTTTTTCCCTGATACCTGGGGATCCTGTTTTGAGTGATGTTGATGCGTTTTTTCAGGCTTTGGGGTTATTGTACGATGAGCCTAATGTCACTGATCAAGCTGAAAAGCCTTGTTGACATTAAATCAGGGGCTTGATGACGCTGAGTTGTACTGTCAGAGATTCCGTAGGTGGGCAGTCCTGACCAAATGGAATGACGACGCTTTGGCGGCCCTTTTCCGGAAGGGTCTGTCAGATAATGTAAAGGATGTTATGGTGGGATTCCCTGTCCCCTCTGGTCTCAATGATTCTATGTCATTAGCGATTCAAATTGACAGACGTTTGCGTGAGCGGAGAAGTATGCGTGGAATGGTGTTGCCTTGTGAGACAGCTGTTGAGCCCATGCAGTGTGATAGAGTGGTGTCTGGGGCACAGCGTCATGAGTTTCGAAAGCGCAATGGGTTATGTTTCTACTGTGGTGATGCCTCTCATGCTATTTCAGTCTGCCCTAAGCGGGGAAGACATTTTGCACGCTCAGTTGTCTTGGGTAGTGTTCAGACTAAGTTTTTATTAACTGTCACTCTGATATGTTCTCTGTCCTCATTTTCTGCTCAGGCTTTCGTTGATTCTGGAGCAGCTATTAACCTGATGGATTATGATTTTGCTAAACGTTGTGGGTTTCCCTTGATACCCCTACAGAAGTCTATTCCTTTACTGGGGATCGATTCTACCCCTTTGGCTGAGAATAAACCCCAGTTTTCTACTCAGGTGATAATGAGGGTTGAATCTGATCACCAGGAGTGCTGCAAATTTTTGGTTCTATATAATCTGCATGACATTATAGTGCTGGGTTTCCCTTGGTTACAGTCTCATAATCCTGTTTTGGATTGGAAATCTGTGTCTGTAACCAGTTGGGGCTGCCAATGTGTTAATACCAACACTCCTGTTTTTTCTGCCTCCCCCAGGCTGAGGATGTTCCTGACTTTTTGTTTGATTTTTCTGATGTGTTTAGCGAAAGTAAATCTGCATCCTTACCTCCCCATAGGAGCTATGACTGCGCTATTGAATTAGTGCCGGGTAGTAAATTCCCTAAAGGTCGCCTTTTTAACTTGTCTGTACCTGAACATGACGCTATGCGGTCTTATATCAAGGAATCATTGGAGAAGGGTCATATCAGACCATCCTCTTCACCCTTAGGTGCCGGTTTTTTCTTTGTGGCCAAAAAAGATGGTTCATTAAGGCCGTGTATTGATTATCGTCTCTTGAACAATATTACTGTGAAATATCAATACCCGTTACCCTTGATTTCTGACCTGTTTTCCAGGGTGAAAAACGCTACTTGGTTTACCAAGCTTGACCTCAGGGGGGCGTATAACCTTATTCGCATTAAGCACGGGGATGAATGGAAGACGGCATTTAACACCCCTGAAGGGCATTTTGAGTACCTTGTGATGCCCTTTGGGCTCACTAATGCTCCTTCCGTCTTCCAGTCCTTCATGAATGACATTTTCAGGGATTTTGTGGACAAGTTTCTGATTGTTTATTTGGATGATATCTTGATTTTTTCTAATGACTGGGACTCTCATGTGAAGCATGTTCGAACTGTATTCCAGATTTTGAGAGAGAATGCTCTGTATGTGAAGGGATCAAAGTGTCTTTTTGGCGTACAGAAGATCTCATTTCTGGGATTCATTTTGTCCCCATCTGTTATTGAAATGGACCCGGTCAAGGTTCAGGCCATCTGTGATTGGGTCCAACCTACTTCATTAAAGGCTCTTCAGAGATTTTTGGGTTTTGCCAATTTTTATCGTAAATTTATTGGTAATTTCTCGGTTATTGTTAAACCATTAACTGATTTGACCAAGAAGGGTTCTGATGTGGTGAATTGGCCTCCTGAGGCAGTCTCTGCGTTTCAGGAACTTAAGCAGAGATTCACTTCTGCTCCTGTTCTACGGCAGCCTGATGTTTCTCTGCCATTTCAGGTGGAGGTTGATGCCTCTGAAATTGGGGCAGGTGCCGTTTTGTCCCAAAAAGATCCAGAGACCTCTAAAAGTAACCCTTGTGCCTTTTTCTCTCGAAAATTTTCTCCTACTGAACTTAATTATGACGTGGGTAATCGGGAGTTATTGGCCATGAAGTGGGCTTTTGAAGAGTGGAGACATTGGCTGGAGGGAGCCAAACATCAGGTGGTGGTCCTTACGGACCATAAGAATCTGGTCTATCTGGAATCTGCCAAGCGACTCAATCCTAGACAGGCCAGGTGGGCCTTGTTTTTCACACGTTTTAATTTTGTGGTTTCCTTTCTTCCTGGCACTAAGAATGTTAAGGCGGATGCCCTCTCGAGGAGTTTCCTTGCGGACTCTCCTGAGCTATCTGATCCCTCTGTTATTTTGAAGGAGGGTGTAGTTCTTTCCGCCATCTCGCCCAATTTGAGACTTGCTCTGGAGGGGTGTCAGGAGGATAGGCCCGAGCGCTGCCCTGTTGGAAAATTGTTTGTCCCGGACCAATGGAAAAAGAGTGTGATGTCTGAGATTCATTGTTCCGCATTGGCTGGGCATCCCGGAATTTTTGGTACCAGAGACTTGGTTAGTCGGTCCTTTTGGTGGCCTACCTTGTCTCGCGATGTCAGGGAATTTGTGCAGTCCTGCGGGACTTGCTCTCGCTCCAAGCCTTGCTCTCGCTCTAGTGGTTTGTTGATGCCATTGCCTGTGCCCAAGAGACCATGGACCCATATCTCTATGGATTTCATTTCCGATCTTCCTGTTTCTCAGCGAATGACCACCATCTGGGTAATTTGTGATAGGTTTTCCAAAATTATACATCTTGTGCCATTACCTAAGTTGCCTTCCTCCTCTGAATTGGTGCCGTTGTTCCTTCAGCACGTGGTTCGTTTACACGGCATTCCTGAGAACATTGTGTCTGACAGAGGAGTCCAGTTTGTTTCCAGATTTTGGAGGACTTTTTGTTCTAAACTGGGTGTTCAATTGTCTTTCTCCTCGGCATTTCATCCTCAGACCAATGGTCAAACTGAGAGAACAAACCAGACATTGGAGACTTATCTAAGATGCTTTGTGTCTGCTGATCAGGATGACTGGGTCTCTTTTTTGCCTTTGGCTGAGTTTGCTCTTAATAATAGGGCTAGCTCTGCCACTTTGATGTCTCCGTTTTTCTGTAATTCTGGGTTTCACCCTCGATTTTCTTCAGGACAGACGGAGGCTTCTGTCTGTCCAGGTGTTGACTCTGTTGTGGAGCGTATGCAGCAGATTTGGGACCAGGTAGTGGAGAGGTTGTCCCTCTCTCAGGAGAAGGCCCAGTGGTTTGCTAACCGGCATAGGACTGATGGTCCTCGGTTTAAAGTGGGGGACTTGGTCTGGTTGTCCTCAAAGAATATTCCTATGAGAGTAGCATCTCCTAAATTTAAGCCTAGGTTCATTGGACCTTATAAGATCATGGAGATTATTAATCCTGTTTCTTTTCGTTTGCTTCTTCCAGGGACATTTAAGATCCATAACGTGTTCCACAAGTCCTTGTTGAAGAGGTTTGTTGAGCCAGTGGTTCCTGCTGCTGTGCCTCCTGACCCTGTTTTGGTTGAGGGCAATCTGGAGTATGTGGTTGAGAAAATATTGGATTCTCGTTTTTCTAGACGAAGACTCCAGTATTTGGTTAAATGGAGAGGTTATGGTCAGGAAGACAATTCTTGGGTGTTTGCTTCGGACATCCATGCTAGGAGACTTATCCGTGCGTATCATAGAACTCATCCTGACCGACCTGGTTGCTCAAATGAGGGTTCGGTGACCCCTCCTCAAGGGGGGGGTACTGTTGTGAATGGGTTTGAGATGAGTTCTGAGCAGAGGCTCCTCTGGTGGTTACAAGCGGTACTAGTGAGGATTGTGAGGACTGGGAATCAGGTGTTACTGATTGGTCTTATATAAGGGAGTAATTTTCCCATCAGGGTTGCCGGTGATCAATTGTTCTGGTCTGAATCCTTCTTTCCAGTTTCCCTTGTAGCCTGCTGTGTCGTGTCTGCATCTCCTGCTATCAGATAAGACTATTTCTTATTTTGTGTTTTTGCTATATTTTTGCATTTTGTCCTGTACTTCTGTGGGGGCCTTCTGGGTCCCCTCCGGGGGCTTTTGCCCTCTCAGTTTAGTCCAGCCACTGTGTTTTGTACTTTTGCTTTTTCCAGTTTTTTCAGTGGCTGCTGTTTTTGTTACACCAGAGAACTAATTTAGGTGGTAGAGGTCGTGTGATCTCAGGTGATTTTGAAATTAGTAGAGTTGGTGTTTTTTCAGGGTTTTCTGAGATTGCAGTAAGTACCCTTCCTGTCCTTTTCTTTTTAGATAGTTTGGGCCCCAGCGTTTGCTCATACTATTTTCTTTCTGTGTCAGTATTTCCTCTTGTCTAACCGCCATTACATGTTTGGGGGCTTTCTATTATCTTTGGGGTTCTGCTCCGGGGCAGATAGCTTTCCTATTTCTATCTTTAGGTGTAGTTAGTTTCTCAGGCTGTGACGAGGCGTCTAGGACCAACGTAGGAACGCTCCACGGCTGCCTCTAGTTGCGGTGGTTAGTCAGGGTACTGCAATCTCATAGATTCCAACTGCTCTGGTGTATTTCCTTTTTTGCCTGCACTCCTCAGCTACCATAACATAACACCCGGCGCTATCCAGGTCGATTGGGAGGAGATGGAGCTCCTGGATGACGAGGAGTACGCCAGGCGGAAGGAGAACGAGTGGAGACGCCGAGAGCAGGAGGCGCAGCAGCAGGGTGAGCACCGTGAAGAGCAGCAGCTTCGCCAGAGGTACCGGGAAAGAAATCTCGCCGACAAGGAGAACGTCCAGCGAGATAAAGGTACGCTCCGGGAGCCACGGTTCCAAGGGGCGGTGCGCAACTTTAAACTCCAGGGGGGCTGGGGTTTCATCCATGAGCCCGGGCTCTACCTGGAGGTCTTTGTTAACCGCCAGGATTTAGAGGCCCATCTGCCTGAAGGACACCCGGATAGGGACCTGTTGATAGGGGACTTAGTGACTTACACCCGGCATTGGGGACTCAAGGGGTGGTATGTTCTGAACGTCTCCAGGAGCTGTCCCTCATCCCCAGAAGCAGGAAACCTGCCCCGTGTCCCTACGTCTCAGGCCTCTACAGTTCAGGTGCCTGTCTGCGCACCCGTTCCGCGCCCCGCCGAGCTGTTGCATGCCGCTGCTGACCGTTCTCCCCCTTCTGATTCTCACCTGCACGCATTGCAGGTCCCAAGTCCCCGTGAGGCACCAGTCAGGCCTCCGGGAACCCGTGTTGTAAAGGATGCAGAGACACAGGTTCATCGTGAAAAGAGGAATGTAGCCACGCAGACCCCGATAGCGGCCCATAACGTCATGGTGCTCCGTTCAAAGGGACACTACGTGCTTTCAGCACCAGGGGTCGATGATGTCAAAATGCCAAGAGACTCACCTCCCAAGGAGGTCCAATAGAAACCCGGACAGGATTTACAGTATTGTGAGATAGTTAAAATTGTTGCCGCACCCGGACAGGTGCCTGCCGTTTGAATGTTTACCATATTTATGCCTTAAAGTATACCCCAGTTGGGTAATGTGTTGTTGCAATATTTTCTCTGAAATAGACTGGTGCTGAGGACTCTTTCAGCATAGAGACGTTTTTGTATATAGCTAGCACTTCGGTGCTCCATCTTGGTTTTACGTAAGCCTCTTCTACCTCAGAATTTAAAACCCGTTTGGTGTGGCCGAAAGTGAGGTCTGCTACAGAGATCCGGTAAAGTCTTGCAGCCCACCCAGGACCACCGTTGGAGGTTTGGAGCGGGTCCTCCACAAGAATATGTTTACTTGAATTGAGAAGTTATTGATATTTGCACTATATCTAATGTTGGTATTAAAAATGTTACTTATTAATGCAACGGTTCAAAATCCTCACCTCCCGTAAGGGAAGAGTTGAATTGTATAATGTTACTGTTTTTGTTTTAAAAATGTTTTTCAGCCCGGGAGTGCTGAGTTTTATCAGGGGGGGATGTGGAGCCCAGCTGTGCTTGGATTCCTCATTCCCAGAAGGGTGCACAGAAGGTAACAACCACTAGAGGTCCTATATACATTCAACCACCTTCACCCATCCCTAAGACCACCAGATGGAGCTGTATAGAGATATAAAAGGAGGGTGAAGACAGGAAGGTGAGAGCAGTGAGCGCAGTTTGTGCAGTCTAGCTCACAGAGCAGAGCTCAGAGGAGTTCAGAAGGAGCAGTCTGAAGAGAGAGAGAGGCTGCAGTTTAGTTCAATAGAGTGGAGGCTAGTAAAGTGGAACTGAAACCACTCCAGTCTAGTCAGAGCTGAACCGAGTGAGTGCAGCTCAGTGAGGAAGCGTGCCGACGCTTAGAGAGCGGCGAAGAGGCAGCCCACCAACTGCCAGTGTGTGATCGCGTGAGGGCCCGGGTAGGCCGAAGGCGAGTGGAGCAAGAGAGGGGAGTATTAGAAGGGACAGAGGAGCCTAATCAGCTCACTCCGATCATTACAACCGGACACCGGGTCCGAGCTTACCGGGATCTTCACGACCCAGTAGGAGATACCGGAGTTCCTGCAGGACTACAAGTCGCAGGAGCCCTTTTGTGCTGATACGTAATTGGGTCAGGAGGATGGAGTCGAGCAGTGCACTGCAAACAGGGATTATGTTCTTCAGGAGGAGGCCCTACCACAAGGTCAGCCGGGCGTAGTATGGAGACGAACTCAGGCCTAGTTTCACACAGGTCATAGACTTATTATAGGAGACAGGAGGCCCTATACCTACTCAGTGGGAAGAACTGTATGTGCACCCTTCACCCCAGGGCCGGCGTCAGCACCCGGCACACCCGGGCAAGTGCCGGGGCCCTGAGCAGGCGGGGGGGCCCACTCGCAGTCTGGCACCCCCGCGCCCGTTAGCGGAGGAGAGCGGTGCCAGTGCCGCCACTGGGCCCCCCCCGCTTGCTCAGGGCCCCGGCATCAGCTGGCACAATACTTACCTCCCCCGTGCCTCCGCTGCCGCAGCTCCGGGCTCCAGAGGGCGCCAGCGCTTCCTCTCACAGCAGCGCTGCTGAATGACGTCATCATTCAGCGGCCGGCTGTGGCAGAAAGCGCGGGGACGCCGGACAGGTAAGACGTGTGTGTGTGTGTCTCTGTGTATGTCTGTGTGTATGTAGTGCTTTGTGTGTGTATGTGTGTATGTGTGTGTGTATGTATGTGAGAGAGTGCTTGTGTGCTGTCTGTGTGTGATGATGGGCAGGCATTGCTGATAATGGGGAGGCATTGATGATGATGATGGGGAGAAGATGATGATAATGGGCAGGCATTGATGATAATGGGCAGGCATTGATGATGGGGAGAAGATGATGATGGGCAGGCATTGATGATGATGGGGAGGAGATGATGATGGGCAGGCATTGCTGATAATGGGGAGGCATTGATGATGATGGGGAGAAGATGATGATAATGGGCAGGCATTGATGATAATGGGCAGGCATTGATAATGGGGAGAAGATGATGATGGGGAGGAGATGATGATGATGGGCAGGCATTGATGATAATGGGGAGGCCATGATGATGATGGGGAGGCAATGATGATGATAAGGAGGCAATCATGATGATAATGGGGAGTCTTTCCACAGCGCCCTTTCCTGAGCCGTAACAGTGCAGAACGCAGTACAGCGCAGAGGAGAGCTCCATATTTTGTATGGAGCATTATATGGGGACCAGTATCCTGTATGGAGCATTATATGGGGACCAGTATCCTGTATGGAGCATTATATTGGGTCCAGTATTCTGTATGGAGCATTATTTTGGGTCCAGTATTCTGTATGGAGCATTATATGGGGGGTGACATCCTGCATGGGGTATTATATGGGTGATGAGGGGGAGACTGTGGTGCCCATAATATTGTATGGAGGACTGTACTGTCCAGTCTGTTCTGTGCGCTGTGAGGATTTGGCGGTTTTTGAGCTATTGTACAATTTACAATAGATATCACTCATGTAATGGAAGAAGTGAAGTATTTGGCATTGTACTGTACCTATATTTCTCTGCTGTATCTGTACATCATGAATCGTGGTCTGTGTTAAAGGGGCCCACTGAGGCTCTTTCGCCTGGGGCCCATAAAAACCTGGAGCCGGCCCTGCTTCACCCTACAGTGCTCCGGGGAGTGCCTGTGTGTGGCCCAGCTGCGCTTGGTACACATGTTTCCAGGAGTATGTACTAAAAGGTAATTGCAAAATCTGATATTCATTCACAACACTCACACTTCCCTAGATTACCACTAGAGGGAACCTTAGACTATTTAAGGGTGTGGGAGACCGTAGCAGTAGATCAGATCAGATCAGTTTCATTCCAGACTGGAGGGAGTTGGAGGTAGTCTGAGGATGGAGATTTCCTGTCAGAGACATTCTAGTCAGAGACAGAAGAGAGAGATTGCAAGCTGATATCTCAGAACAGACAGACTGTTAGTACCCCATGAATGTGGAAAGTGACTCTCGGAGCAAGCGTGTATTCAGTCTGACGAAAGGTCCTGAGAGCTGTGACGCGCACCACATTGGTACTACCAGGGTTATGGGGTACTCGGCACCGAGCCCATGGAAGTCTATGGGGATGTCACTGGCAGCACAGCTCGGTCCGTAGCCCTGGGCGGTCATGCAATGGGGGATATTTACAGGGGATTGTAGGATTAGTTTGTGACGCCACCTGTGGTATCTGATCAATTTGACCAGCGCTGCTAGATAGATCTTCTGGGGGGATGTTATGGGGCAGCTGGATGATAAGTCCCCCACAGGTGGGACTGTTCCCTCAAAGTCTATGGTGGTGCAAGGTGTAGATAAAGAGTCAGTCACACACAATTCAGTCTCTTTCCCTACCTTTACTGATGTTGTTGGCAGGTATGTCCCGGGCTGCTGGTCAGGTTGGAGAATGCACATTCAGGGAATTGCTGAGCAGGTGTAAGGCCTCCTTTCTCCTTGAGATGTACGTGAGTCCTAACTTGCATGAAGTCAAGTTTAACACTTAATGTAGCAACTACGCCCGGCTGACATTGTGGTAGAGCCTTCTCTATCTCTGATAAACAGATATGGGAAAGAACGAAGTCCTCCTATTGCAGCGTCCTGCTCAAAGTCCTTGTTCTCCCTGACTCCAGTTACGTATCAACGCTTAGGGCTACCTTCTGTGACTTGAAGTCCAGCAAGGCCTCCGGTGTATCTTATTACTAGACGTGAAGTTCTAGCAACACTTCGGACCCCGGTGTCCGGATAACTAAGTGTAGGTAACCTGTTACCTAAGTCACTTGTCCTTCTTTCTCCACTCGCCTGTCGCCCTGCTCTTGCCCTTAACATAAGCACCGTAGCAGTGGATGTAGTCGTAAGCTTTCCTTCCAGTGCTCACTGACCTGTTCTCAGTTGACTCGTTGTATTAACTGCAAGATATTCTCTTCCTTCTTTCCTTCCAGACTCTGTCCAGAGCAGCTCACAGGACGTTTCGTCAGACTGTATACACGCTGTAGCTCCGAGAGTCACTTTCCACTTTCTAGAGAACACCGGCAACTGTCTCTGAGGTAACTGTTTCACTTGCTTCAGTTGCAGCTCTGACTAGGCTAGAGTGATTCCCTTGCCCACTCGTACTAGCCTCCACTTCCGTATGAGGTGAGCGACAAAAGCTCTGTCAGGATCCAGTCTTCTCTCCTCTCCCTCCAAGACTAATCTGCTCTGCTCTGTCCTGAGACAGGAAACAAACAAAACTCGCTACTGCTACGTCACACCAACCTAAATAATCTAAGTTGCCCTCTGGTGGCAGTGTTGGGAAATGTGTGTGAGGTGAATGAATATCAGGCTTCACAATACCTTTCTTGTGCATTCTCCAGGAGACATGTGTACCTTGCGCAGCTGGGCCACACATCCCCCCTAGTTAAACTGAGCACTCCCGGGCTGAAATAGAAAAGAAAAATATTTTTGCATTTGATAACATTAACATTTTAAACTCATCCCTTGTGGGAGGTAAGGACTCTTGAACGTTACATTTTGTACAATGGACATTAGAAAAATATCAAAAATACTTTTCACATATATACAAGATAAGACAAGATTCTCGTGGAGGACCCGCACCAAAAACCTCCCACGTGGGTCCTGGGTGGGCTGCAGGACCTCACCGCTGCAGACCCCACCCCAGGCCACACCATACGGGTTTTTCTTCAGAGGTAGTTAAGGCTTTATGTAAAACCAAGATGGGACACCGAAGTGTCAACTATTTACAATGAAAGTTTTTGGGCTGGCACAGTCCACAGCCACGCAGTCCTTTGCATAATGAAACACATTTCAAGTAAAATCACATTAACCAGTTAACTCTTCACTTTAACTCTCATTACCCAACTGGGGTATTCTATGCATACTATGCAATCATCATCACATTTGGCAAATAACATTATTAAACATCTTCCTCAATATTAATAAAGTGCAACTTCTTCATCAACTTCTTAAATTTTTCAAACTTTATACAGTGGCAGTAAACCCTGTCTGGGTCCTACTGATTTTCTTCTTCTTTGCAAACTTCAATGACGTCTTCCACTCCTGGGGCTGGAACGACGCAGTGCATTCTTGAACGCATAACAAATAAGTCATGGCCTGCAATCAGTGTTTGCGTACACACAGTCCTTGTGCGAACCACTAGGGGCTCAACGGGTGTCTCTGGCAAATATAAATTTTCCATTGAGGATGCAGGTTTGGGCTGCGATCTTACTGTGGTCGCACCATCCGGTTGCGATGCAGAATGGGTCGCAGGGTACAAAACAGAATACTTTGCAGACTGCGGTGCAGAAGCGGTCTCAGGTTGCGTTGTGGGTGCACGGTTTGGTACTGACGCCAAAGATGACGCTGCTGGGGCTTGCGACACTGCAGCTCGATTTACTTCACTGACGTCGGGGACGGGGTCGCTGACACGGGTGACGTTTAAGGCGTACCACCCTTTAAGCCCCAGTGCCGCGTGTAGCTGACAATGTCCCCGTTCACAAGATCCCTCCCAGGGTGCCCGATGGGTAAGTGAGACTCCACATCTCTCCGACTCACAAAGATCTCTTGGTACAGGCCCGGCTCATGTATGAAGCCCCAGCCTTTGCGGAGTTGGAATTCCCTAACGGCCCCCTGGCGCCGCGGTTCCCGAAGCGTACCTTTGTCCTTCCGGACGGTCTCCTTGTCGGCGAGGAACTTTTCATGGTACCGCTGACGCTGCTGCTGCGCCTCCCTCTGCTCCTGCTGGCATTGCCGCTCCTGTTCCTGGCGCTGCCACTCGCTCTCGAACTGGACGTCATATGTCACATCGTCCAGATATTCCATTGCGTCCCAATCGATCTCTGGCATGGACGGCTGGGACCCCTCCGGTGTCCCTACCGGGGAACTGCACTCCGCTGCGGCCTCCTGGCCTGGCTGGCACTCCGGTCTGGGCAGGGCCTCCTCAGCCTCCGTCCCTCCGACCGCTTCATCGGTGGAGTCGGGATCAGCTCTTTCGGGGCCGGCATCCGGTTCCTCATCAGCCGCTTGCAGTGGGGTCACAGGTAATGGTTGCGCTGTTGGAGGGGAGAGCATTGCGTCCCACAGCAGCCGCTGTTTCAGGGCACGCCAGCTTTTCTCCATCTCCTCCACTTCTTTGCGGTGGCGGGCCACATCTTCCAGCACCGCATCCACCTTCTTCACTCTCTGCATTCTTGGGTCTGCGTCCCTGACTGGGGATGGCTCCAGTACAGGCAGTAGCTTTCCTGGGGAACGGGGCCTGCGCGCCGCCGCTCCTCCACACAGCACCTCCTGTCCTTCCGCCATCTCACTCCAGGCCAGACTGTATTTTCCATCTGGAACAATCTGGTCTCTTCCGTGCAGGCGGGACTTGCGCTTCCTCTTCTTAGCATAGAGGATGAAGAGGAGGCGGATCTCCCTTGCTGTAGGGCAGGCTCTGGTATTGTAATAGCATTTGGATAAGGCACCATCACTTTCGCGCCACAGGGGGGGGTACGCCCACGAAGGCACGCCCACCTTCTTCACCAGCGCCTCAGGGCGCGAATATGGCGGCAAAATGGCGTAAAATGGCGCCAAAAATCACAAAACAGCAACACAGTCTTTTCTGCACAAAACAGTCAATATAGGCACACAGGACTCACAAATTGTAAGCTTCGGATCCTGTTCATGACGCCAAAAGATGACGCGCACCACATTGGTACTACCAGGGTTATGGGGTACTCGGCACCGAGCCCTTGGAAGTCTATGGGGATGTCACTGGCAGCACAGCTCGGTCCGTAGCCCTGGGCGGTCATGCAATGGGGGATATTTACAGGGGATTGTAGGATTAGTTTGTGACGCCACCTGTGGTATCTGATCAATTTGACCAGCGCTGCTAGATAGATCTTCTGAGGGGATGTTATGGGGCAGCTGGATGATAAGTCCCCCACAGGTGGGACTGTTCCCTCAAAGTCTATGGTGGTGCAAGGTGTAGATAAAGAGTCAGTCACACACAATTCAGTCTCTTTCCCTACCTTTACTGATGTTGTTGGCAGGTATGTCCCGGGCTGCTGGTCAGGTTGGAGAATGCACATCAGGGAATTGCTGAGCAGGTGTAAGGCCTCCTTTCTCCTTGAGATGTACGTGAGTCCTAACTTGCATGAAGTCAAGTTTAACTCTTAATGTAGCAACTATGCCCGGCTGACCTTGTGGTAGAGCCTTCTCTATCTCTGATAAACAGATATGGGAAAGAACGAAGTCCTCCTATTGCAGCGTCCTGCTCAAAGTCCTTGTTCTCCCTGACTCCAGTTACGTATCAACGCTTAGGGCTACCTTCTGTGACTTGAAGTCCAGCAAGGCCTCCGGTGTATCTTATTACTAGACGTGAAGTTCTAGCAACACTTCGGACCCCGGTGTCCGGATAACTAAGTGTAGGTAATCTGTTACCTAAGTCACTTGTCCTTCTTTCTCCACTCCCTGTCGCCCTGCTCTTGCCCTTAACATAAGCACCGTAGCAGTGGATGTAGTCGTAAGCTTTCCTTCCAGTGCTCACTGACCTGTTCTCGGTTGACTCGTTGTATTAACTGCAAGATATTCTCTTCCTTCTTTCCTTCCAGACTCTGTCCAGAGCAGCTCACAGGACGTTTCGTCAGACTGTATACACGCTGTAGCTCCGAGAGTCACTTTCCACTTTCTAGAGAACACCGGCAACTGTCTCTGAGGTAACTGTTTCACTTGCTTCAGTTGCAGCTCTGACTAGGCTAGAGTGATTCCCTTGCCCACTCGTACTAGCCTCCACTTCCGTATGAGGTGAGCTACAAAAGCTCTGTCAGGATCCAGTCTTCTCTCCTCTCCCTCCAAGACTAATCTGCTCTGCTCTGTCCTGAGACAGGAAACAAACAAAACTCGCTACTGCTACGTCACACCAACCTAAATAATCTAAGTTGCCCTCTGGTGGCAGTGTTGGGAAATGTGTGTGAGGTGAATGAATATCAGGCTTCACAATACCTTTCTTGTGCATTCTCCAGGAGACATGTGTACCTTGCGCAGCTGGGCCACACATCTGCTCTGGACAGAGTCTTCGAAGGAAAGAAGGAAGGGGATTATAGTTGCAGAACATCGAGTTAACTGAGAGTCAGTCAGCGAGCTTTGGAAAGAAGGAAGAAAGCTAATGACAGAACCTACTGCTGCCCTGTGCTTATGTTAAGGATGAGAGTAGGGCGACGGGCGAGTGGTGACCCTAGGAAGGAGTGACTTCGGTGACAGACCACCTTCACTCAACTAACCGGACACCGGGTCCGAAGTATTGCTAGAACCTTCACGGCTAGTGAGAGAAACACCGGAATCCCTGCTGGACTTCAAGTCACAGAGGGTAGCCCTAAGTGCCGATACGTAACCGGGATCAGGCAGAACAGGAGTCGGGTCTGCAGCCTTATAGACTTAGTTCTTGCCACAAGAAGACTTCCACCACAATGTTGGCTGGGCGAAGCTATGCTATTCGGAGTTAAACTTGACTTCACGCAAGTTAGGACTCATACACTTTAAAGGGAAAGGAGGCCTTAAACCTACTCAGCAATTACCTGGATGTGCATACTCCACCCTGAGCAGCTTCCCGGGACATACCTTCATCAGTAAAGGTATGGAAAGAGACCAGCTTGTGTGTGACTGACTTATTGCCTGCACCCTGCACTGCCATTTCACCCTGAGGGATCCATCTAGTCTCACCTGTGGGAGACTTACCACCTTGCTGCCCCAACCCTCAGAAGATTCACCCTGCAGCGCTGGTCAATCTGATCAGAAACCACAGGTGGCGTCACGAACTATTTCTACAATCCCCTGTAAATATCCCCCCTTTTGTATGAGCACCCAGGGCAACGGACCGAGCTGTGCTACCAGTGACACTCCCATAGACTTCAAAGGGCTCGGTGCTGAGTACCCCATAACCCTGGTGTTGTGCGACTCATCTACTTGGCGTCACGAACAGGATACGAAGCTTACTATTTGTGAGTCCTGTGTGCCTTGAATTGGACTGTTTTGTGCAAAAAGACTGTGTGCAGTTTTTGTGACTTTTGGCGCCATTTTCCGCCATTTTGCCGCCATATTCGCGCCCTGAGGCGCTGGTGAAGAAGGTGGGCGTGCATTCGTGGGCATGCCCCCCCCCCTGTGGCGCGAAAGAGATGTCCGCCTACCCTAAATGTGACTGCCTTAACCGGACACGCCCATCAGCAAGGGAAGTCCGCCTCCTGATCCCAAAGGGAGTGAAGAGGAGGAAAAGGAAAAAGATGGCTGCCGGTTGTAAGCTGTCACGGGAGGGAATGAAGGAGCTCACCCTCCCCAGCGATGAAGTGGAGCAAAGCTGTCGGACTCTAAAGCTGCGGCTGCAGCAGCATCAATCGCTCCCTGCCCAGAGCGCGCGACTGACACCCGCGCCACCACTGGACCCAGCGGCTGATGAACCACCGGAGGCCGGCCCCAAAAGTGCTGATCCTGACTCTGCGAGGACGCGGCGGGAGGGAAGGAGGCTGAGGAGGCCCTGCCCGGACCGGAGCGCCAGCTAGGCCCGGAACCAGACACCGTACCTGGAGCAGAGGAGGATCCCGACATCGGAGCTGCCACCACAGCGGAGGCACCCGGCTCCACGGAGGAGCCCACAGAGGAGCGTCTTCTCACGCCGCCTGCACAAGATCCATGCCTGCCATCAGCATCGCCGGATGAAGACAGACCCTGTGGCCTGGAGAACCGGGACGAGCCGGCTCCCGCACCTGTATGTGCTGAGCGCCGCCTGTCCCAGCAGCGGATGCGGCAGATGAGAGGTACTGTACAGGGGCAGCGGCGACTGGGGGCTAGACATGATCCGATGGTGGAGTCGATGATCCTGGTGCTAGGCACTGGGCCAGTGAATAGGAACGGTCCTGTGCTGGCACTGCCACCAGGTGTCACTACTATATGCAAAGAAGAACAGTAGGACCCAGACAGGGTTTACTGCATCTGTACAAAGTTGAAGAAGAATTTGCACTTTATTGTTATGTGATGATGTTTGCATAGTATACCCCAGTTGGGTAATGTGAAGTATTTAACACAGTATTATTATAGAAATGTGATTTTTCTAGAAATGTTTTATGCAAGGACTGCGTGCTGAGGACTCTTGCAGCACCGAACTTTATTGTAAATAGTTCGCACTTCGGTGCCCCATCTTGGTTTTACATAAAGCCTTACTACCTCAGAAGAAAAACCCGTATGGTGTGGCCTTGAGTGAGGTCTGCAGCAATGAAGTCCTGCAGCCCACCCAGGACCCACGTAGGAGGTTTTTGGTGCGGGTCCTCCACAAGAATCTTGTCTTGTATTTATTGATGTGAAAAGTATTTTGATATTTTTCTAAATTGCACTTGTACATAATGTAACGTTAAAGAGTCCTTACCTCCCGCAAGGGATGAGTTATGTTGATGTTATGGTAAAAATTGTTTTTCTATTTCAGCCCGGGAGTGCTGATGATAACTAGGGGGGGATGTGTGGCCCAGCTGCGCTTGGTACACATGTTTCCAGGAGTATGTACTAAAAGGTAATTGCAAAATCTGATATTCATTCACAACACTCACACTTCCCTAGATTACCACTAGAGGGAACCTTAGACTATTTAAGGGTGTGGGAGACCGTAGCAGTAGATCAGATCAGATCAGTTTCATTCCAGACTGGAGGGAGTTGGAGGTAGTCTGAGGACGGAGATTTCCTGTCAGAGACATTCTAGTCAGAGACAGAAGAGAGAGATTGCAAGCTGATATCTCAGAACAGACAGACTGTTAGTACCCCATGAATGTGGAAAGTGACTCTCGGAGCAAGCGTGTATTCAGTCTGACGAAAGGTCCTGAGAGCTGCTCTGGACAGAGTCTTTGAAGGAAAGAAGGAAGGGGATTACAGTTGCAGAACATCGAGTTAACTGAGAGTCAGTCAGCGAGCTTTGGAAAGAAGGAAGAAAGCTAATGACAGAACCTACTGCTTCCCCGTGCTTATGTTAAGGATGAGAGTAGGGCGATGGGCGAGTGGTGACCCTAGGAAGGAGTGACTTCAGTGACAGACCACCTTCACTCAACTAACCGGACACCGGGTCCGAAGTATTGCTAGAACCTTCACGACTAGTGAGAGAAACACCGGAATCCCTGCTGGACTTCAAGTCACAGAGGGTAGCCCTAAGTGCCGATACGTAACCGGGATCAGGCAGAACAGGAGTCGGGTCTGCAGCCTTATAGACTTAGTTCCTGCCACAAGAAGACTTCCACCACAATGTTGGCCGGGCGAAGCTATGCTATTCAGAGTTAAACTTGACTTCACGCAAGTTAGGACTCATACACTTTAAAGGGAAAGGAGGCCTTAAACCTACTCAGCAATTACCTGGATGTGCATACTCCACCCTGAGCAGCTTCCCGGGACATACCTGCAACCTTCATCAGTAAAGGTATGGAAAGAGACCAGCTTGTGTGTGACTGACTTATTGCCTGCACCCTGCACTGCCATTTCACCCTGAGGGATCCATCTAGTCTCACCTGTGGGAGACTTACCACCTTGCTGCCCCAACCCTCAGAAGATTCACCCTGCAGCACTGGTCAATCTGATCAGAAACCACAGGTGGCGTCACAAACTATTTCTACAATCCCCTGTAAATATCCCCCCTTTTGTATGAGCGCCCAGGGCAACGGACCGAGCTGTGCTACCAGTGACACTCCCATAGACTTCAAAGGGCTCGGTGCCGAGTACCCCATAACCCTGGTGTTGTGCGACTCACCTGCAACATCTACAGTAAAAGGTACCAAAGTGACAAGTGTGTGTGAGTCCATCTTCTATCACTGCCTGGTTCCCCTCCGTCCTGTATCCCTACACATCTACCTGCCCTGAAGGACTCAGCCTTACCTGTGGGAGGCCTAACATCTAGCTGCACAACACCAACCCTTCAGTGGATCTGCACAGCAGCGCTGGTCACCCTGACCGGGTACCAAAGGTGGCGTCACGAACATTCTACAAACCTTTATTCCCCTGTAAATATTCCCTTTTCAGTGAGCGCCCAGGGGCACGGACCGAGCTGCAGCTACCGTGACATCCCCCATAGAAATCGACGGGCTCAGTGTCGAGTACCCCAAGGCCCTGGCAGGCGACTCACCCCCACTGTCACCACGCACTACTCCTTTTATCGCCAGCAATGGAGGTGAATGGCACACACCTTTACTTGGTTATCTGCATGTTGCTATCTCGGGTGACTCAGGCTTTATCAGTTCTGAATTACCTTTACTATATATCAATACAATAATTAAAACTTCCCGGGCAAGCCTTCATTGGGCAAAGTTCAGATGAGAAACATAAGCAACTTACTAGAAACTTCTTATTTCTGCATTTTGACTTATTTTCCACCTGTAAAAGAACCAAAAGTTTTGCTAGAAGCGGATATGTTAATAGAAAACTAGGCAAGAAAAAAACCGAGTCTCTATGTCTAGATTTCAAATAAGGGTGTTTATAGAGGTTTGTACCCTCGCCCCCTGGATCATTCTCCCCACAGTGCCCCTGCAGTGAAGACAGGGTATAACAACTTGCAATATATATGACCCTGATTCCTTATTATTGTTTCTCCACTTTTTTGTCGTAATTTATTCTTTATCAGTGGCTTTAGTACTTGCACAATTTTCTCTATTTGTTTTGTGCCATTTAAAGGGGTTAGAGTTTTATTTATTTTTTACTATGGGCCTAAAAACTTACAGACAGTTGCTAACAGAGGCAACCTCCTGATGAACTACGAGCATCTGTTCACCAACAGCTCCTTCCGGTGATTCAGCTGCTCCACCTCAACAGAGCAGCTTTTCTTTTTCCAGGCTGCTCTGTCAAGAGGGCATGACTGCTGACATCATGCTGATTGACAGCAAGCTCCCTGCAATGAGGCAGCGGGGAACCGACTGTCAATCAGCATGACGTCAGCAGTCACATCTCATCAACAGAGCAGGAGAGAAGCCTTTACTCTGTCAACGTGATGTCATCAAAAGCCACTGAATTTCCAGCAGGGGCCGTCTGCGAACGCTCTGTGCTTGCAGATATCAGTGCCAGGCACATCAGGCAGGTAGTTAGCAACCAACCATCTGCCTGTTAGTTCTTAGGCCCATAGTAAAAAAAAAAAAATCCTGGATATTTTTTTTCTATTCATCTCACTCAGGTCTCTGGCTGTGCTAGATATTGAAGCCCAATTCCTTTCACTTTTTTTAGGCCATGTTGCTATGTAAGGGAAAGAAATCATCTAGGCATGTCTCCTCTGTAACGGGTCCGAAACTGTCAGGGCTGTCACCTAAGTTGCAAGGGGGAAAGCTTAAAACACTGGATCGCTACCTGTACTTGTGAGATGGGGGTATGGCCAAGCTGAGAGGAAATTTGCACAAGAGGATTCAAACTTGCTGGGTGGGAACATCGAGGGCGCGAGACTCCTGTGAGGTAAAAACAGCTGTGAGGCGACGGGGCAGAGTACAAAAGAGCCTGAGGACGGCATAGACTACCGACTGAGTCCTGCCCAGACACCGCTGTCCCCGCTGATATCGTTGCCCTCGCTGACGCAGCCGAGGAGACTGCCACAGCTGACCCCGCTGACAGCCCTGACTGTGAGTGACAAGGTTTGTGAGCGGGACGTAGGCGCGTATCCACATGGTGCTACGAACTTGGCTGCACATTGTGAACTGTGTTTGGGCAGTGCTGCAGGTCTCCGTAGTGCTGGGACATTCACCGCTGAGGAAAAGGACGTTTTCCACTTCATCGCCTCATCTTCTGGACCCAAGACCTGCATCAGAATCCCGAGGAGTCGCCGCCATCGTCAGGACCACGAGAGGACACGGCCATCGTCAGGATATATTATAGCAGCTTCCTCAGGACTATGTCAGACCTCCACTGCAACACATCCTAAGTGGCCCCAGTCACGGTCAGGAGTTTAACCACGACTGACGCCTGAGCGATAAGTTGTACTTAATTGTACTGTCTGCCTTATTCTTGTGCCTTACGTTATCCCCAATAGTCATTAACTGTATTAGAGAATATTAACCCTCCGTTTTCTCCTTGTGTGGAGTGTTCTGTTGTATAATAAACCCCTATCACCCTTGGTCTGTGTACGGTCCAGTGCTGCATCCTACGTGCCTGCAGTCTCCTTACAGCTACACCAGACAGCATCACCAATGACTAAGAGCTTGGAAAAATAAAGCATCTATGTTTTTCTCATCCTGAAAAATTACTTTAAAGAGACACTGTCACTTAATTTATGCTGCTCATACTTTGGGGACCAGATCCCGGCTGCACCATTGCAGTCAGGTATATCGTTCTTTTCTGCAGATCCAGCATTTCATCTAAAACATTGCTTGAACAGCCAGCAAGAGACGAATGGTAGAGGTGAGACCAGTCCAGTGTGGCCCACGGCCCGATCCCCCGCATTGCTCTATTTGACAGATGTTTTCTTTCTTTACGATAAGGCAAAGTCTACACAACGATAGCGAGTCAGAGCCATGGTGTCCGCTGCTTACAGCACATTGTGCTCCATGATGACAAAAATCACATACAGTTTCCAACCTGCAACCAAATATTAGCCCTGGATTGGCTTGGATTTATTGCCACATTATGTCTCAGGTTCCAGTTCAACCCCTCTGAAAATCATGTATCATAATGTGACATTGCAATGTTCACACTGTTTGTCCAAAGCCTAAAAGCCAATAGGACCATCGTGCTTTACCAAGTGCAGCGCCACTTAGTTCGAGGTATCATTGACAATCCTGGACCCTGAAATATTGGCCCCGGTAAATATCTCCAGACCTTGGTCCGCTCTCCCTGTTGGTACACCATGGCATCCGGCCAGGACAGTGCTTCCTCAGCTGACACTGAAATGCCGGCATCCTGGCGCCATTTCTCTTCTTGCTTATTTGCATGGATTTTAGACTAAACATATATTTAGCTGTGGCTTCCTGCTCCATCACTTACTCCGACGTGCCGCAGGATAATTCTGGCCTGTGGCTGCCAGAGGCTGGCGCCACATAGGTGATGTCAGTCATTGCAGTGATGTCACTGCACTGTGCCGCCACCACTGAAGATAAGAGAGAAGAGGAGATGGCGACTGCAGCTGGATTAGGTGAGTATAAGGTTTTTATTGTTTTTCTAAGCTGTGGTGTGTGGGGTCTATAATACAGTATGGGGCTTTGGGGGACCATCATACTGTGTGTGGGGATCATCATACTATATGGAGGAAGTAACATTTTGTGTGGAGAACTGTGGAGACCATCATGCTGTGGGAGACCATAATACTGTGTGGGGGCTGTGGTGGACATAATACTATGTGGGGGGTTGTGGTGGACATCATAATGTGTGGGAGGCTGTGGAAACCATTATTCTGTGGGAAGCTGTGGAGACCATCATGCTCTGGGGGACCATAATACTGTGTGGGGAGGCTGTGATGGACATCATTGTATGGGAGGCTGTGTTGGACATCATACTGGTGTGAGGCTGTTGAGACCATTATTCTGTGGGAAGCTGTGGAGACCATCATGCTGTGGAGGACCATAATTATTTTGTGGGGTTGTGGTGGGCATCATACTGTGTGGGAGGCTGTGGAAACCATTATTCTGTGGGGAGCTGTGGAGACCATCATGCTGTGGGGACAATAATACTGTGTGGGGGCTGTGGTGGACATTATACTGTGTGGGAAGCAATGGAGACCATTATTCTGTGGGGAGATGTGGAGACCATCATGCTGTGAAGGACCATAATTACTTTGTGAGAGCTGTGATGGACATCATACTGTGTGGGGGTTGTGGTGGGCATCATTCTGTGAGGGGCTGTGAAGAACATCATGCTGTTGAGGACCATAATTGCTTTCTGGGGGTCTATGGTGGACATCATACTGTGTGTGAGGCTATAGAGACCATTATTCTGTGGGGAGCTGTGGAGTCCATCATGCTGTGAAGGACAATAATTGCTCTGTGAGAGCTGTGGTGGACATCATACTGTGTGGGGGCTGTGAAGAACATCATGCTGTGGAGGACCATAATTGCTTTCTGGGGGGCTATGGTGGACATCATATTGTGTGTGAGTGTGTAGCCCTGGTGTTAGGCACACGCAGTACCCTGGAGAGTGTGTGGCGAGACAGCAGTTTAATGCTAAATATTCATTCACTCGACATATACTAGACACACCCTTAGGGTAGTGGAGTTTACTCTTGAGGGAGTGGTCAAGGTATGTGTTAGAGTGATTTTGAGTCTAGTTCCTGTCTTCGGACAGTGAGGACGTGTGGAGTGAGTGTCTAGACTTCAGAGAGAGAAGACGTCTGGAGGGAGGAAGGAGTCTAGCCTGCTTTATCATCAGTTCATATCGTGGAGTCTGGTATAGGTGTTTGAATTCACCTTAGTCTAGTCAGAGCTGTATCACCTCCTCAGCATACACTGAAGGAAAGGAGAAGTTTAGTACAGAAAGTCTTCAGCATCCCTGTCTAAAGGACGGTATCAGGTTCAGAGACGTGCTCCTGCCTGTTGATAACTGAGCATCTGTAGCTAACTTTGAAGGAAGGAAAAGAAAGAAGTGACTGCTCGACCCTTGGCTAGTTTGAGTGCTTATGTTACCAGCGTGGACAAGGCGAAAGGCAAAGTGGATTTATTGGATTAGTGCTTACAGATTGAAGAAGTCCAGCACATTGCACCCGGTCACTGGGGACCGAAGGATCACGACTGTTTCAAGCAGAGTGATAAGAAAACCAGGAATTTACCGGACCCTAGGTCGCGGCAGACAGCCCCTTATAGTCAGTACGTAACTGGGGTCAGGGGGAGTGAAGACTTTGGAGTCTCTGCAGGACAAAATAAGAATTCAGCTCCTTCACAGGAAGGCCCCTAACACAAAGCTGACTGGGCAGGTACAGCTATAGATTAGCTGGAGATTTTGAGGGAACTATGCTTCAGGCTGGTTGTACTCGTTGTATTGGAAGTAAAGGAGGCCCCTAACTTGTCCAGCTGCTGTCTCAAGATACACTCTCCTTGGATCAGCCTCCCTGGGACCTGCCTTACCATCTTGCAAGTAAAGGTATGGAAAGACGCTGACCGTGTGAGACTGTGTTATTTATCTGCACCCGACTTCACTGACTTCATAGACTTTGAGGGACCAGTCCCACCTGTAGGGGACCCGACATCTAGCTGCATCACCATCCCCTCAGAGATCTACAGCAGCGCTGGTACAAATTACCAGAAGACTACAGGTGGCGTCACGAACTGTATATAAATCTATCCCCTGTAAATATTCCCCCAACATACGCCAGACCGCCAGGGCCACAGACCGAGCCACAGCTACCTGTGACAAACCCCATAGACTTCCATGGGCTCGGCTCTGAGTACCCCATTGCCCTGGTAATCCACAATTGTGGTGGCGGGTCGACACAACTTTGGCGTCACGAACAGGATGCGAAACTCGCAGAATTGCGAGCCCTGCGTGCCTAAGGAATTGTTTTTGTGAAAAAGGACTGTTTGCACTTTTGGCGCCAAAATCGCCATTTTTGTCGCCATATTCGCGCCCTCAGGCGCTGGAGAAGAAGGTGGGCGTACCTTCGTGGGCGTCTACCCCCCAGTGGCGCGAAGAAAATGCCGGCCTTCTCAAAGTGCTATTACAATATGCGATCCTGCCCTACAGCAAAGGAGGTCCGCCTCCTCTTCACCTTCCCTGCGAGGAGGAGGAGACGCAAACCCCACCTCCATGGAAGAGACCGGATGTCTCCGCAGAAAGAAGAAAGAATCTTCTGGAACATCATGGAGGCAGGACGTGTGCAGCCGAGCAGGGAAGCGGAGGAAGGCAGGCCCCGTGCCCCAGCCAAGCTGCCACCAACACCGGAGTTATCCGTGATCCTGCACCTGAAGCAGGCGTTGCTTGAGACAAGAGAAGAAAATGCACGCCTGAGGAAGATGGTCCAGGACCAACCTGGCTTTGAAGAAATTGAGAGACGCCGGCGCACCCTGGAACAGCGGAGGCTGTGGGACACGGTGGTCTCTCCCCTCAATGAACCCCCACGATTCCAGATACCGAAGAGTCTGCTGCCTAAGGCGAAGGAGCAACCGGAGGCTGCCCCCGAAAGTACCGATCCCGATCCCACCGGTGAAGCGGTGGAAGCGAAGGAGGTTGAGGAGGTACAGCCAATCCCGGAACGCCCGCCCGGCCAAGAGGCCGCAGCAGATGATCGGTCCCCGGCAGGGACACCGGAGGGGTCCTGTCCGTCACTACCAGATGTGGACTGGGACGAAATGGCGCGCCTGGATGACGTCGCCTATACCGCCCAGTGGGAACAGGAATGGCAGAGTCGTGAGGAGAAGAAGAAACGCCAGCAGGAGGAAGAGCGGGAAACTCAGAGGAACCGTCAGCGACAATATGCCGAGCTGATTGCCGACAAGGAGACTGTCCGTCGCGACAAAGGTACCTTGCGGGAACCGCGGCGGCAGGGGTGTGTGACTGAGTTCCAGCTCCGGAAGGGCTGGGGCTTTATCCGTGAACCGGGCCTCTACCCAGCGGTCTTCGTCAGCAGGCGTGACGTAGAATCCCACCTGCCGCAAGGCCATCCCGGGAGGGACTTAGCAAATGGAGATATCGTCACATATACGCGGCACTGGGGAATGAAGGGATGGTATGCCCTTAACGTCGCCATCGTCCGCGACCCCGTCCCAGACGCAGGTACCGTCACCATTACCGCAGCGTCCCCGTTTCCAGCTCAAGCAGCATCCGGCCGTGCCCCAGCATCGCCCCCTGCAAAGTCATCGCAACTAGCGACCCAGAGTTCATCGCAAATTAAAGCCACCGCTACATCGCAACATGCGACCCAGTCGCAATTGCAATCCCTGACGCGGTCCATATCGCTAACTGTGATTGAGACGCAATCGGTGTCATGTGGAGAGAGTGTACCCGTTGCGCCCCTAGAGGTTCGCACCAGAACTGTGGCGACCCAGACCCTGATCGCAGCACATGATTTGCTAGTCTTGGGATCTAGGGCCCATTGCGTTGTTCCAGCCCCCGGGGTGGAAAAAGTAGTGGAAAGTGTATTTGCAGAAAATGAATAAGATAGTGAAGAATTGGTGAGATCCATATCGGGTCTACCAAAAGTAAAAAGTTTGAAATGTTTTGTAAAGTTTTGCACAATTTATATAGTGAATATATATATTTCTACTGTAGAATGCCCGGCTGGGTAAATGGTAAATGATAAATGGTAAATGATAAACAGTAACCAGAAAAGTTGCACTTTCGTATTATGTGATATTATATAATATGTCTTTGGTTTTACATTGGACTTGGAGGTTAAGGACTATGCTAACCCAGAACTTACTTGTAAATAGTTGCGCTTCGGTGCTTTCTCTTGGTTTTACATAAACCAGTCACAACTACCTCTGAAAACAAAACCCGTGTGGTGTGGCACTGAGTGAGGTCTGCAATCGGATGTCCTGCAGCCCACCCAGGACCCACGTTGAAGGTTTGGTGCGGGTCCTTCACAAGTATACCGTATATTTATTAAATGCTATTTGATACTTTTGTATTTCTATATGTAAAATGTTATTGTTCGCAACGTTCAAGATATTCTCACCTCCCGGATGGGAAGAAGTTATTGTTTAATGTTTATTGCATAAACAAAATGTCTCTTTTGTATTTTACAGCCCGGGAGTGCTGTCTTTTACCATGGGGGAATGTGTAGCCCTGGTGTTAGGCACACGCAGTACCCTGGAGAGTGTGTGGCGAGACAGCAGTTTAATGCTAAATATTCATTCACTCGACATATACTAGACACACCCTTAGGGTAGTGGAGTTTACTCTTGAGGGAGTGGTCAAGGTATGTGTTAGAGTGATTTTGAGTCTAGTTCCTGTCTTCGGACAGTGAGGACGTGTGGAGTGAGTGTCTAGACTTCAGAGAGAGAAGACGTCTGGAGGGAGGAAGGAGTCTAGCCTGCTTTATCATCAGTTCATATCGTGGAGTCTGGTATAGGTGTTTGAATTCACCTTAGTCTAGTCAGAGCTGTATCACCTCCTCAGCATACACTGAAGGAAAGGAGAAGTTTAGTACAGAAAGTCTTCAGCATCCCTGTCTAAAGGACGGTATCAGGTTCAGAGACGTGCTCCTGCCTGTTGATAACTGAGCATCTGTAGCTAACTTTGAAGGAAGGAAAAGAAAGAAGTGACTGCTCGACCCTTGGCTAGTTTGAGTGCTTATGTTACCAGCGTGGACAAGGCGAAAGGCAAAGTGGATTTATTGGATTAGTGCTTACAGATTGAAGAAGTCCAGCACATTGCACCCGGTCACTGGGGACCGAAGGATCACGACTGTTTCAAGCAGAGTGATAAGAAAACCAGGAATTTACCGGACCCTAGGTCGCGGCAGACAGCCCCTTATAGTCAGTACGTAACTGGGGTCAGGGGGAGTGAAGACTTTGGAGTCTCTGCAGGACAAAATAAGAATTCAGCTCCTTCACAGGAAGGCCCCTAACACAAAGCTGACTGGGCAGGTACAGCTATAGATTAGCTGGAGATTTTGAGGGAACTACGCTTCAGGCTGGTTGTACTCGTTGTATTGGAAGTAAAGGAGGCCCCTAACTTGTCCAGCTGCTGTCTCAAGATACACTCTCCTTGGATCAGCCTCCCTGGGACCTGCCTTACCATCTTGCAAGTAAAGGTATGGAAAGACGCTGACCGTGTGAGACTGTGTTATTTATCTGCACCCGACTTCACTGACTTCATAGACTTTGAGGGACCAGTCCCACCTGTAGGGGACCCGACATCTAGCTGCATCACCATCCCCTCAGAGATCTACAGCAGCGCTGGTACAAATTACCAGAAGACTACAGGTGGCGTCACGAACTGTATATAAATCTATCCCCTGTAAATATTCCCCCAACATACGCCAGACCGCCAGGGCCACAGACCGAGCCACAGCTACCTGTGACAAACCCCATAGACTTCCATGGGCTCGGCTCTGAGTACCCCATTGCCCTGGTAATCCACAATTGTGGTGGCGGGTCGACACATGAGGCTATAGAGACCATTATTCTGTGGGATGCTGTGGAGTTCATCATGCTGTGAAGGACAATAATTGCTCTGTGAGAGCTGTGGTGGACATCATATTGTGTGGGGGCTGTGGTGGGCATCATACTGTGTGTGATGCTATAAAGACCATTATTCTGTGGGGAGATGTGGAGACCATCATGCTGTGAAGGACCATAATTACTTTGTGAGAGCTGTGATGGACATCATACTGTGTGGGGGCTGTGGTGGGCATCATTCTGTGAGGGGCTGTGAAGAACATCATGCTGTGGAGGACCATAATTGCTTTCTGGGGGGCTATGGTGGACATCATACTGTGTGTGAGGCTATAGAGACCATTATTCTGTGGGGAGCTGTGGAGTCCATCATGCTGTGAAGGACCATAATTGCTCTGTGAGAGCTGTGGTGGGCATCATACTGTGTGAGGGGCTGTGGAGACCTCATTCTGTGAGGGACTGTGAATAACATCATGCTGTGGAGGACCATAATTGCTTTCTGGGGGGCTATGGTGGACATCATATTGTGTGGGAAGCTGTTGTGGACAGCACACTGTGTAAGGGACTGTTGAGACTATCATTTTGTGGGAGTCTGTGGAGATGATCGTGCTGTGAAGGACCATAATTGCTCTGTGAGAGCTGTGGTGGACACCATACTGTGTGGGGGAGCTAGCAGTGACCATCATACTGTGTGGGGGCAGTTTGACCATCTTACTTTTTGAGGTTTGTGGGGCCATAGTGCTGTGCAATATTATTATTGACTCTTACATGGCGGTATTGTTGGAAAATTAGTTAGTAGTAAATCTTCATTTCCAGCAGGCGGGGAGATATTAGTATTATAGACCCCAATCTGGGAAGGGGATAGAGCCATCATGGTCCTGTGTACTTTCAAATGCCAGGGTTGAATTTTAGTCTCAGTCTATCCTTGCCTATGAAGCTGTTAGTTCAGCTCAGTAGCCCGTGCACCGCCGTCTGTACATGGACCGTGAAACACGGATCTGTGAACCTGACCTTTCAGAACTGCGCTCACTTAAATCATGACCACATCAAACTTCATCTCAATTTAGACGTGATGATAAATCAGCTGCGATGAGCTCAGGAAAAGACAGATAAAAGAGCTACAACCCTCCTTATCAGAACAAACTCGCTGACTGATCCTCAGTTGACTCATTCTACAGCCAGCAATGTGTAGGAGAAACAAAGAAACCTTTTTAAAAAAAACAGATTTTGAATAAAACACAATTGCTAGAATAATTTTTAACCTAGAATACATGCATTTATGTAAAAAAGAAAAATTGTTCCTGAATGTGTCCCTATATTTTAAAGTGACTCCATGAAGAAAAATTGGGTTTTTATGGAATGAAATTTTTTTTCATGTATTAGAATATTCTGTATTTGCATTTGGAGGCATAAATCCTACAGCTCAGTAAATACACCAATATTAATAATATAATAAACTGTTATTTCCATAATAACACGAACAGAAGCCGCGATCGGGACGGACGGTTACACAGAAACTGGTTATCTTATTAATACAGTAATTAGGGGATGATAATTTGTCTCTGTGGATGACGGTCGCCGCCTCCTGTCGGTGTCATCCAGAAAACCTGCTGTGCTCTACGCTCAGTGCTGGCGGCCACACCTGCGGGACAGGTCTGCGTATGGAAATCAGAAGAACGTGTTGTATCAGGGGATGATGTCACCGAATACGGGGAAGGTCTCATTCATATCCGCAGATGGGAGAACGACAGAGATTCCTGACACTTGATCAGACGACGCTCGAAGAGAGGAGCCAGGAAGGTGAACTTTGAGACGGGGAGTGGTGGATTCAGATACCTGTTCCCTTTAAGCTGTGCACTCTGGAACGGAAGGAGTTAAAAGGGAAGATCTTATTTTTTTTCACCCTGGCAGTTTCTACACGGATACATTAATACGCACAACCGCCGACTAGATATGCGGCTGAACGAGGAATCATGCGCTACAGGTACGGCTCGCCAGCACTACTAGTACCAGGATGCATTATTTGGGTGCAGGCTGTGAAGGGTTAAGAGAGACAAAGCAGAATAGGAATACAGTGATACTGGGAAACTGTCAGCATGATAGGCGAGCATGAGTCACTAGGGGACGTCACCTGCACACCAGGTAAACGGTCCGATGGATGACCGGGGAACAGGACGCATGGTGCAGCTGGAGAGGTGAGCGGAGGTGCGAATTAAAGGGGTGGTCATCCTAAAGTTGCATTGAAGCGTTATAAGAGGGACTGAATGTAAATGTTGCTGCAGGGTAATAGGATGGGATTTAGTATTTATCACTGGACAGAGATCCCTCTGGACTTCCTATCAGTCATCCCATTGAAGGACACTGTACTATCTGGCTGATAACAGAGAACAATACATAGAGTGCTGTAGATTTTCTAAGCAGTTATCACCCCTATGGGTCCCGGTGCACTGGCTTAAAGTCATTTATGGGGTATTTTGCATTATGGCTCTTGTGGAGGAACTACAAGTCTCAGCCTTCGGTCGCACATGACCGATAGTTCATACCGGCTCTGCTCTGTCCCTTCTAGTTCCCCCTGGCAGTAAATGTCAGAGGGATGAGAGGGAATCTGGTCAATGTTATCACCTGTAACTTCCTGAAATTGTGCAATAAAACAATGTATGGTGTGTGCAGCACTAGTGGCACTGAGTGCAGCCTCCCCGCAGGTAATAATCCGGTACTGGTAAGTCACCGGTACATGTGCTGCTGGGGTCCGAAGGTGGCAACGAGCAATGGCAGACATGGCTTTACCAGCGGTAGCCAACTTTCTATAGAACCTGTGCGGCCAAGGCATTGTTACATCCAGTTAGGGCAAAGGTCTAGAAAAATATGGCGGCTTTCTTCCAAGTCTATGTATCTAACTATGTTTCTATCTATCTATTATCTATCATCCATGTATCTATCTATTATCTATGTATCTATCTATTGTCTATCTATTATCTATGAATCTATTATCTATGTATCTATATATTGTCTATTATCTATCTATCTATCTATCTATCTATCTATCTATCTATCTATCTATTACCTGTCTATTATCTATCTATTATCTCTCTATTATCCATCTATCTATCTATCTATCTATCTATCTATCTATCTATCTATCTATCTATCTATCTATCTATCTATCACCTGTCTATTATCTATCTATTATCTCTCTATTATCCATCTATCTATCTATCTATCTATCTATTATCCATCTATCTATCTATATATCTATTATCCATCTATTATCTATCTATTTATCTATTATCTATCATCCATGTATCTATCTATTGTCTATGTATCTATCTATTGTCTATCTATTATCTATGAATCTATTATCTTTGTATCTATATATTGTCTATTATCTATCTATCTATCTATCTATTATCTGTCTATTATCTATCTATTATCTCTCTATTATCCATCTATCTATCTATTATCCATCTATTATCTATCTATCTATCTATCATCTATCAGTTATTTATCTATCTATTACTTATCTATTATCTATCTATCTATCTATCTATCTATCATCTATGTATCTATTATCTATGTATCTATCTATTGTCTATTATCTATCTATGTCTATCTATTATCTATCTGTCTATCTATTATCTATCATCTATCTATCATTTTTCTATCTATTTATTATCTATCTATCTATTATCTATTATCTGTCTATCCAACTATCTATTATCTCTCTATCTATTATCGATCTATTATTGATCTATCTATTATCTATCTATCTATTATCTATCTATTATCCATCTATCTATCTATTATCCATCTATCTATTATCTATCTATTATCTATCTATCTATTATCCATCCATCTATTATCCATCTATCTATTATCTATCTATCTATCTATCTATCTATTATCCATCTATCTATTATCTATCCATGTATCTATCTATTATCTATCTATCTATCTATCTATCATCTATCTGTTATTTATCTATCCATTATCAATCTATCTATTATCTATCTATCATCAATCTATCTACATACTGTATTTATCTTCAAATTTTCTATATGATGATATTTCAGACATATGTCAATCAATCAATCTCGTAACTATATCTATCCAGCAATCGATCTATCATTTCACTTCTATTTAAATATATTTTTATCCTTTTTTGAGATTTTTTTTTAGTTCTCTAACCCTTTTTTGCTTGCAATAAGTGTATTTTGTGTTTTTCAATTTGGAAGCGGAGGAATAGCCAATAAAATACCTGCTGATGGCTCTTTCTAAGCTTAGCCCCTCCCACAAGGATCCAATTAACAATCAAGCAAGACTTTACGGGTTGTAAATAAAAGGTAGAAACAATTTCTTTTTGCTGGCCTTTGTGTCTTACAATGAACATACATTTAGCCATACCTGATAATAAGATGAACCCCATTTGTGCTCGATTTCATTCTAAAACCAAAAAACTAATATGGCATATCACACACAGTGATTTCCATTAATTCATAAGAGCTGGCTTCATCGCAGTAGTCGGCTTTCTATAGACATCGTGCGACAAGGACATTGTTACACAGGGTAAAGGTGTAGAAAAATCTGTCTGCTTTCTTCCAATTCTATCATTAATCTTTCTAGCAACTCATATGATGATACTCCAGACATATGTGTGTCAATCTCATAACTATATCAGCACAGCAATCTATCAACTCACTTCTATTTATTTATCATCTCATGCCTATCTATCATCCGTCTAGCTACTAATGTCTGTCTATCTCTCTAAATATCTATCCTTCTGACTTTTTTAGTTCTCTAACCTTTTTTGCTTGCAATAAGTGTATTTTACAATGTAGAAGTGGATGCATAGCCAATAAAAAACCTGCTGATGGCTCCTTCTAACCTTAGCCCCTCCCACCAGGATCCAATTAACAATCAAGTGTGTAGCCCTGGTACACAATACCAGGAGGATGAGTGGAGAGGTAAAGGTTAAGTGTTCTTCATGTCATCATGTACCTTCGAACACGCCCAGTAGGGGTGTGGAAGGGAGTGTCAGTGTAGGAGAGTGTGTCCAGACTTAGGAGAGACAAGACGTCTTAGGGACTCTGCTCTATCTTCAGCTTCAAATCGTGGAGTCTAGTATAGGTACTTTAACGTACCCGAGCCTAGTCAAAGCTGTGCCCACTGGAGACAGGCTGAAATATCTCCTGAGAACTGAGCAAGTCGAAGGGCAAAAGTGGAAGAAAGCAAGGAAGTGCTATAGGTGAAGAATACCTGCACGAATCTACCGGTTACTGGGGACCGAAGAATCATCTTTGTTTCAAGCAAGGTGATAAGATAGCCAGAAATCTACCGGACCCTAGGTCGCGGCGGATAAGCCCAAATAGTCAGTACGTAACTGGGGTCAGAGGGAAGTGAGGACCGTGAGTCAGTGCACGACAATATAGGAAATCACCTTTCTCACAAAAAAGGCTCCAACCACAACACTGATCGGGCAGAACAGCTAAAGATTAGCTGGAATTATAGAGAGGACTACGCTTCAAGCTGGTCGTACTCAGCTTCATTGGAAAGTAAAGGAGGCCCCTAACTTGCTTAGCTGTTGCCTCAAAGCTCATCCTCCATCAACCCCATCAGCCTCCCTGGGACCTGCCTTATCATCCTGCAAGTAAAGGTATGGAAAGACGTTGACTGTGTGAGACTGAGTTATTATTGCATGCCTGCACAATCCCTACCTAACTACCGACCTGAGGGAAGAGTCCCACCTGTAGGGGACCCGACATCTAGCTGCCTCACCATCCCCTCAGAGATCTACAGCAGCGCTGGTACTAATTACCAGAATACTACAGGTGGCGTCACGAACTGTACATAAATCAACCCCTTGTAAATATATCCCCAACAACATACGCCAGACCGCCAGGGCCACAGACCGAGCCACAGCTACCTGTGACAAAATCCCCATAGACTTCCATGGGCTCGGCTCTGAGTACCCCATTGCCCTGGTAACCCACAATTGTGGTGGCGGGTCGACACAACAAATTTGGCGTCACGAACAGGATACGAAACTTGCAGCATTGCGAGCCCTGTGTGCCTGTGGATTGTTTTTGTGAAAAAGGACTGTTTGCTATTTTTGGCGCTAAAATCCGCCATTTTGCCGCCATATTCGCGCCCTCAGGCGCTGGAGAAGAAGGTGGGCGTACCTGTAAAAGCGCGCTGTTGCCTGGCTCCGCCCCCGGCTCTGACTCATCGGCAGGTCCTGCGACAGGAAGTAAACGCTCTGACATCAGAGCGCCTGCGACGAAGGTCCTGTTCCCACTGCGGTGCCTGTGAAGTAGCAGCATCTGAAACCGGTAGGCTCCGTTTAACCAAGGGGGCGCTAAGATGTCACAACAACAGGCTGACAGTGCGGCCCCGGCCGGAGGGCTTAATCCCGCACCGTCTGGTATTGTAGCGCCAGATGGAGGCGCAGGCCCAGCACCTAGTCCGGTAGTCCCGATCATGCCACTAACGCTTCCATATATGCCTGGGGCGAAATGGCTTCCCCAGTACAGCGGTGAGCCAGGCACATTATCAGGCTTCAAGCGGAAGTTAAGCAGCCTATTGGAAATGTACTCCATGCCTGAGAAACAAAAAGCTGCTGTGTTAATAGGGCAGTTAACTGGCGCTGCTGAGAGGGAAGTGGAGACTTGGGATACCGTTGATCTGGAGTCGGTACCTGCGATTTTCCTTAAACTAAATGCCATATTTGAAGACCGCACAGAAACGGATCTCCGGATGGCCTTCTATCACTGTTCACAACAGCCAGGTGACAGCATCCGGGACTATGCTTGCCGATTGCAAGGAGCCCTGAAAGCACTCAAGCAAATTAACAATTTAAATGCTCTCCATGAGAATAAAATGTTGAAAGAACAGTTTGTACAGGGATTGAGATCCCCAGAGGAACGCAGAACTGTAAATTGGTGGTCCTTAGATCATCCGGATGCTACCTTTGATGCCCTAAAGGACATGGCAATAAAAGGGCTGCGGCCCCTGGGCAAACCTGAGGTGGCCACTCAACATCATCAGGGTGAAGTCACTCCGGAACCGGCAGTAACCCCCTGTTCCCCGCTAGTGGCTGAAGCCAAAGCGCAGGTGACATCTCCTAGTGAATTGGAATGTCTGCGCTCAGAGGTGCGCCAGCTGACTAAAAATCTGGCTGCTGTTATGAGTGCCCTGCAACTGCGGAAAGAAGAGGAAGGAAAAATCTTGCTAGCGGACTGCCCAGAAGACGTCCCGTGGATGCACCGGAGAAGAAAGAAGACGTCGCCCCCCCGGAGGAGGACCACGCCACCCCAGGAGCAACCTCTGATCAACACCCTTCTCGTCGAGAGATCGTCTGTTTTCGCTGCAACCGAAAGGTCATTTGTCTCCACAGTGTCCTTTAAACGGGCAGAACCTGGGTCCAAGGGCCAACACCCAGGAGAATACTCGCCAGGCCCCCTAGACTGGAACCGCAGGTATGTGGGCGGGCGACCCTACCTGTCCATTATTTTAGATGGGATTGCTGTTCCAGCATTGCTAGACACTGGGTCTCAAGTCACTCTTATACTGATGCCCTATATACCAAGTACTGGTCAATGGACGATCTTAAACCCCGAGCCTTGACTTTACCGTGTATGCTTCTAATGGTCTTCCTGTAGAAGTACTTGGAACAAATGTGTAGATGTAAAGGTGGGAAGAGAGGAGTTGAAAGACCAGGGACTTCTGGTAGTGAAGACTGTAAATGAGGAGAATGGTCTAAATATAATATTGGGTACTAATGTTATTGGTAATTGTTTGGAAGAAGTAGTGTTCTTGCTCCAACAGCTCGCTGAGATTGCCCGACCGAGGCAGAGAGGAGTCATCCAAAGAGAGATCCGGGCCCTGGTGTGTCAGCAACAAGCGAAGCTTACCGACGGTGAAATTGGTAATGTACGGGTCACTGACTCAGTTCCTATTGTGATACCCCCAATGAGTGAAATGATCATTTGGTGCAGGGCAGCCATAGGTCTGAGAGGACAGAATTACCAAGCTGTAGTAGAACCCCACCATTCAGAACATAGACCTACACTTATGACTGCTAGAGGAGTAGTAGAGGTGGTAAATGGAAGAGTACCGGTACGGCTTCTCAATTGGGGAGATGATGAGGTAAATTTACCCGTTATGCAACCATTGCTAAACTACATGCTGTTGATAATAATTCTATTCTCCCGGCTGAGTCCTTAGACTCCTGTCAAATAGAGGAGGACAATGACCCAGCAACTCAGGTGGCGGAATGGTGTCAGCAGCTCCATGTTGGGACGGACACCACTCCCGCTCACCAGAAGCAAGGGGTATTACGGGTGGTGCAAGAGTACGCCCAAGTGTTTAGCAAAAACCCACTTGATTTTGGGATCATTAAGGGAGTACAACATCATATCCCTACTGGCAATCATCCTCCCATCAAAGAGCGGTATAGGCCCATACCTCCAGCTCATTATCAGAAAGCTAAAGAAATGTTAAATGATATGAAGAAAGCTGGGGTGATAAGGGATAGTTGTAGTCCCTGGGCAGCCCTCTAGTTCTGGTTAAAAAGAAAGATGGTAGTATGAGAATGTGTGTGGATTACAGGCAGGTGAACCGCATAACACACAAGGATGCATACCCGCTACCACGTATAGAGGAATCATTAGCTGCTCTGAAAACGGCTAACTACTTTTCTACCCTTGATCTGACTAGTGGTTACTGGCAAGTGGCTGTGGCTGAGGAGGATCGTGAGAAAACGGCTTTCACCACCCCAATGGGGCTCTGTGAGTTCGACAGAATGCCGTTTGGACTCAGTAGTGCTCCAGGAACATTTCAGAGAGTGATGGAAAACTGTCTGGGACATCTCAATTTTGAAACCGTGCTGCTATACCTAGACGACGTTATCGTGTATTCCAAGACATATGAGGACCATCTGAAGCACCTGGCAGAAGTGTTTGAGTCCCTGTCCAGGTACGGGATGAAGTTGAAACCCTCAAAATGCCATCTACTCAAGCAGAAGGTACAATACTTGGGGCACATCGTCAGTTCGGAAGGAGTAGCGCCGGACCCAGAGAAAGTCACTGCCATCCAGAAGTGGCCGGAGCCGAAGAACCTTAAGGAAGTGCGACAGTTCCTGGGACTAACGGGTTACTACAGGAGATTCGTGAAAGATTATACGAAGAAGGCAGCTCCTTTACAGGACCTCCTGGTAGGACAATCCTTAAAGAGCAGAAACCCTCCCTTTAACTGGGGGAAAGAACAGGCTGAAGCATTCCAAAAGATGAAAGAGATCCTTACAGGTGATGAGATCTTAACCTATCCTGATTACAGCCAACCGTTCCTGTTGTACACCGACGCCAGTAATGAAGGGCTGGGAGCAGTTCTCAGTCAGAAGCAGAATGGCCAAGAAAAAGTCATCGCTTATGCTAGCAGAAAACTCAGGCCAACTGAAAGAAATCCGGAAAATTATAGCAGTTTCAAGCTAGAGTTTCTGGCGCTGGTCTGGGCCATTACTGAAAGATTTAAGCACTATCTGGCCTCCAATAAGTTCACTGCGTACACAGACAACAACCCGTTAACGCACCTGGAAACCGCCAAGCTGGGCGCCATGGAGCAGCGATGGATGGCTCGGTTGTCCAATTACCAGTTTACTATCAAGTACCGGGCAGGTCGAAAGAATGCTAATGCTGATGCGTTGTCCCGAATGCCGCATGACTCTGATACGGAAGAAGAATCGGACGACCTGGAAGAAATTGAGCTACCCGCGTTCCATCGAAATGGGGTAGTCCACGAGCATCAAGTCCACAGAAAGCAAAATGGTGCAACATTAAATCCTTTACCCCATCACAGCTGGAAAGAGACTCAGGACAGTGATCCAGTGGTCAGCCACATCAAGGAGTTGTTAAAGCAAGAAGGCTCCTCTTTGGAAAAGGATGCACCTATGCCCGCCAAGCTCCTGTGGAACGAGAGAAGCAGGTTGTTCCTGTACCGTGAGAAGTTGTGCAGAAGATACGTCAACCCAGAACCCATGAAATGGTCTGGCAAATAGTGGTCCCAAAGACAGACGTCCCAATGGTGTTGGAAGCGTACCACGATCAAGCAGGACACTTTGGCTGGAGGAAGCTGGAGACCCTGTTGAGATGCGGTTCTATTGGGTAGGGATGCGCAGCTCCGTCGAGAGGTGGTGTCGGAACTGTGGACCCTGTGGTCTCAGAAGAAAGGACTACGGTAGTCAAAAGGCCCCCCTGCAACCTATCCGGACGACTCGTCCCTGGAGATTGTGGCCCTGGACCACGTCAAACTGTCACCGAGTAGATCTGGATACTCATACGCCTTGACCATGGTGGACCATTACTCCAGATTTCTGGTAGTCGTTCCAGTGAAAGACCAGACTGCAGTGACGGCAGCAAAGACCTTTCAAGCAAGCTTCTGCAGACCGCATGGGTATCCGAGCAAGTCTTAACCGATCAGGGACCTGCTTTTGAAGCCGATTTATTCAAGGAATTCTGTCATATGTACGGGTGCAAGAAAATAAGAACGACACCATATCACCCTCAAACCAACGGTCTTTGTGAAAAGATGAACCATATTGTCCTTGACTTGTTGAGATCCATACCGTTGGAAGACAGGAATCGTTGGCCGGATTTACTACCTGATTTGGTTGATTTGTATAATCATATACCTGTAAGCTCAACTAACTGCACTCCAGCCTATCTGATGAGAGCAAGGCCTGGAAAACTACCAATGGACCTAGAACTTGGAGTGGTAGAACCGGAGGCAGACGATGCCGTGGAGAACTGGGACGTCAATCGGCAAGAGCAATACAGAAGAGTACAAATCTGTGTAGAGGAAAGTCTTAATAAGGCACGGGAGAAACAGGAAAATGTTTACAACAGAAATGCTCCTGCCAAGCCTTTGATGCCTGGAGAGGTAGTATTAAAAAGAAAGAGGAAAATGCATAAACTGGATAATCAGTGGGAGCAAGAACCCTACGTCATACAAGATTCTAAGTACGACAACGGAAAAGTTTGTGTCGTCAGTAAAGACGGAGGAAAAACAATAACCACTGTGTCTAGAGACCATTTGAAACTATGTCCAGAACCCTTGAAACGTTGCGACAAGAACCCTGTCTTCAATCAAAGAGAGAAAAAGGAAGAGGTTATACACACAGATCTGGGAGATTTTCCTGCGGATTGGCCCCGACTGGGAGATGCTGTGATAATTCCAGTGTTGCAGTTTTATAAGCCACAAGAGGACGTTCTATCTCCAGTTGTGCCTGTAGTGCCAGTTGAACCCGCTCAGGAGTTACCCCTTCCAGCAACACCTCAACCTGTAGAACCTCAAGATGGATCATCTGAAGCAGCGCCCCATACTATGGGATCCCCTGGTGAAGCTGACTCACACCGCCCAGCCATCAGTACACTTGCCAGATCCATGGAAAGATTAAGGCAGTTCTATGGTTTACCGTTTCATAGTGCAGACAGATCGCAAATTGATTTACCTGAAACTACACCACGTAGATCAGAGAGAATCACAAAAGGGAAATTACCCATTAGATATCAGCAATAGTTATGACGAATTGATGTAAATATATTGTGAAAAGTCTATATATATAAATGTGTTTTTCCCTATTAAGCTTCGTTTACAATGGACTCAGAGGCTGAGGACTGAGCCAGCCCAAAAACTGTATCCTGTAAATAGTTGCACTAAAGTGCCTTCTTAATGGTTTCACATGAAACCTTGACTCACCTCTGAACCAAAAACCCGTGTGGTGTGGCACTGAGTGAGGTCTGCATTTGGATGTCCTGCAGCCCACCCAGGACCCACGTTGAAGGTTTGGTGCGGGTCCTTCACAAGTATCTTGTAAATTTATTTATTGAATACTATTTGTATTTTTCTATCAAGTTTGTAACGTTCAAAGTATTCTTACCTCCCGGATGGGAAGATGTTATTGTTCCAATGTTATTGCATAAACAAAATTTTCTGTCTTCTTGTATTTTACAGCCCGGGAGTGCTGTCGTTTACCATGGGGGAATGTGTAGCCCTGGTACACAATACCAGGAGGATGAGTGGAGAGGTAAAGGTTAAGTGTTCTTCATGTCATCATGTACCTTCGAACACGCCCAGTAGGGGTGTGGAAGGGAGTGTCAGTGTAGGAGAGTGTGTCCAGACTTAGGAGAGACAAGACGTCTTAGGGACTCTGCTCTATCTTCAGCTTCAAATCGTGGAGTCTAGTATAGGTACTTTAACGTACCCGAGCCTAGTCAAAGCTGTGCCCACTGGAGACAGGCTGAAATATCTCCTGAGAACTGAGCAAGTCGAAGGGCAAAAGTGGAAGAAAGCAAGGAAGTGCTATAGGTGAAGAATACCAGCACGAATCTACCGGTTACTGGGGACCGAAGAATCATCTTTGTTTCAAGCAAGGTGATAAGATAGCCAGAAATCTACCGGACCTAGGTCGCGGCGGATAAGCCCAAATAGTCAGTACGTAACTGGGGTCAGAGGGAAGTGAGGACCGTGAGTCAGTGCACGACAATATAGGAAATCACCTTTCTCACAAAAAAGGCTCCAACCACAACACTGATCGGGCAGAACAGCTAAAGATTAGCTGGAATTATAGAGAGGACTACGCTTCAAGCTGGTCGTACTCAGCTTCATTGGAAAGTAAAGGAGGCCCTAACTTGCTTAGCTGTTGCCTCAAAGCTCATCCTCCATCAACCCCATCAGCCTCCCTGGGACCTGCCTTATCATCCTGCAAGTAAAGGTATGGAAAGACGTTGACTGTGTGAGACTGAGTTATTATTGCATGCCTGCACAATCCCTACCTAACTACCGACCTGAGGGAAGAGTCCCACCTGTAGGGGACCCGACATCTAGCTGCCTCACCATCCCCTCAGAGATCTACAGCAGCGCTGGTACTAATTACCAGAATACTACAGGTGGCGTCACGAACTGTACATAAATCAACCCCTTGTAAATATATCCCCAACAAACA